>BRZM01003335.1:0-14858 GCA_033238685.1 Lates japonicus
TTTTTTCATGGCATCACATCATCATTGTGTTTGTTGGCAGGCTGCACTAAATGCCACTGGACTGTATTTGCTGTAACTTTGTGTGTTAAAGTCTTTTTGCCATGGCACAGTTGTGTCTGTGTTGTCTCTCAGCAACATTTACTGTTTTTACAGCATTTTATGAAAGGAAAACAAAAGGTACATGAATGAAAATATGCACAGAAATCAAATCTTTTGTTATGATACTCGGCTTGTGATCAATTCATTTATTCTCACAATCCATTAATTATCAAAGCTAGAATAATGACTGCATTACAGCTGAATCTTAACTATAATTCAGTATGCCAATAACGTCAACATAAGATAAGAAATACCCTTCCATGTGGTTTGAATTAGAGTGAATTGATCCACAACTTCTTTCTGTGTATTTCAAATACTTTCCCAAATGATAAGAACACGCCATTTTTTGATTTTGTAGTCTTACTAACCAAAGAAGGAAATTAACATTAGCCATATTGTTGATTATATGTTTGTTGACATATATATTGGCTGGTAAATTTGTTTACTTCACCTACTGTGTCTTTTGTATCAGCCACTGCGAGAGGTAATAAGGCACTAATTGTAGACCTTACAGTAGCCTAAAGGTTTGTGTGGCTAGCTAACAAATAAAGATGGCTGCTGCAATGAGAGTGAACAGCCAACATGCACAGAGAGCTGAATAATCACCTCCCCTCCACCTCTCCCATCTGATGGAGAAGCGGTACAATCGGCTGTACTTCTGTCTGTCCCGTCTGTGCTGCAGGTTTTGAAGGCTGCTCCATGGTGCCCTCTATCTACCCACTGGAGACACTGCACAATTCGCTCTCACTGAAGCAGGTGGACGAGTTTCTCAACACTGTGTGCGAGAGCAGCAGCGAGGCCCACGCCAAAACCATGAAAGGTGGGTCTACACTGTAAAGCAGCAACAACTACATATGTTTATTTTCATTGTTTAGTTCTCTACTAATTATTAAACAGTTGAAGTTCTTATTCGGATGTAGTAAAAGCATCATTGAAGGTGAATTTTTATCCAAACATGCATTTCATGCATTGTGTCAGTATTTAAAAAACTGATTTATTTTAATACTCAGGTCTACACTACAAGTCTACTTTGATTGTGGTTTTTCTGATGTAAAGTGTTTGGACAATGACTCATTGGGTTTAAAAAGAAACTGTGTCTATGAAGGCCAAGCGCCATCATTCCACTTTAAAGATGTTTGTGGGTGTTTACATTCATACTGGGTGAATGATCAGCTCTGCAATTTTTCAACTGTTAATACAGGCAGTGATCCTGAACGTACACACGAAACACCAAAGAATATTTTTAAGATAAACTTGATCCTTTAAGTTTTGAGGTCAGATGACTTTTACGTCAGTCACCTGACCTCCATCCAACTGATCATGTGAGTTAGTTTAGACTGAAAGGCAAAAACATCCTCATAACAGACAAACTATGGGGACAGTGGATATAGATGCAAACACCCACATATTAATCTTGAAAGTTTGACTCCAGTGTTATTGAGGAGAGCCAACTCACAAACTCTCCTCCAGTTATTATAGACTACACTGAGGCTCCATTAGATAGAATGAGTTTTGGTATATGACATTTTGAGACTGAGCTTAATGTGTTTTTGTCGTCTCCGCTCCAGCGCTCTCCAGCCTGTTTGACTCCCAGAGTCAGACGTCGCTCTACAGCCCACAGCAGCCTCTGTCCTCCTCTGGATCTGAGACGTCTCTTCGGCCGCCGAGTCGCCCTCTATGGCGTGAGTGTTTTAAGGGTTTTTATGGCTTTATGCAACATGTTGACCTGCTTTTGTTTCTTGTGATAGATGTCTGCACAGGAGATTAAGACCCAAAATATCCTTGTTGATGCAAGTGTTACTTCAAAGAGAGTAAAGACTGCTGTGTGTCAGTATGTACCAAAAAGCTAAAGAAATTCCCATAAAGCTTATGGGTATTGAGTGAGTGGCAGTGGACTGGAAAAAAGTAAATGAATACTTAAGATTGATTGGAAGAGCACTGGTTTTAAAGCCACATATCAGCTGATAAAATATGAATGGACTCCTCAAGAATGATTCAGGATAAAATAATTAACATAACATTCATTCATATACTGCAGTCACTAAGCAGCTATCAGTTTCTGCCTTGGACGAGGCTTCTAATCCTCAGCTGTTCAGCAGAGCTGCTCGTCGCCGCACTGGGCAGCTCCCATGTGTGAAAATGAGTAACTGTACGACTGAGAGGCAGAGTGATGCTGGAAAAGACTGTGCATGCTCAGCAAAACCTTGATGAAGATAAATAGCCCTTGTTCAGCGTGACCTTCCTGTTGAAGGTAGCAGATGTGACCTGATAGGCATCCATTTATCTGCGGTGACCTAGTGGTCACAGATAGTGACTGAATGATAACAAAGAGGTCACAAATTCAGTTCCTCATCAGCTGAAAGGCAAATGTCCTTGAACCAAGCTCTGAACTAGGCCTATTCATTAATCTGTTGATTGTTTTTTTCAGTTATCATATTCATTAAAAAAAAAAAACTTTTAAAAAGCTGTCCACTATTGGCAAAATATGAGAAAATAGTTAATAGTTAAAAATGATCATTATCCAGATGTCTTCAGAATGCTTGTTCTGTCCAGTCCAGCAGCAAAAAAAACAAACAAGTATATTTAATTAATAACAATATTAAATGGAGAAGAGCAGCACATTATCTCATTTGAGGTCAAACCTATAAATATTTGGCCTTTTTGTTTGGTAATTAATTACTTAAAATAATGAATTAAGTTCAGATTGTTTTGTTAAAACTGCTGTTTACAAGGCTGGACTGTCACACTCTACTTGAATGATTAATTGTTTGTCAAAACTGTTGGACATTTTTCTGTCAATCAACTAATTGATGATCAACTAATTGTTTCAGCACTGCTCTGAACACCAACCTGAACAACCATTTTACGTTTCTCTGGGTAAGAGCATTGTCTATAATGACTAAAACGTGTATAATGGGAGGTGGGATTTTCATATTTCAGTAAAACATTTTTTGAAGGCCCCAAAACTGTCAGAAGAGCTAAATAACAGCAGAATGTAAATGTCTGGCAGGTCATCCTGTGGGATAAAACTTCCGTAAAATAGGACTCAGAGAGAACATCACAACCTCTTTAACAACCCTGTCTCTCCTTTTTAAATGTTGTCACCCTCCTCTTCTCTCTCTTCCTCTCCTTCTTTCTTCAGTCTATTTTTTTTCCTTACATCCCCCTGGGGTTGTGAGGTGATTAATTTATCCACTGCCACTGTTGTTGATCAATGAGGCACCTGCTCTCAGATCTCTCTTTTACTCGTCTTCTCTTGTTATCCGTCCTCCCACTTGTGTATTTTATTTACACTGAGCTCACTCTGGGTGGCTTCTCAGCTCTGTGTGCATCTCTCGGTGTTCCTCTGTCCCGTCGGCACCTGCTCCAGATCTGGGCTGCTGTAACTGCTGAGAACTCATTTACCCTCGTTTATCACACAGTGTACTGTGTAGGCAGGGATGCTGGAGGTTAGAGGCGGATGAATAGGACACTTGTTCTGCTGTTGGTGTGACACTGCTTATGTCAGGACAGCTGTTTACAAGTTCAGAGCTACAGTATGTCACTCAGCAAGCCACACATCACTGAATGATGTTTTTATGTGCCAAAATGACTGAAATGTCTTGCTTCATATGGGTTTAAAATGGCCTTTAAGTGACTTTTTTCTTAACTTCTAAGAGCATATTCTAGTCAGATTTTCTGTCTACACGTGGACGTACATGTGGCTCGATTTATCAAACCCCAAAAAGCACTGTTTTCATAAAGTTCTCCATGGCAACAGAGGATAAAGTGGCGAGGGGATGACACCATTTGCTTTCCTGTTTTTTGTACCGGATCACTCCCTCCTCTGTGTTCACTTTGTGTCCCTCCACATGACGCACATACAGTAACACAATAAACACACCCCGACTCCTCAGAGAGGAGCGAGGGCCCGGGGCAGCAAGTAATGAGATTAATACTTCCCATCAGGCGATGACGGAGGTTTTTAAAATGGTAGGATTTGTACCAGAGAGCTGATGTGTTTTCAGAGATGTTTGTATAATTTGTGAAGATTTATTCACAGTCATGTGTATTGGGATGACTGTGTTTCTGAGTTACAGAGATAATTGGCTGAATTTTCTTTTTTTTTTGTTAAGATGGCAGCATCCCCTCCAGTGCTGTATCCAGTGCAGGCCCCTCCTCCCCGATCACAGAGAGCTCTGGCCTGAACTTCAGCTTCAGTGAGTAGACTGTCTGTCTGAAAAACACAAGGACTTCTGGGTATCTGAGAGCACCATCTGAAGACTTCGGTTTGTCCGTTGTCTCCGTACTTTTCTTCATCTTTTCCTCCTCCTTCTGCTCACGTTCACAAAACGACACTGGAGGGAGATGCAGATTCTGGAGAGCGGTTTTACAAACACTCAGACTGTAAATATAACCACTCTGATTGTACATGGACTCTTCTGGTGCACCCCGACTACAGCTCTACACGTCCACACCTTCCCTGCTCCGTACAGTCAGGACACTCTGGACTTCACCTGTTCAAAACCTCCCTTCTCCTCAATCTTCCTCTACACATTCATAAACCAGCTCCAACTAAGCAGGAGAGCATCAAGCCAATGTTCAGTCCAGTTGTGCCTTTAGTTTAATTTAGATGCTGCCCACGTTAAAACCCAAACACGATTTTACTGAATCTTTCAAACAGCAGCTGCCTTTTTTCTGACCTTACCTGCAGAGAACAGCTGAAATGCATCAGAGGCTGTGAATCACAAAGTGTAAACGGTCATAGATTCACATTTGTAATTCTAGAAAGTAACCGTGTCCTCTTTTTCCCCTCTGTTGCATTACAGCAACACATCTAGCCAGTCATAGCCCTCTCTCAGAGAAAATTGGCTAGTGCTTTTAAGATTGAAGTGAAACTGAGAGACAGTTGACTGCTGTGACTTACAGTTTGCTGTGCATTTCAGCCCCACATGTCAGAAGAAGTTGTTTAAGGTTGGGGAAATACGTTTAAGCACTTTGTTGCTGAGAGTTAGATGAGTAGATTGGTTCCACTCTCATGTCTATGCTGAATATGATGCTACAGCCAACAACCAGTTATTTATTTATATCTTATTTTGTTTAATTCCTTACAAAACAGTGTAAAACAACCATTTGTGTTTTTTTTTCAGAGGTTATTTGCTGAATCATTTCTTGGCTGGGTCTGGCTGGGTCTTGTTTATTTGTACACTACAGTTTTTGTCTGAATTAAATAAATGGGATATAATGTGATAATGAGTGAGCTTTAAATATGATGGTAGACAGAATGACTGTATTATTAGTAGTATTTCCAGTCTTTGAGCTAAGCAAGGCTAAGTGGCTGCTCGATTTGTCTTCATGTACAGACATGAGAGTGAAATTGATCCTCTTATTGAAGTCTTGGTGAGAAGACAAATGTATATCTGCCATCTGTGTCTTTAAGACCTTGTTAACCTTATTTTACATTGCATACCTGGTTTATAAAGGATTCTGCTTGAAAATGTTACAGATTAAAAATCTAAGGGAAGAACCTTATTCTCAGACCATTTTGAACTTTAACCAAAGGAGCAGGTGCAGCTCAAAAGAGGCTAGCTGTGATATACAAAGATGGACATCATACAACATCATAATAATAATAATCACAGATTACAAGATGATTATTCTCTAAAATCTGGAGGGATACAGGTTATTGCTTTAAAATTATACATGTGGCTTGGTACCTGCTAAATTCAGTTAGTGGTAGTTTTTGTTCACAGGATTTTTATTCACACAACCAAAATAACAGACTCCATTTAGATTTTTTTTTAAAAATACAAATATTTGTACAATGTAAAACTCGAGCCAACTTGATCAAACTGTGTTAGTCTTTTCTATGATCGTCTGCTGTTAAATGGAAACACAGTTTACCTGTAAATGTGCCTTTAAATAACTCAGAAGAGAAATATTTAAGTCAGAGTATTCTACACACTGTGGGTTTCCTGCTGTATTTTTATTACTTTTTCTTTTTAGGGGTGATGGGGGGAGGGGGGTTACAAATTAAATTTGAATTCAAGAAAATCTGTGGTATAGATTTATTTTAGAATTAAAGGGAAAAACCACTTGATTAAGTAAATAGCATAAATGTACTTTTACATAATGACCTGAATACTGCAGTTTTTTGTGTGTCGACAATGCAGTCTGTTATCACACCAAATTACATGTGTATTTTTAATGTTAAATGAATCAAATGACGTTTTGTAAAGATGAGTGATGCTCAGGTAGAAAACATACTATCATGATTCTGAAAATGGAAATTGGTTTTTATTAACATGTGGCTGAACGGGGTCAATTCACTTTCAGTTCATTTGAAAAGGTGTTACATTTACTTCAATTCTCCAAAGAAATACTTTTATGACTTTGACCAAAACTTGTAGAGTTATAGCTCTGTCATAAAACTGTGACCTGCAGTAATTATTCAGGCTCTAACGCCAAAGTACAAATGGGAGAAATAAAACCGCTCCCTGCTCATTTCAACCTTGTTAAACTGAAAATGAACTGACCCCCAACACCTGGAAACACCTGCTGTAGAACAAGCATATATGTATATTTTACCCATCATGGAAAGAATTTTAGATTTGGAGGATTAATTAATTTCCACTTCAAGGAGAGTTGATGTAGGTAATTTTAGTTGTGTATTTATGTGATTATTTAATGTGGTATTTAATGCCAGCCAAAGAGGGGTGTGTTTTCTGTGACGAGTTTGGCTGCTGGAGAACAAAGTGGAGGTTTATGTGTAAAAATCTGTAACATTTCTGTCACGTTCTGTCTTGAGGTTCAGGTTGGGATGTGATGTTGGAAAGAGGAGGAGGAGGAGGAGTAATAAAAAAAAAAGATTCAACAATGAAAACGTTGTTCAGTATGTTATCAAGAACAACAAATCACATGTATTCACACCTGCCACCAGCCTGTTAGACTGAGTGTGTGTGTGTGTGTGTGTGTGTGTGTGTGTGTGTGTGTGTGTGCGTGCACGCACGCTGTTATTAATGACCCGATGTCCAGACACATAAGCCTGTTATTGCTCCATAAACAAAGCTCCTTGTCTCTGCTCTGCCAACACACCTCTCTCTCTCTTTGTCTCATTTCTCTTCTTCCTCTCTGTTTTTCTTTCCTTTTTTTCCTTCATCATGTTTCAGTGCTCTTCTCTTCACCATCTGTCTTTTTCGTTGCTCTCCTATTCTTTTATCCCTCCTCTTTTTTTAAACTCATTTCTCTTCTCCATCACTCTTTCCTTCCTCTCCACTCATCGTTTTTTCTTCACCCTACTCTTCCCGCTTCCTCTCCTCCTCTTCTTTCATCTCCTCTCCCATTTTTCATCCTATTTTCCTTCTGTCCTGTTTCCTTTCCTCTCCTTGTTTCCTTTTCTAGCTTCCCTGTGTTTTCTCTCCTCTCTCATTTCTTCTTCTTTCTTTTCCTGTCTTGCTTTTGTTTCCCTCTGTTTTCCTTTCTTTTTACCTCACCTCTTCTCTCTACACATCCTCTCCTCTACCCCCACTCCTTTCCTCTCCAAAACAGCTTTTAAGAATAGTGATGACTCATGCCTCCTCTTTTTGCTCCCATGCGTTGCCATGGCGGCGCCCCCAGATGTAATTGACTCCTCCTGAGTGGCGGTGAACGGGGTGGGAGAGACAGACAGAGACCGCCGACTCACCGGAAGCCAAAAGCTGATGTCATTCATTCTGTCTGGATGACAAGTCTTTTTCTCAGGCTTTATTTCCTACATTCGACACAAAACATCCATTCATTCTGTCTCTATCAGCTCTCTCTCACACATATACACTCTTCATCTACAAACACACAGCTGCCTTTTTTTTTTTTTTTTACTTTCTCTTACAGTTTTCACAAGATGACAAATTGTTTGGCTGGAGGTAGTTTTGTGACCTTTATCAAAGCTTACTCAGTAGCAGAGTAAAAAGAAAAAAAATCATCAGCACTGTTGGGTAAAGACGGTGTTACAGCTCAGTCTGCAGAGATGTTATTGAGTATAACGTATAATGAAAAATGCCAGCACGTCTGTCAGGGTGAGGACCCACTCTATGTGATGTGATTCTTTTGTGAGTTTGATTCGAAGCAGGTTTACATTGTGCTGCCTCTATGAAACAGCCATATGTTCATACTCTGAAGTTGACAAAAGCTTTTACCTTTCTCTTCTCTTATCTACTCAGCTTTTGTATATTACACAGCTGTCAGTCATTTAAATAGAAGCATTACAACTTTAAACATGTTAAAGCTCACTTGAGTACTGTGTGACACAGTTGAGCTACAAGACGTGCAGTGGGATCAATTGATTTCTTTAGCTGTGTGTGTGGTACTTAGACTGGAGTGAAGCTGTTGCTGATACTGGTTCTGTGAACAAGGCTGCAGCTTTAGATCCGGTGGCACTTGAATTGTGTTTAAAAAAAACTCAGGCAATGACATTGATGACTCATGCCTGGACTGTTTTGTTCACCACTTTGTGCTTTGCTGAAGGTCTCTGTATGAATCAGCTGCAAATATAAGATTAAAATATGCATTGGATGGCATGAACATTTGATAGTGTCCCAGTGCCTCTAGACCTCTCAGTCATATCCTGTGTGTGAGAGATAAAGAAGACAAGATGGAAAATAAACCCAGACTGAGGTTTACAGATCATTTCCGATCTGTTTAAAACCCTTTAGGCTTTTTTTCTCTCTCAGCTCTTATTTCTTGTGTCACGCTTTTACGTGTATTTTGAACCTGTAGGAGGTCACCATGCCCCAAACCCTTGACTTCTCCCTCATGTTCAGTGACTTTAGCTTGCACTCAGCTAATTGCCTACAAATGTAAATGCAAAGGAGAAGTGGGAGGCAAAGACAGGGGAGGAGAGTAACTATTAGTCGTGCTCATGAGAGAATTACCCTCATCTAGACTCCATCCAAACCCGACTGAGAGGCAGGAAGGTGTCCAGTTAGACCTCCAGTGCCACCTCCACACCCTCACATCCTCAACTCTGGCCAAACCCTCCTCCAAAGTCAAAATGTGTCACAATGGCAACAGTGGGAGGATGGCGAGAGGAGGTTGACTTGTTTTGCTTGACGATGTGGCAGCCCAGCAGCAATATGTGTGACGTCTCACCCCAAAGGAGACCTAAACTGCATATAATAGTATGGCATCCAAGGTCAGAAAGACTTCCAATGTGAGTGAACAACTGGCCAAATTACTTCTTTTTCTCTTTCACTCTCTCTTTTTATCCCTGTGAGTGCAGAGAAAAACACAGAGAGGCTTGAGGTTGACACACTTGCTGCCGAGGAGCAATGAAATGAGAGACAAAGATAAATTAGGAGCCATTCATGGCTGGCTGAATTGAATGCACATCGACACCTACACGCTTCAGGTGTAGGTGTGGATCCATCAAGGATATATATATATATATATATTTAGCCCAAATTGATCTGTCTCCCCTCTCTTCAGGGAGCGTGTAGTTGTTTTCTTGTAAAGATTACTGTGTCGTTCTCTTTCCCTCACAGTTCAGTCTGAGTTATGTAAAAATCAAACGGTGAGCACTTAAGTTATTTTGACAAGTGTGGAGTGGAAATTGAGCAGTGCTGCTGAAGCATAACTTTCATCTCTCCACCTGATAAATCAAAGCCGACCTGACCAAGCCTGTTGTCTCCAATATTGAAGCCAATATGTAATTTCTGTACCTCATATTTAATTTACAGATTTACTGCAAAATCTGTTTTGTACAAGAAAACTAAAGCTTTTATTTAACAAGAGGCACTTGTAAGTGTGAAGTTTATATGTACTACGTTATGCTTACAGGAAAAATCAGTTTCCTCTGAATAAGCAAAGATTTTTTTATACCTGCATCTACGTCTTTGCATGCTACGTACCTGTTGAATCTCTGAGGGAGTTAAAGCAGTTTCTGCGAAACCACTGTTCCCTCATTAATATGTGAATTCATGCAAAAAGGTGCTTTAAAATTTAATCAGATTGTCCATACTCCATATAGAGTACCTGTAGTGTAAGTATGAAGTTTCTAATATGTATTTTTCTTGAGTTATTGTGTCCACAGAGAAACAGACACCAGCACGACAACATTATGTACTGCAAACCATCTGCCATAGGGCAAACAACACAACAAGAAAAAAGACCTTAAGAAGGTATGATTTTTAACTTCTGGAGGCAAACAATTACTTAATATTGATCACTGTACTTGGGTAATGTCATACATGTATTTCAAAGTTTGTTTCAGAGTGCATAAATGGACGGCAACATAATTTGGGAATCACTGCAAGGGAAGCAACATGGTAAGGCAGATGTTTAACGGTAAAATATGTTTGGTAAACGTTCCTTATTTCTGAGTTCAACTGGGTCCTTTTTGTTGTTATATTTTCTGTTTTTCCAGGTTGCCACTGGGGGTTGGTTCTGAGTGAAATTTCTTTGTGACTACTAGATGTATTGTCATGACATTTGGCACACCAATTCAGAAAATGTGAGACACACACACGACAACAAATAATGACAGATTTCACAGTTTCCTTATTATAGCATGTGGTGTGCAACGAGAAGACCAACGCACATCACACAGTGACAGATTCCATCTACGGACAACCAAAATCTTGACTCTCAAAACTCGAAATCTTGTGCAGTGAAACGTGACTTTAGAGTAAATAAATATGGCGGATGATGTGAAGCCAGAACCTTTCTCACTTTTTCAGTGTATGCGCCAGACGAGCAACTCTGATATGACTGAATGAGTGCCATTATTGATCTGATATCCAGCTTTAATAATACATCCATGCATCTGGCGCATGGCTGTACACCAGATCTTATAATCAGAAATTACTCTACTGGAATGACTTTACTAAGACTAAATTAATACATTCTTTTACTAAGATGACGTTATTTAATGACAAATTATTTAGCCAGGTTGACTACCTTGCTATACTATGACGTTATTTTTCACTTTTTTGATGCCTTACTATACTATGACATTTTTTGCACCTGCAGCGTCATGGATTTTAGTTATCACCATGCCTCACCATACTAAGACATTTTAACTTTTTGACACCCACAATGCGACTTTTCAATGTGATGCCTACTGTACTATGACTTTTTTTCACTTTTGACATTTTTTTCACTTTGACACCTTACTGCACTAATATGACTTTTTTCACTTTTGATGCCTTACCATCCGCATCCACTTTGAACTACTGTTTAATTTTTCACTTTTTATACCTTACTGTACTATGACTTTATTTGGTCACTTTTATGACCTTTACTATACTATGACATTTTTTGTTTTTAACTTTTTTGACACCTTACTGTACTATCACCTTTTTTTTCACTTTTTTGATGCCTTACTATAGATGACATTTTTTGCACTTTTTGACAGCTTACTGTACTATGACTTTTTTTCCCCCACTTTTTTGATGCCTTACTATAGATGACATTTTTTTCACTTTTTGACATCTTGCTGTACTATGAAATTTTTTCACTTTTTGACACCTTACTATATTATGATTTTTTTCCCCACTTTTCTTGACACCTTACTGTATTAGGATATTTTTTAAACATTCTTGACGTCTTACTACACTACATTTTTTTCACTTTTTGACATCTTACTATGACATTTTCTTTCCACTTTTTGATGGTTTCGAAAATTCATAGACACTTCTTAAAAGAAAATTCCCAGCCAGAGGTTAGGGTTAGTTATAGTTACTACTTTTTGGCCACTTGTAGCCAGTAGTTAGGGTTAGGGTTACCACTTTTGGCCACGGGTTAGGGTTAGGGTTACCGCTTTTGGCCACTTGTAGCCAGGGGTTAGGGTTAGGTCTTTTGGCCCCTTGTAGCCAAAGGTAAGGGTTAGGGTTAGAGCTTCTGGCCAGTTATAGCCAACGGTTAGGATTAGGGCTTTTAGCCAGAGATTAGAATTTTTAGCCACAATTATACATTTTAATTGCAAGCTGCAAGTAGAGAATTGTTGGCATTTCTGCATTACAAAATTTGTGATATTAATTCAAAAATAACTCAACTCAAAAGTTAAGCAACAAAACTTTATTGATTCTGTTCTAGACGACATTTAACAAACCACAGCAAAGATAATGACAGATGTTTGACCACTTGGAGACACTGTTTTAGTCTCTCAGCCCACATTTAATGTAGTGGTGAACACATATGAGGACATGCTTATTAAAATCTTGTACATCTCTAAACATCTTTAAGAACATTTAACCACTTTTGTTGTCCTCTTCAGGTGATGTGGTCTTCTCCTCCTGCAGAGACAGAACATGTTAATCACAGAAACTGTCCAAAGCTTCAAGTCCTGAAACTTTATTACAAATGTAATTAAAGAAGAAAAATAACATTTAAATGTCCCTCAAATGCCTCTATTAGAACATACAGCTTTTCCTATTCTTGTTGCTTGTAATATTACAAATTACCTCTTACATTTGAGAGACAGTATGACATTTTCTGACAACTCACTATACTATGACATTTTTAAGATCTACAACTAGATCAACTAGACTACTAAGACATTTTTATGCCTTACTTTACTATGACATTTTTTGATGGTTTTTGACACCTTACTGTAATAGGACATTTTTAAAAACATTTTTGATGCCTTACTATGACATGTTGACTGTTTTTGACGGCTTACTATACCATGACAATTTTTGATGGTTTTTTGACGCCTTAATATACTATGAAATGTTTTTGACATTTTATTATACTATGAAATTGTTTGACGTATTTTTATGACTTACTATACAAAAACATTTTTTGACATTTTTATGCCCTTATATTCAAAGACATTTTTGTGCCTTACTACACTGACATTTTTTGACATTTCTATGCCTTCTTAGACGATGACATTTTGTAATTTTTGATGCTTTACTATACTGCGTTTGACATTTTTGACCACATAGTATACTGTGACATTTTTGATGTCTTACTATAATGTGACATTTTTACTTCTATTTTTGGTTACCATTACCTCTGCATTGCTTTTATATTACAGATTACGTTTACTGTCACCTCTAATTTTAGATTACTTTTACCATTAGATGTTACTTTTCTTATTACATATCACTTCTAAATTTACAGATAACTTTTACTGTTGCAAGCTACCTCTAGTAACAGATTACTTTGACTATTATATCTTACTTCTGATATTGCTAATTACGTTCACATTACTATTTATAAAGATTACTTATACATTATTTTTACATTGCAGATTATTTCTATTATTACACTTTCCTGATATACTGAATACTGAACATAAACAATTTAATGTCAGTGCTCTGTGTTGGACAATTAATGCAAAGCTGTTTGTGAACTACCTGGAGGCCTCTGTCCTGGTCTCAAAAGACTTCTTCATTGTAAGAAGACTCTCTGCAATCGTGGACGACGTCTCTGATCTCGGACGATGTCTCTGAGATCATAGATGGTGTCTCTGTGACCATTGACAATGTCTCTATGAACGCGGGCGATGCCATCGAATAGGTGACCCCAATCTCTGCCGATTCTTGCACACGTCTCTGCCAATCATGGACAACGTCTCTGATCATGGACGACATCTTGGTGATCGAGGACGATGACGTGGACGAAGTGGTGACATCTGGAGGAAATCAAAGAAACATACAAAGGAAAATGATCATTACACTATTACCTATTCCTCATCCACAGTTTAACCATGAAAACACAGATAAATATTCAACATTACAGCTGAACCAGAACATTTAACAAACATTAGAGGACGGTTTTAAGTACTTAAGTAAATAAGTGTAGAACTAGTCATTATAAACTGTAAAGACATTTTTAAAATCATCCTCTGACTAACAATTTAAATTAACCGACTTAAGAACAACTCACTCCAATATTTTATTTGTAGAATTGATATTCTTTTGTATGGTGTAGTTTAGTCTGTCAAGCACACACACATAATTAACAATTCCTGATCATGTACAATCAAACTGAAGTTATTTTTCAATCCCATTTTGACTGATCCTTAACAATAACAATCCAATACAAAAATTTTTGCATTTATTGGTTCTGATGTGTTTGATATATTTGACCACATTCTATACTGTGGCGTTTCTGATGTCTTATGAAAATGTGACATTTTTACTTCTATTTTGGATTACTATTACTTCTGCATTGCTTTTATATTACAGATTACTTTTACTGTTACCTCTAATTTTAGATTAGTTTTACCATTTCATATTACTTACTCTTATCACATATTAATTCTAGATTTACAGGTAACTTTTACTGTTGCAAGCTACATCTAGTAACAGATTACTTTGACTATTATATCTTACTTCTGATATTGCTTATTACTTTCACACGACTATTTATACATTCTTTTTATATTGCAGATTACTTCTATCATTACACTTTCCTGATATACTGAATACTGAACATAAACAATATAATGTCAGTGCTCTGTGTTGGACAGTTGATGTAAAGCTGTTTGTGAACTACCTGGAGGCCTCTGTCCTGGTCTCAAAGAACTTCTTCATTGTACGAAGACGCTCTGATCATGGACAATGTCTCTGCGATCAAGGACAATGTCTCTGAGATCATAGACGTGTCTCTGTGACCATTGACAATGTCTCCATGAACGCGGGTGATGCCGTCGAATCGGTGACCCCCGTCTTCACCGTTTCTTGCATGTTGCTACGAATCATGGACAACGTCTCCCTCATCCTCAACAATGTCTCTCTGATCATGGACCATGTCTCTGCGATCGTGGATGACATCTCGGCAATCGTTGACAATGT
>BRZM01003336.1:0-19925 GCA_033238685.1 Lates japonicus
AAAAAAAAACACAGCTGGACACTGAAGAGACTTATAAATGGAATTTTGTTTACAAAATGCAAAAGCAAAACCTAGAGTATTTTGCCTTAATGCTTAAGAAACAAAAACCTGATGACCTTTAGTAAACATCAGATTGAAATGGTTGCTGCCCGAGAGACAAAACAAGTGGAAAATTGTCCAGTGTGACATGTGAAAATTATATTTTATAGCCTCCTCATTATTGCATATTTCATTTGATAATCCTTCCTGTTGATTCTCGCAACTGTTGTTGCTGCATAATATAAAATTTTATAGCACAATTTTGACACCCTCACAGACAGACTGAGGCACTGAATGACATGTTTGAAGTGATGAAAGTTTTTTGCAGTGTATTGCCATTAAACATGGTCTTACACCCTGAACCACCGTGCGTCTTTGTTTATTTGTTTTTCTTTTCATCCGTTCTGCAAAGGCACGACAGTTTCCACGCACGGTAATGACACTGCAGTGCAGTGCAGAAAATTTTTGGAGAGACTGACACACCACTAAAATAACATCAGAGCCTTTAGCGCCTCCGATTCTGGAGCGCGTTCAGCCTTGCTTGAAGTGGAAATACACAGACGGCAACATGAGCTGCAGAGAGAAGCCAAAGGTCATGCATTGCGCTGAAGTCATAGTGTCATACTAGAGTGCAGTGCATGCTGGCCATTGTAAGCTGAGATCAGTGTTTGGAAGCTGACAATTCTGAGGAAACCTCCACAGATGCTACATAATGAGATGTCACAGACTATTTGTGATTATACTCGTGATTGGTTGATATCTGATATTTTTCAGCATGTGAGCCTAAGAGTTACATAAACTGCTTCAGTGTTTTCCCGCTGAATCAACCCACTGTGCCTTGTATTGAATCCACAACCTCAAACCCATAATTGTCTCTGTCAGTCTTTGGATGTCAGGTATCCTTTGGATTATATGTCGATAATGTCTTTGGCATTAAAATTATTAGTCAAAGCACAGTTTTATTTCATAGACTTCTGCAGGGAAAGAGGTGGGAGTGATTAATTTGTGTGATGGTCACATAGCTTGAGTGTGGAATGTATTAAAAATTTAAGCAGATTTAAAATTGACCTGAGGAGGATAATCAGTGTGAATTCTGCAACAGACGCACACTTTGAAATAATTAACGCCATTTTAAGCAATGATCTACACCACTGAGAGCTGTGTTAAGAAATTATTTCAAAAAAGGTTTTTGGAGTGTTGACATATTACAAAACAGCAGCTGAGGGGGTTATTTTCTTACTCTTTCTTTCTTACCCAGTGTGACAACACTCTAATGGGCAGTTGGCTTGTTCAACTGGAGCTATTTCATCACAAGAAACAGCTGAAACACTGAGCAGTACAAGCTGTTTCTTAAATAATATCTTTTACAGCAAAATCTACAGTGGCCCTCAAGGTCAGAGCACAATGACATCTCACAAAAACATTTAAGATTATGTAAAGGGTGGGACGACACTTCTTGTTTGTGACTGGACAGAATCCAAGTCAATAGTTTGTTTACGTACAATGTCTGCCAAATGCCAATGGAGGACAAGAAGTGATTCTTTACACGTGAAGCACTATCACAGGTAAGCTTTTATCAAGTACCAAAAGTTGTTGATCAGGAGGAAAAAGCAAGAAACTGACAGAAAAACAATGTAAAAAATGGCTTCATCTGCAGTCGGAGGCCTAATACCTCTGTTTTGTGCAGTGACTACACAGTTGGCTACATAAACCACATAAAATGTAGACCACATTGTAACATTACAGTTATTGTTTTTTCTTTGCATTTCTTTTTTCCCTTTGGAACCCTGCTAAAAAAACCCAGCATAGGCAAGCTTAAGATGGTTGTTGGTTTTAGCTGGACAAGCATGTCAGGCTGGTCTTGCTGGTTCGTCAGTATAATTGGCCATCTGGTATGACTGGTCACCCAGCCAGGCTAAATATGCGGGCTTCGTTTCAATAAATGTTCAAATGATCCAATATCTCACCAAAAATCAAAGATTACAGAAAAAGTCCAAAAACTGAAGACACATTTGTGAATCAGAACTTTGCTCTTTCTTCTTTCCTCTCCCATTAATCATCTCACAACCCCTCATATTTATCTGGTGCATTTTACTGAGGTAGGATTTTCCATGCAGAACTACTACTTGTAATGAAGTATTTCTACTTCGCTGTTTTGGTAGTACTTAGGTGAACTGAATACTTTTCCACCACTACTGAGAACTGACTGTGTAAGCCTAATTCAAAGTCTACATACATTACTTGTTGTCAGAATCATGTCTGCCTTATCCATCTATAATCTAAGATACTGGCTAGTGGCTACACTTACTAATACAATTCATTTACCTTGTCAATCGTGTATCATCTTAGTGATGTCCTCTGGCTCTGGGTTCTTGGCTGACTCATGAAGATCCAGCAAGGCCTCTGCACCATCTGTGTGTCTTTGTAGATCTTCTCTGAACTTCATCCTCTCCTCTCGTAGATGTGATGTGTCGGACATGGGCTTGCCTCTCACAGACACAACATTGTTTAAAGCACTATCTGACTTAGAAAAATAAAAAAACAACAATCATTGGTGTGCATCATAATCACAGTATCCCAAAATAATAAAATGATGAAGGGCAAAATGGAGGTGAGAAAAAATGGGAATACATTAACTGTAAAACCATGTCAGTGGTCAGTGTCACTAATCATATGTCTCTGATGGCCTTTATGATTTTGTTTGTGTTGACCAACACAGGGGCATATTACTGGCCCAATTCTGGACACAGTGGGTAGTACCTGCTCTTCCACTCTCATCTCCATCACCCTCTCTTTCTTTTTCTCTCAGTGTCCTCATCTTGTCTCGGATCTCTTCCCTTTCCTTTGATTGACGCAGTCTTTTCAATTTCATCTGTATCGTTGAAGAAAGTAAACACAGGGTCAATTGACATTCATGTACATGTTACATGGCATAATCACGCAGTGTAAATAAAAATAACACAAAAACAAACTGAACTGGAAAAAGAGCATTTCAACTTTCGTTTGAAGTTTATCAATCTGCCATTGGATGGAATTAATGTTAGCTAGCTAGCAACATTAATTAAGCTAGCAAGCTAGTGAGCTAAATAATTCACTCAAGTGAGATTAACTAGCTAGCATCATGATTAACAATAGTTGTTTAATATAGCGTGACCACACAGGAGCTGTCGGTCAGATGGCGTCTGGAGATGAATGACAGTGACCTACAAACAGTCAGTTAGTAATGCTTTCTTGTTACCTGTATCACGCTTGAGAGGATTAAGCTTCCTGTCCGGTTTGTTGACACAATGAAGAACAGTGGGTGTTGAGCAAAGAGTTTGAAGTGGCGTTAGAATGTTCACTCACCCGTAGGCACAAGCAATGGCCACGTTGGTGCATTGGAAGGTCAGTGATGGCGGCGTGCTCAACTTTGCTCAGCCCGGCTGGGCTGCTAAGAACCATCGCCAGCTAACCAGGACAGAAGCTCAGCACAGGCTGGCGTGCAACTTTGTTGTGGGCTGTAATGGTGCCTCAAGGGGCGCCATCTGCCAGGCGCTGTCGCGGCAACTGTTGTCATGATGCTAACTGGCTCATAACGCTGCTGTGTTGGCGGCTGGCAACATTAATTCCATCGTGAATGACAAACTTCAGGCAGCTCTTTCTTTCGTTCGGTTGAACACTGTCGATGACCCATGCGTAACCGTGTGCATGGTCGGTATTCACTGGCGACCACGATGGTGAAAGACTGGATCGTCAGAAGAGATCAGGGCAGGCGGTTTTGAAGGGGTGACGGGAACGGTCGAGCGATGGGCCGGTCTTACGTTGATCGGCTGGCTAATCAAAGCCATCGGCGACGAACGCTGACCGCTGACGGCGGTTTTGACCACTGCTCTCATTGTTTTGAGGATGCCATGATACGCAATGTTGTTTTAACCGTCGAATGGTGCTCGTGGTGGCCCGCTCGTCGACATCATGCGGAAGAGCGGTTCGAGGCTCTGGTACGAGTCAGTGCGGGCCTGGTGTGAGCCGAAACCAGGCCAGAAGGTATCACTGGGCGTTTCCGTTGGGCTCTGCATGGTGACATTTCCCTGGTTGCTGAGCTTAGAAAGCCCTACAATCAGTTATTGCCTGATTTTAAATTGCCCACTGAACAACTGTTTGTAATGACACCACACCATCATTGTTCTTATTACCAAGTTCTCTTCCTCCTTCTTCCTAAGGCAGAGGAAAGGGAAATCAAAGCCAAATCTCATTAGAAGGTTTGAAACATGTGGAGGTGAAATGAACTGTTGTAAACACAGCTATCTCTGAAGGAGATACATACAGTGTGAAGGCATCCTAGAAGGAGAACAGAGGCCAGCAAATATGCAGATTTTGAATCTCACTTTAAGAAACCCTGAAACGGAATACTTAAAATAATTATTCTTTAGTGTGCAGTATCATTGATTTCTAGACATCAAGGGCATGGTTATTTGGAATCTTTATCACAAGTGCATTGTACTGCAACAATGTTGACTCCTCAAATGATGTAAGCTGCATGTCTTATTAGAAATATAAAGTAAGGTACGTTTTGATTTTCCATCAGTGAGCAAGGATAGTGTACAGATGGTGCTTCATATAATCAAGTGTAATCACTTTTGCTCTGCAGCCCTGAAGTTGTTTTATCTATTGGTTGCATCAATGATCTGCTCCAGTTAGAAGATGGTATGTGCAGGCCTCTGGTCTGTTCATCTCACCCTCATGTCTGTTAAGCAGCCGATGAGGCACTTTGGCTTAATCTTCTTTTTTTCCAATTTCATTCAGTAGCTGTCAGTACTTAATTAATGCTTTTGTGCTAGCCTCTTTCTAACCTTCACTGCCGATGAGACAGAGATGCTATGGCCATTTACATTATCAACTCGTTTTTCTGAAACCATCTTGGCTTCGCTTACATTCTGAGTCTCAGGTATGAACCTGATGGCATTTGGAGAGAGCATCAGCCATCATAGGGTGTACCGTATAAGAAGACTGATGTTATTGGAGAAATGCTAGTCAAGTACAGGGCAAGAATATCTGTACAAGGAAAACCCAGAAGTTCAAGCACTTGGCCCTCTTCATAAAGTGACTGGTTGGTTTGAATAAGAGATAATTTCTATAAATCCACCATTACTTTGTGTGCTGTAACCCTCATGAATCTAGGGTCTTGTAAATGAGGTGTATAAATACCAAAGTCTTTAAAGCAAAAGATTCAGTTCATCAACAAGAAATTAGCTACCTGTGGCAGGTAAGCACCCTATCACCCAAGGTGATTGTAACTCATGCAATATGCATGGCAGGTGAGTGCCCAACGAAGCTAAATCATTCTAAAAGGAAAGAAACACAGTAGATAAGTGAAGGTGCATATGTCTCTGAGTTTATTCAATGAGAGTGCATGATGAAACTTGTGGGTAAAATCGTCTGGCCCACACACAACCTTAAAATTAAGTTCATCCAGTACAACCACAGATCAGGTACAAGATCAGGTGAATCTTCTGAGCTTTCCTTGGATGGGGAGGAAACGTTATTTCCAGTATTAATGGTCCTGTACTGGGAAAATGAGTGTCCTAAAGTTTTTATCATTGGCGAAAGTAATATCCACAAGTTTCAAAATGGAAAAGTCTCACAACTGCACAACAGTTTTTTTTCTTTGTTTTTTGTCCCAGGACCAATGTATAGGATTACAAGCAGTTAGAATACAGTATTTCAACACGTTTTACAAAGATTTATATGGGTATAGGTGCTAAAGAATAAAATAGCAATCAACAGCAGTAAGAAAGATCATTGCTCAGTATAGATAGTCATTTTCGTGACACACTGTGGACAGCTAGAAACACAGGGCAAAAAGACACCATTGGAACACTGGCGATATTCAATCTACATAAGGAGGCCCTTTTGACTTCAGACTATTGAATGCCAGACATTTTCAAGGGAAACCCAAATCGTTTTCAATACTGTTTTACATTTATTCATTTTGGCTTTTTGCCTTGCCACCAAAGTCCTACTAAGCACATACATGACAATCGTATGCACACATCAAACTGCAACCATAAAATAAATCATACTGAAATGTCTTCAGCCTAATAAGTACGCAAACACAAAGAGATCTAGCAGCTTGATACACATAACACAGTCCAAATACATTGCTGTGTCTATAGCACTATCATCATCATAACTACCTAGGTTACCATTAGAATTTGAAACAATATATATATGTATCATCCTGTCCATGCGTTACTTGTTGAAGAAAGCACTTGCAGAAGCTTCTACCAACTCACAGTGAGTGAGTCAGCAGTAAACAACAGTGGAGATATGATGAGTCTGTAGTTTTGCATGCAATTAAGATCAAAAGCCTCCTGCTGATTCCATTATACAGAGGCCACTCACTGGGCGCCTGGCGGGCTGCCATGCTGTTGGTCGGGATGCTAGGTGCTGTGCTGAGACGGGCAGACAGGGCAGGTGCTTTGAGGTCTGAAAAACTCTCTCCAGCCACAGAGAATCATAATATTCTGGGTCTCTGGTCATGCTCTGTCAACTACACATCTCATGATCAGATACAGGGAGCACAATTAAATTATCTGTCAACAGCAAAACCCAGAATTGACAAATGTGGTGTTTAATGGCCCAAGAAATATCAAACCTCATTCCTAGCCTGTCGACACCTCGGCTCTGACACTGACATATCAATATTCCAGTTACTGTAACACAATTATGTACGTGATTGAAACCTGGCCTCCCAACAACATCATATGAAGGATAAAACCACTGTGATTTATTCAAACATACCATTTAAGTAATTAACTGCATCTTCTGGCAGATTATTAACATTTATATGAAGCAGGCTATTTACAGTTTAGAGGCAGAATGTTGATACTATTTGGAACATTATAAGGGCAATACTTTTCAAAAAATGGCACTAAAATCATGAACACTAACAACGCATGAATCAATTTGAAAATCAAACATATTGCTGAACTGCTACTGTATGTAAATACATTTAGTAAGCTAATGCGATAGCCAGGTCATATTCTACATGGCTGCAGGGCTAATACATATATAGCCCATGGCAGAACAAAGCGTTTCTTGCTGACACTTAAAAAGAGAAGTTTTATATAAAAATATTAAATGAAATATTCAAAAACTTCCTCAGTTTTAGTTAGCGGAATGTATCATGGCACTTAATAGACAGACTGTGCTATTATCGATTTCAAAGCACAACAGTAACCAGCTGGAAGCAAATTATCAAAAAGAATTTAACTTTAACGCTTCTGAAACCACTGTGACCGTCCATATGAGCCTGTACATTACAGATTTAACCAGTCCCATGAGGACCCTTTTGCCCTGTCAAAAACGTTTAACAGAGCACAGGCCCAGGTGTCATTGGGTATGGGGGATTAATGACAGAAAGTATGTCCTTCGCCCCCACTGATAGTAGGCATCCTGTGTGTGCACACCACGCATTCACACGCTTGATCCACGCGGACACGTCAGTTTTAGCAACACACGCCTGTTCACATGTTAGACTTCTCACACAGACATCTACGCACACAGGCTAATAAAACACTATCCGCACTACAAGGTGATCCAATGAAAATTTTTCTTATAAAGCTTTCCGCATAAAGATCGCACGATAAAAAAAATATATAATACAATTCTTAAAACTCTTTTCTACACAGAAAGAAATTGAACATCTGATTACCTGTTAAAGTGTCTACAGGAGGGGCTGACTCCTGAGAGAGGTCTACTGCACTGCATTGTGGGAGCAAGATCAGCAAGCAACAGTGAGCGTGCAGACCTTTAAGGTTTGGCAAGGAGCTTATATGCATGACAGTACAGAATTCCATCATTTTCCCTTGTTTGTACCGCATTTCATTAGTCCTCATTCTCAGGCCAATGTAATGTTACAATATACACACCCCACGGGTCCCTTCTCACCTTTCCTTATTTCCATGTTTTATGCTCTCAAAAGAAGAAATAAGCCCCTGTAGCCACTGGCAGTATCCTACTATTCCCCTCCCTCCCTCCCTCCCTCCACTCGGTGGGTTAGAGATCAGTCACTTTGTTTTCCAGGGCGGCTGCTATCTGCTGGAGCCGCAGGGTCAGCTGTTTACACTGGGCGGCTGGGTCCTCGTCTAGGGATGCGATGATTCTGAGGGGAGGAAGGAAGGGAGAAGGAAATGGAGGAGGATGAGGGGAGAAGTTGGAAATAATAAGCAAAGAGAAAACACGAGGACGGTTTTGGCAGAGGAGGGCAAAGGGAAGAATGTCGGAGAAGCAAAGAAACAAGGAGAGGGAGGATGGATAGAGAATCAGCGCAGGACAAAGAGGAAGAAAAAGGGTGGGGAGTGGGAGGAGAGTATGGTATTATTCGACATCAACAGTCACGTCATATAAGCTGCTATTGTTTGTGAGCCCCACTTAGGGGAGACTGACAGCCCCATTTGTTTATCCAACTTGTTCATTAGGTTTTGTTTATCCCCTTTTCGTGACCTCAAGTGGCAATGCACAATGAACGATTAAAAATCAATTCCCAGAGCAATTTTCCAATTCACATCCCACAGAAATGCTTTCAATTAAATTTCATACAATCACTCTTCTGGCATATCAAGAGTGAACAGAGAAAAAAGGAAAAGCAATAATATAGTGGGCTGTAGTGCATTCAGTGGAATAGCCTCCTTTGGGTGCGATAGGAAAAAGAAGGGCCCCTTACCCCATCATAGTATTTGCTGGCGTACTGGTAAAGCTGATGGAGAGCCACTTGTGTGTTCAGTTTGTCTGTGTGAGACTGGAGAAGATAAACAACAGTTCAAAGGTTAAAGAGAAAATGTAACTAAACCATAAAACTGCAGAGAGTTGAATGAGCATTTGGCTTCTTGTTTCCAGGTTTTAAAAAAAAAATAAAAAAATCTGCCTGTAAAGGCCAGGGTGAAATTAACAGGAAAAACACCTAACCTTTGCAAAGAGGTTATTATTATTAACCATCAGACATTAAAGTTATAATCCTTAAGATTTAATGAAATCAAACCCTATTTATGGTCAGTATTTTTTAAGCAATGTCCATTTGACCTTTTAAAATATACTGTCCCACCCATGGGACACTTTGGCCTTTCTGGTGCTACTTCAGGTGTGTTTTGGTCTGTGTATTGGACTCAGTCTTCACACAAAGTTGACAAATTAAACACTGCTGGAAAACTCCAAGTCTCCCAATTTTCTCTGTGTAAAGCATTTTAGTATCCCCATATCACCCCAACAGCCGTGGACAAAGAATTGTTTCAGACTTGTGGCTACAGCTCTAAACCTTTCCACACAAAATGTCCTATCACTGGCCTTATATTACCTTTTTTATGCCAAATAAAATAGGCGAGACAAAAAACGTCTATTTCTACCATTTTTGTGTCTCTGTAACTTTGGATCAGCACCTAATACTCACTGTGATTGTAATCAAAAGGGTTGAAGAACAGTAACCCTCTTATTTTGGGTACATTATTTTCAGGGTTGTGCACAAAAATGGGGAATGTATTTATATTCTCTAATAGCATTTTTCATTGTTAGTGGCAGAGTTTGCAATTCTTGGAACTGCATTCAAATTGCTTTCCCATTATCACAGGCATTCAAAGGACTAGCCTGTGGACATAGAAGCTTCAAGGTAGGGACTTAACTACAACTCCCATGGTGCATTTGGGCGAGAAAAATCCAATCAACAAGCTTAAAATTGTGTTACATGCGTGTACGGTAGGGGCAGGCCATTATGACACTGGGGAAACTGATTACACAAACTGCAGCTTAAATTTAAAAGTGATTTCGTTCAGTGGCTGTTACTGTGGTAACCGCGGGTGATGCCAAATCAAGTAGGAGTGACATCTTAAGGATTGTAACTTTAATGGCAGGTTAAACTAAATGGCACAGAAAATGACAACTGTGTTTCTCACCCGTGACACCTCTGCCAAATGAGTGTTCATGTCTTGGTCACTGACGGGTACCATCTGCCTGATGCCCTTGTAGTAACTACACAGACACACACAGAGAAAGAAAGAAAGAGAAAGAGAGAGAGAGAGAGAGAGAGAGAGAGAGAGAGAGAGAGAGAGAGAGACGAGGCGGTCATCACCAGATAACGTAACTGTTATTGATCTCTACAAGAAGCACTTTCAATTGACATGAAAACAACAGCTCAAAATGAAATTGTAAAGTGCTGTCAGGACTTACTCATCCACCATCTTCTTGTAGGTGGAGATCTCCTTTGCATAGAGTAGTTTGTTACTTGGAGAGTCCTAGAGACAAAGAGTGGATACAACAGTGAAAACAATGGCACTTTAGATTAGGTGACCTTTGACATTCCTCTTCTCACATCTATTTATTACTCATGTAATCCACTTTGTTCTCATCTTCATCTTTTCTCCCATCTTCCTTCTTGCTCTTTCACCTCATTCCTCCCCTCCCCTCTCTTCCATCTCCTCCTCCACCACCTCCTCCTCCTCCTCCTTCTCCTCGATTCCACTCACCCGGCTGAGTTTGTGCTCGCTCTTGGTGCAGGCATCCATGAAGGTCTGGGCGATGACAGAGAGTGAGGCGTCCACCACTTCAGACACGTGGACGTCGAAAATGAAGTGGGGGTTCTTGAGGATGTTCACCCAGAACCGCAGAGGAAGACTGCATGTCAAAAAAAAAAAAAAAAAAAAAAAAAAGGGTAAGAAAATGGTCGATCATTGTGATTGTTATCATTATTATTGCTTCAGAATGGGGGAAAATCTCATCAACCATATTACATCTATGAATTCATTTGAGTCAGGGAGGCATTTCATGTTTGAGAGCACTTGCCTGAGGTGCAATTGAGTGCAGTACAAGATAATAACAGGGATGGAGAAAAGCCTTTCTTGTAGGTGTCAGTTTATTCAGAACAATACCCTCGACTGTCAGTTTATATTACTATTTCATATGATACTGACCTCTGTGAGAATTATTGCTGTTCAATGAAAATGAAAATGAGAAAAAATAACCTCAGAAGACTTTTTTGTACAAAAGGGATCTATGCTGAGCGATAGTCAATGATGCTTGTCTAGCTTAACGAATGGTGATTAGAAATGCTAAAGTAGCAGCAAAACTTTGACCTTTCAAGTTCCCGTGCAGCCTAACAACCTAAAGCACTGACTACATAATGAAATGCTCGAGTACTCTCGTTAATTTCCCCTCTGAACGGGAAAACACAAGCTCCTTTCCAACCTCGTGTCAGCTTGTGAATTCAAAAGAAACGCCCAAAATACAGTAGCTTCCAAAAAACTCTCCTCCCTGATCGTTGCGAATGCCCTGCCATCTGAGACATGAAACGCACACCGTGTAAAATTCATACTGGTTTGGTAATATCTCTGGGGAAGGCTGCAGAGAGGATACAATAGAAGCATAAAAATAGCAATGTTGCTATAATCACAGAATTAAATTAGCTTGGGACATAATTACCATGTTTGTTTGTTGTTATGCCTCATACACACATTCATATTTAATACTTGGCCCTCACTTGATTTGATAAACAGAACGGGTGGATGCAGAATGTGGTGTGGAGTGGAGTAAGTAATTAAATCGCTCATCTCCTGTCCTTGTGTGGGTGCTCTCTTGCTAGCCTTACGTCAATCACCGGCATCTACATGCAACACGTCGTCTTGTATTCTTGAGCCTTAGCCGACGTGACACTAATTTATGCACTTAAATGTCACATGGGAGCAGGGGGATTGCAAATGCAAACTAAGTGAGCTAAAATTGTGAATTTGTATTCAGCTCTTTCTTGGATAAGTTAGTTTTATTTCTTGGAGAGTTACTGTATCTCAGGCAGTGAGACTTGTGTGTTGTCAGACTCAGACAGCTATGTGTTTAGGTGTGCATCTGTGAAGGGTGCACATTTACTAAGTACTGTACTTAAGTGCAAACGTGAGGTACTTTACTTGAGTCTTAGGCTACTTTATATTTCTACTCCACTACATTCAGAAGCAAAGAATGTACTTTTTTCCTCTACATTTGGCTACCAGTTCAATTTCATATTAAATTAAAATTCAGTACATTATTAAAGATTAAACCAGCGGTTCACATTATTTTTGACTCGAGATCATTTACAAAAAAAACCTATGTCTATGAGTTGTTATCACTTCCAACAAAGAGTGATTCCCCTGCTACACTGCTCCCATGGTTTAATTTGAATAACTATTAGAGGCTCAAAGAGGTAAAATTATCCAATATTTAAAGAACAAAAGCAAAGATTACAGACAAGTCCAAAAAAGAAATAGAAATTCCTGTGCCAGACCTTAGTTTTTCGTTCTTTTGTACCCCATTAATAATCTCACAACCCCCTAAATTTGACTTGTTACCCTTTAGAGGCAGCCTGACACCTGGGAACCACTGGACTAAACAACCTAATTGTATATAAAAATAGCTAATACTAGCTCCACCTCAATCAGCTACAACAGTAAAATGCTACTTAGGTATATGTACTATATGTGTGACTGAGTATTTTTACATTGTTGTATTGGAACTTAAAAGTATCTGAGCACTTCTTCCACCACTGTTTACAGTGCACACAAGTAGGACTTTGAGAGTGACTATCAGTGTATGCAAGCATGCAAGAACTTTTTACCTATTAGTCTTCCAGATATGGATGGTCTCCTCATC
Source organism: Lates japonicus (assembly GCA_033238685.1). NCBI lineage: Eukaryota > Metazoa > Chordata > Actinopteri > Centropomidae > Lates > Lates japonicus. The sequence continues at coordinate 12,685 of BRZM01003336.1, forward strand.
CACATTGTTGTGTTTCAGCGCCTGTTCATCCAGGAAGTCAAAGAAATATTTGACAGCCGGTGGCACCACTGCCCCAGAGCACAGAACGCTGCGGAAGAAGTCATCCACAAACTGCTGCAGTGTTCCCTGAAAGGGGCCACAAATAATGTGAGACAGGGCAGAGACAGAGAGCAGAGCCAGAGTATCAAAGTCCTGAGATGTAGCTATTTGCACCTACTGTGAAGGAATATATTCAGGTTATTCTAAGAGTATTCTGGCATTTTTTTGCATTTGCAAGACCGAACCTAACCTAGATGGTATCAATTAAATTTGTCTTTTTAACTGAGAGCCCCTTCCTGGAAAGGCAAAAATTGCTCTTTGCCTGTAAGTACCTTAACAAATGTCTGATTGAATAAATGATTCCGTCTTTGTACCTTGACAGAAAGGAGCCGTGTTAGATAGATCTCTGTAATGGCTTTGGTCATCGACTTGTCCTTTATGCTTCCTCGTTTAGATTTGATCTCATCCAGTTCGTCTGCCGGCCTCACCAAATGAAACACCTTGTCATCTTCCAGCAGAGCATTTCCTACCAGGGGGAAAAAAACAACTCTTTTTTTTAAACTTTCTTCAAATAATTCTACTTCTTATTTATTCATGCACACCCTTACAGAAAATATTCAGATGATGAGAAATGGGAGGGTGTTTGTCAGATGAATTTGAATGCAGAGAGAATATCTAAGTAGAAATGCGCAACAATCAACTATTCTGAAATGCACATAAAAAGGCTGAAGATAAAAGTGCATATAATTTCAGCATAATCTCAAAGTGTGCTATACATAAAACAACGTGTATTAGCATGTTAAATGAGAACGGGGATGTTGACAAAAGCCCTGGGGAAAAGAAACAAAGGCAAGCATTATATTCTCAAGTACACATCTGATCTGTGCTAGTTTGGGTTCAACAAGTGTGTGTTTATGTGTGTATAAAGAGACACTCACGCTCTTCGTGGTTTTCCTGGTTCTGATCATAGTTCTGCTGAGTGTGGAGCACTCTGGACAAGACTAATGTGGCATTATCTCGCACCTGGAATGCACATAACATTTCTTAGACAGAAAACACACACAACAAGAAACACTTATTTCACACACCTTGAATTTTATAGGGACTGTGACTGAGGTCAGCAGTCTCTTTTAGTGCCCCAGAACTAATTCATAATCAATCCGATTGAGTGAACAGCAACACTGGGTCTTTACTGGGTTTTTACAGGCCATTTTCTTCAACCCGTTATTGACCCCACAAATACTGTGATTAGCACTACTCTGACACAGGAGGTGAATCTATAGCAGTGGGGCTGTTCTCTATGAACAACTGCAAGACATGGGTGGGTAAGATGAAAGAAAGAAGAGTACCTTTGAAAGAGGGGGATTTAAGTGGCTGAAAAGCTGAAGAGTAGAGGATATTTGTGAGTGACCTTTATTTTCTGAGGATCAATATTGTGCCAAGAAGATTTACTGGCATTCTGTCACCACTGAAAGCTGACAAAAGCCAACCAAGACCAGGCACTTTCAACTGCCTGGTGGTGAGAAATTAAAATTTTAGGTGTGCTGCTGAACTAATAGTGGCATACAGTGAGGGAAAACAGTTATACAGTGCTTTCTGGTATAGCTGATTTGTGGGCAGGTTTACCTTTGTATAAACATATTTTTTGTAAATGCTCCATCTTGCCTACATCACAAAGGATGCATGTATTCATGAATGCCATTATGGTGTAATTTACAGTCTGCAAGCAGCACTTTTAGCATAAAACTTTCATCCTTTTACACAAAACTTTTACATTCTTTGAGCTTTAATACAGTTTTCTAGTCATTCAAACTGGAAGACTCCAACCATAATACATTATAGAGAGAGGAAACACAAACTAAACTAAAAGTTTACATTTTTACTTAAAGAGCTGTTTGATGGACTGCAAATTAATAAACACATAAAAGGCTTTGCAGGACCACTTCAGCAATTGCCAGTATTGTCCTTGAGTGCATGTCGTACATTGACATTCTTATATAGTATACACCAAACACTCATAACATCTAAAAAGAGGATTTTCAGTCACAGACTGCAGTAACAAATAAAAATAGTTTTAGCAATAATAGCTTATTGTCTCTTAGCCTGTCTTTAGTTTTCTGCCTTTTTGTCTAATTCAAGTTTTCTTGGTTTCTTAGCATTTTTTCTTTCTAAACTGAACTTTTTCTAAATGAAACTATGACTGCGTCAAAAATACTGACTGTGTATGGTAATTATGCAAATACAGACTGCAAATCATAAAGTTGCAGTTTACACTATACTGCCAGATTCTTTTAATTCATTTTGACATATTATTGCCATGTAAGACACAGCTTCATGTTTTTACACCCTTACTGTACATGTCTGTAAATAGTGTACAAACTAAACAGTTACCAATTTTGTGAAAATACTGAATCAATAGCAAATAAATCATATGCTGTGTGCTGGTATATTTGACTCTGAAAACCTGCAGCAGACATAGATGGCATACTGTGACACAAGATGTAGAGCTGAGCCTCTGACTGAAATGGCGTGAAAATAAGCAACCCCATTCACATCCACACGCCCACATATAGTTATTTACTTCCCCTATGCCTCCTCACATCCCTTGGCATTTTCAGTCCTCCTTTTTTAATATATGTTGCATCAAGACACTACATTTCATCAGCACTCACATTATAGTGCGCCAGAGTGTTGATGCGTCTCCACCTGCCCTCTTTCTGGGAAGTCAAGTCCAGATCTGACAAAATCTGCCCTGTTGATCCGGGGCGCCACTCTGCGGTGAAGGCAGGAGAAGAAAGTCAATAAAAATTGAAATTATGCCTGCTAGTTGGACGTGAAATGCAATATTTGGCTAAATGTTTTTTCAATATTGATTGCACTTATTTCATCATAGGTCACTGTTACCCTGAGGTTATCCCGTAATAATGTAGTAAAAAACCATCATACTGTCTGTCTTGCTCTCTCTCCTGGGATTTTTGTGACACACTTTAGCTGATTTTGGGTGAAGAACTGACACATCTGTATTTCTTGAATAATTTAAATCTATTTCTAAACTGTGATTTTCACCTCAACATTTTCAGTTTAGGAAAACTGACACCACTGCAGACCTGATCTAAACACCATCTGTGACATATGATTCATTTACAAGTATCACCAACTATAAGGGGGTTATCTTTGTGATTCCCCATGAAAGAAGACGGATCTTTGCTTATCTAAAATGTATAAAGGAATGAGATCTACAGCATGCGTGGGAATAAAAATTGCTTTGATGTTGGAAAATGTCTATAGAGCTTTAGCCTTTCAAGTCAGTCCCCAAGGTTTCTGAATACAGTAGTGAGCAAAACTTTGTTTAGGGATGAAGGCTTTCTTCATGTTGCTGACACTGAAAAAGTTCTCAACCTCAATAAAGCATTTTTATTCCACAAACAGAGACAGAGAGATATCTCCAAAATAATCTATTAAATGAAGTTAAAATTAAATAAATAATCAATTATTTATTTAGATAATTACATTCTGGTTTAAATTATAAATGCATTTCAGTCATGACTGAAATAGCTTCCCCATTTTGACATCTTTGCCACTCCCTGAAAGTGTTACATTATTCATCGTTATTAGATGTTTTCTGCTTCGAATCGTCCTCCTCTTAGGTGGCCCTCATTTACTCACCCAGTGTGACACTGTCGACCTTGGGCCGCAGGGAGTATGGCAGGTTCCTGTACACCTGCTCTATGATCTTCTCTTTCACCTGCGAGATGGTGTCACAGTTCAGCACCTTGACCGGTGTCACATCTGGCCCCTCACCATGCACCAGCACTTGCAAGGTCTGGGGGAAATACACACACGCACACGCACAAAAACACACATTAAGACCACATGGTGATAGCATGTGCATTTCACATGCACCTACACACACAAATGACAAATATGCAGAAATATTCAAACATGGCCAGAGCACCCAGCCACCCACCCACAAATGCACACCCACATACACCAAGCTCCATCAGGGATGTTGTCGCCATGGTAACCGGGTTTCTGTAAAGCACACACACACTGTGCGGTGACACCTGACAGGACTCCTGTCACCTTGGCCAGCTAATGACCAAGGCTCAGCAGGAGCAAACTCTGACCCACCTCACCTCCCACACTCAGTCACTCTGTCAGAAATAACTAACTGACCACTCGACAGATTCAAACAGGGGAGAAGGCAATAGCAATCTCGTAAGCCCATCTGCATTTGAAGTCAATGAGAGGAGCACACTGTGAATTCAAGCCAACAGAAAACACTGTCGCTGCCTGTGAAATCTGGCTCATCGTGTTTTTTCTCCCTCTGTAATTCAATCACAGAAGGCGATCCATCACAACGGGAGACGTGTAATTCAGGCTAATTTGATAATTGTCCTCGACAACGCCATTACCCATGGGTCTTTTTATTTGTGCTGACTTAAACAGAAAACAGCTGTGTTCACATTAGCCTCCATTATTGAAACACGATACCAAAGCAAGAAACACAGGCTTTCCCCGACTCCCGAAAGCTGCCCAAATGGATACGGAGCAGGTGGAGGTTGGAAGGTCGAGGAGGGGTTATGGAGGTGGCTTGTACTCTATACTTGTCCCGACTTGTAGTACTTTCACCTAAGCCATGCATTTCACTGCTATATTGGAATGTGTTGCCTGTGTCGTTTTTGAGCCGAGAACATTGACACTGAAAATGGATGTCACACAAAAGCGGGCAGTCGCCTGGGGGTTTTTGTGGTGGTTACCATGGCAACTACACTGTGTGTGTATGTGTGTGTGTGTGTTTGTGTTGCTCACCAGGCACAAAACACCATGCAATCTGCAGTGTGCACTTCTGACTATGGAGTTTTATGTGTGAGTGTTTGTAAAAATTTGTTTGTAAGTGTTTTGTGTGTGTGTGTGGCGGGGAAAAGTCTGTCCATCTCACCAGGACAGAGTATTTAGCTCGTCGCTTCTTTCAACAGGCCTGTGTCGCTGAGGGTGTACTTGGCTTCACTCTTGCGCCCACAGGTTCTTTCTCGATCTGGTGCTCGATGGCTCGGAACAGTTTGTACAAGGGCTCGCCTGCAGAGTCCTGGTATAAACGCACACATACACACACAAAACACACACACACACACACAAAATACACATTCACAGAGGCACACAAAGCCATTTAGAAGTTCGCCGCAGATGTTGTCAAGAAGCTAATTGTTGTGATTATAGTTTAGAATATTGGTGATAAATGCACCTTATCAATACCTGAGCTAACTCAATGAAAGAAACAGCAAAACCAAACTGAGCCCGTTTAAAGCTGTAGCATGTCATTACACACATTTTCAGTATTAATAATAGTCCATGCATTAAGCGGAATTAATTGGCCCATTTTAAATGATATATGTTAGGACAGCCTTAGATTAGAGTTATAAAAATGACAGTTATCAATAGGGCTGCAATCATCTTATTGTCGGTTTATAGTTTATTCTATGAAACATTAGAACAGTCAAAGTGTGCAAGACAGCGTCCTAGAGCCCAATGTGTTGTCATCAAATGTCTTGTTTTATCCAAAGAGAAGCTGGAGCCATCAAATTCTTGACATTTTTGTTTGAAAATGACTCAAACAGTCAGTTATATCATTAATTTTATTTTTGATCAACTAATCTTTGAATGTCATGTTATCATATTACATTCCATACATTGTGATCGACAAACCCCACTTTACCTTCAAAAACTGGTAAAGGCAGATCGACATCCAGTTGCACAGCATCCTCTCCACTACTGTCTCTGACCTGGAAAACACATGATGAGCAGTTATTTTAATGTCACTGTCAGAATAAAAGTGGATAATTCTGATGCATTAATACTGTATGTTAATAAGTAGTGCAGACATAACATTTGATTAGTAAATTCAAAAGAAAAAGTGACATATTTAATTAGTATTTTCACATCATGTCACTTACATTCTCTTGTATCCTCTTAAAAAAAATTCAGACACTACTCTCTTATGACAGCACTTCCACAACATATCAACAGGGGAAATTTCTGCACATCTTGTCAATGTCATGGTATTTTAATTCAAAACTCATGTCAGCGGTCACTTGACGGATCACCCATCCTAATGTCAGATATCCACTGGTGGCGCCTATTGTTAGCTGTTAGCATGCCTAATTAGATGTCTTGTATATAAGGGGGCCTGTGTTGGCACAATGGCCTAATCAGCATAATGAGCCTCTCCATTGGGGGATAATTAAGATGTGTACTTGCATAACAGCCAGTCACAGTGTGCCGAGGCACGGCAGACAGTTCAGATCACATAACCCCCCTCCCAGCAGTGATGAGAGACTGTACTGTCTGACAAGTGGGTCCTGCTGAGGGAGGGGAGGCAGCCGTCAGTGGATATCTGACATTAGGATGGGTGATCCGTCAAGTGACCGCTGACATGAGTTTTGAATTAAAATACCATGACATTGACAAGATGTGCAGAAATTTCCCCTGTTGATATGTTGTGGAAGTGCTGTCATAAGAGAGTAGTGTCTGAATTTTTTTTAAGAGGATACAAGAGAATGTAAGTGACATGATGTGAAAATACTAATTAAATATGTCACTTTTTCTTTTGAATTTACTAATCAAATGTTATGTCTGCACTACTTATTAACATACAGTATTAATGCATCAGAATTATCCACTTTTATTCTGACAGTGACATTAAAATAACTGCTCATCATGTGTTTTCCAGGTCAGAGACAGTAGTGGAGAGGATGCTGTGCAACTGGATGTCGATCTGCCTTTACCAGTTTTTGAAGGTAAAGTGGGGTTTGTCGATCACAATGTATGGAATGTAATATGATAACATGACATTCAAAGATTAGTTGATCAAAAATAAAATTAATGATATAACTGACTGTTTGAGTCATTTTCAAACAAAAATGTCAAGAATTTGATGGCTCCAGCTTCTCTTTGGATAAAACAAGACATTTGATGACAACACATTGGGCTCTAGGACGCTGTCTTGCACACTTTGACTGTTCTAATGTTTCATAGAATAAACTATAAACCGACAATAAGATGATTGCAGCCCTATTGATAACTGTCATTTTTATAACTCTAATCTAAGGCTGTCCTAACATATATCATTTTAAAATGGGCCAATTAATTCAGCAGTAAATGGACTTTATTATTAATACTGAAAATGTGTGTAATGACATGCT
>BRZM01003338.1:0-16398 GCA_033238685.1 Lates japonicus
GGGAGGGAGCGAGGAAGTGGGAGAGTGAGAGAGAGTGTGTGTGTGTGTGTGTGTTTTTGGCAGGGGCTCTAAAGTGCTCAAGTCTTTTGTTGCCTGACATTCTCAGGTACCATGGTTACAGGTTAGCAGAGCACAGCCCTGCTTTATCTACCTCATTAACACTTTGTTGGATCAGGATGACACCAGCAGTTTTGGTTGGAAGCATTCTTCCACAGCCGCCCATCACAGAGACCTCCCTTAGGTCGCAGGGTCTCCTGACAGGTGTCTCACACCTGTCACTGCTCCAGCAGATGATGAATCACTCCACAGTGAGTTAAATATCAGGCACAAATCAGGTCACTAAGTCAATTAACAAAAGGCACCGAAGAGTCAGTGATCTGCTACACATCCTCAAGGCTTCATCCTCTCATGTTGGACTGAGAGCAGAGTGGACACTAGTGACTGACGTTTCTTGAGGTACAAAGTGGTGTTACGAGATTGAACATGCCAAGGCTGACTGGCATCCTAACTTCAGTAGATATCTGCAACACAATACGCAGACGTTATTTCTTCACATTGTGTTGATAATTTCAGTTTATGTTTCAGTGTTAAAATCTAAAATACTTTCATTTGGAATCTTTTCTCATTCACTCTCTTGAAGCAAGTAGAAGAGAGGAGCATACCACTCTAATGGCTGTAGGTTTATATGAAGCTGGAGCCAGGGGGTGATTAGCTTAGTTTAACATGAAGCTGGTTAAGCTCCAGCTTCATGTTTAATGACCAGGCAGTATTGACCATCTCATTCTCAACAAGAAAGTAAATAAAAGTATTAACCAAAATGTTGAACTGTTCCTTTAAAAAAGTGCCCCGTTTGTCAAAAGATTCAACTTTTTTTAAATGTATTTTTTTGAACCCCTGCATTGTGTTCATACCTTTGCATGCACAGAGATTATTATCAAGCGCTCACTCTTGTTTTCACCTCTAAATAAGTGGTTTTGATAATTGAGGGTTTGGCTACACTCTGTGGTTAACTAAGGGTTCAGGGTCAGGTCCAACCAAAACATAAATCCATATTGAAAGGGATGATAATTCCTATGGTGGAGATAATAATTAACACCCTACAAAAAACAACACACATCAGATTATCAGCCAGGTCACAGTAGATTTAAACTTTAAATTGCTTGTAGGATAAAAAATAACGATAAAATAAAAACTAAAGGAAAGACACAAATCTTCCAGTGCCATTGGTGGCCATTATTGCCAGTCTAAACTGCACTTAAATACTTTAATACATTTTTCAAGGTTTTAAGTAAAATTATTTGTGCAACCTTTCTGATATTTGAGTCATTTGACTTTAATGTCATCATTTCAAGTGTTAGGTATCAGAGCTGCTATGACGTGTGGACACACCCGACGTAAAAAGTTTTCCATATGGGAGATGCGATCATCAAAACCACTGCCTTACACAAATGTATGAACACGTGTTGTGTGGGCAGGGCTTTACTGCAGCCAGTCTATTAAAACATAGTTTTGTTGCCCACATTTTGATCTGGACTGTGTTTTTTAATGTCTATTCTCTTTGAAATAAGTCTCAAAATAAAGGAGGCCTCCTGAAGTGCAAGTGTGGGGCCAGAAAGTTGTTGGGAGAGGTTTTGTGTGTACTGCATGAATCACAGTTGGTGATGTGTCTTCAGTAGACAACCAGGTATATATCATTGAAGCCTCTGCCCATCCACTAATCCTCTCCCACACCTCCGCCTCCTTCGTCTCTTTTTCCCCCAGCCTAAGTATAATATCTAGTTTGTCTCAGACACATTCATCTGCCCCCTGAGTGGCTTCTTACAGATTAACAGTGGATGGAGTTTGGAGGCTGCAACCTCTCACTGATCGTTCAGCTTTTAACTCAGGCCGGATCTGTATGGTAACAGCATAGCTATAGACTTTGAGACCTGCATGGACATTGCGAGGAGCTCTTCGGAGACGCGGAGACCAAGAGAGGTTGTAGTGATTTGTTGCTGATGATCCAGCACTCGAGAGAGGCTGCGGTGACTGTGGTTTGTCCAGGAGATGCATGAAGGAGCCTTGGTATGTTCCTGTACAAAGCCCTTAAACACAGAGATGAAGAGGACGACATCCAGGTACACACTCAGTGGTTCGGTGTCGCTGGTCAAGCGGTGGGATGGCATTTTGTTTAAATATTGAAGTGAAAATCACTATTTGTTGTGGACAGCATGGACAACAGAGATTTAATTCTGAGTATTAGGTATAGATAGATTGATGGATTGAACCCTACACACGGGACTCTGGCAGACAGTGAAGTACTTTTGGTTCATAACTGTCACCTCTGTCTCTATACAGTCTGTATTTAACTGCTTGCAAACATTGACTAGTGAGGATCATTTTCAGCTAGTTCCAACAGAAAAACACCACCTGCTAACTTCCAGCCTCTAAACATTTCTAGCTCTGGTTGTAATACTGTTGTTTGAGTTTCCAGGAATAGTTGGAACTCTTTGGTGCAGAGCAGGTGACGGCGTTTGCAGGTTTCCCTCTTTGTGCTGGAAGGGGATTAATGTTGCTAATCACTCATGGGTCCCTCTGAGCTTTACTGCGGGAACAATGAGGAATGAGGCATTAATTGAAAATTCCTGCGACATAAAACCTTGACTTGATAAAATGGTGACATAGAACAAGATTATTTTATTACAGTTTATAACATTGGCAGCACCTGTAGCCAATGTGCCCCTTGAACTTTAGTTGCCCTAATTTCATGTGTTAGATTTTTATTTTTTGTTTATCAAGCCTTCTAATCCCTTTTGATTTTCATATACTAAATCCTGGATTAAGCGGTTACAAGCTCCCCTTTGCCCTTTTATGATGTTTGGAATTCATTATTTACAAAGAGAATTGGTCTAACCTGCACTAAAACATACATTTACTTCTTTATTTTTATTCCCATGTCCTTTTCACTTATCTTTTTGCAATTACAATTGCTATAATGTCAGCCCTGTTTGTTCAAACACTCACACTCGGCACAGAGGAGCATTGTTTTTAACATCCTCCAGGGACAATTTGCTCGGCAGCTTGAATTAATGAAATGCAAACACAACAAAGCGATAAACTGAGACACAAGATCCACCTCTCACACCTGTTTTTCTCTTTGTCCACAGTCCCAGAAACCCTGGATAGAAAGCACTTTCACCAAGAGGGAATGTGTGTACATACTTCCAGTGTCAAAGGACCCCCACAGGTATGTGCTTAGACGGACTGCGCTGTGCCTTGTGGTGATAGCCATGGAAACGGGGGTAATTGTATGGTGTGTGTTAAAGTAGGCCCAAACCCTAACCACCACTCTGCAAAGAGTGAATGAGTCCGTTTCTGCATAATTTTGATGTTTATGTCTGTCACTATAATTACAGAGTTAAATGAGAGGGAAGACCAGTGATGAACCCCTGTATCATATTATCTTTCTGTGCTGGGAGTGAGATTTTGTATAAATTTCTTATCAGTCTTCCATTTTAGGAAGTCTGGATTTAATCCGTTAAATCAGATTTTTATAATCAGAGTCTCTTTCCCTTGTGTACTGTGTGTATTTATTTAATTGTAAAAAGAGACATTTTTCTGTGTGTGTATGTGAAGAACTGAAGTAGATTTTTTTTCTTTTGTCAAATGAGGCAGGGTTTTTCTGCAGATGTAGTGGAATCTTACAAAGCAGTGCTAAAATTGTATAGGAGGAGGCCCCTTATTGCTGTTGCATGCAGGCCAGTCACTCACAGTGTACCATGTTTGCTTGAGAAGCACATGACTAGCTCATTTAAAGTGGCTGGCATGAACCTTCATCCAGTTATAAAGATGTGGATGGAATTGTAAAATTCTTGTTTATTTGACAGTACGTAGTTTCCTGTATTTGCATGTGTTTACCATCTAGCCACCTCCTTTGTGTGTAAGCCATTTCTGTTTTTAGTTACACTTTCTAGAAGTTGCGTACCTTCCGTCTTTCTTGTGAACTCACAATGATATGGGGTGACTCTTTTTCCTGTGTTTTTGTTTCCATCAATTATTTGCCACTGGCTTTTTATACTAACTACAGTGTGTGCTGCTGCTCGTAGATGATTCCGAGATGTTAGTGAACATAGGCCAGTGTAGGTCTGCATGTGACTGCGATCAAAGTGAGAGTCTCCATGGTTGGTTTCATAACTCTCCCTTGGTTAAAGGCCAGTCTAACCGGGCTGCCTGCCCAGCTGACAGATAACCTTCCTTAATGTCCTCCAACAACTTTGTCTACCAAGAACTTTCTTCTCTCCAGGAGAGATCAGACCATTATAACTGTCTTTGTGTATTTGCAAATGTGGTTCACATTTATGTGGTCTAGAGTGATTTATATTGAAATTAGAAGATTGAATATGTTGGTGTGAAATTCCTTCTAGATGCCTTCCAGGATGCCAGATTTGCCAGCAGCTAGTCCGGTGAGTATTTGTCCTGGTCTTTGTGTGACTTATTCTCTGTTGCCTGACGGGATTAGCCAGTGGGAATCCATGCAAACAGGTTACACAAGAAGAAGTCTACAGGCAAATTCTTTGTAGGTGTAATTCCAATGAACAGCAGCCCTCCTCAGGAAACAATTAACTTCCAGGCTTTGTGTGTCAGGATGCACATTCTCCCCTGAGGTGGTTAAAGGAGTTGAGAGAACAAAAAGGCTTAGGTTGGTCAATAATTGTAATGATTATGCTGTGATGGCACATTAAAAGTAAAGCTCACCTACAGTCTTGAAAGACTGTCAGCTCCTGTCATCATGGTTGTTAGGATAAAGGTTTCATGTATTGTTTTCACATTATGTTGCTGATCAGTTTAAATAATGAAATTCAGGTTTTGGATATTTGAATGTTGGGTCTCTTAATTGACTGTTGGCGATGCTGCCTGCACATTTTGCAGTTTACACTGATAACTTGAAATTCTATAGTAATTTTTCAAATAATGTATCTTCCAGCAACCTTTCTCATTTCAGTTGACAAATTGACGGTTGCTGACTGAAATGAGAAGGTTGCTGGTTGGATTAGAAAGAGTCAGAAGAAGCCAGCTAACTAAGCTAATGATAGCTCCAAGGAGTTGGCTGATATTTATCGTTTCTATTGACTTGTTTTTAAAATATGAATCCTGTATAATGGTCTAAAACATTCAGGTATTGCCTGCATATCCCAAGCAAAAAGTCAACATCCTTATCAGTTTCCAAAAAAAAGAATCATATCAATTTTCATATCTTAGCGTATTGCCTAATGTATTTGTGGAATTGAAAAGTCAACAGTGAAACATTTTTCTTTTGTGTTTGCTGAAGGATGCAGAAACTAATATTTATGAGATGTGGCAGGGGTTCCTGTTCCCTGTTTTTATCTGTTCATTCCATGTTATTGTTCTGCTTTTGAAAAAGGTTGTTTTTAATAATAATAAGTGGTTTAAATTTTATGTTTGTTACCATGTAGATTTTGTGATATTCTTTGCAACATAAGTATAAGTTGGTAGCAAGTTACTACTAAAATAAATGAAATTGAATAAGTATCTTATTGTTCTTCCAATTAAAACGATTCTGTTCACCCTCAAGTTGCTGCTGTGGGCGGCTGGTGCGGCAGCATGTTGGCTTCACAGCCAGCTTGGCCACGAAGTACTCGGACGTGAAGCTGGGTGAAAACCCCAACCTGCCCATGCCTGAGCTGGAGGAGTGGTCGGTGGAAAAACACACAGAGGCGAGCCCCACTGACGCCTATGGTGTCGTCAACTTCCAGGGAGGGTCGCACTCGTACAGGGCCAAGGTAGAAGGGCAAATTCCTCTCTGCTGAAGGGCATGTTTTTCATGTAAAAAGAAGGTGCATGGGTCTTAATAGCTCTTACATGTACTGTGGAAAAATCTAACACAGTATTTTATTTGTGTGTTTTGTTCAAGCAGATTTGTTTGGCCCATCGGCAATATTAAGTCATATGTTTACCTGTACTTGGTTACCTTGCTTAGCAGGTAATAACTGTACAGGGAAAGGATCATGGGAAAAGTCTGTCTCCAGTACGTGTCATGGGTGCTCACGCAACAAAATATTAACAGAAAATCCAGCTCTTTAAATTATGTTCCGTCCTGGTCTTTGTACATTACAAACACAGATTAACTTTGCGTATCAATAGACGACATGTGGGATGCTGTTAATGCTGCTGTCAATGTGAACACACTTTTCCTTGTGTCTTCCCAAACATGGTCAGTATGTGCGTTTGTCCCACGACTCGCGGCCGGAAAGCATCCTGCGGCTGATGCTGAAGGAGTGGCACATGGAGCTTCCCAAGATCCTCATCTCTGTCCATGGAGGAGTTCAGAACTTTGAGCTGCACCCACGCATTAAGCAGGTGGTGGGCAAGGGCCTCATCAAAGCTGCAGTCACCACAGGGGCCTGGATTCTCACTGGAGGGGTCAACACAGGTATGCAGGTTATTTTATTCTTTCCTGTGGAAAGTAAGGTATAGTGTCTGAAATATTATCAGATTTACAGATGTGGATTTCAGACAGGGAAAGTCAAAAAATGTCTTGGTTGAAGTCAGGGAATGTGTGTATTTTACAATTCTGTGCAGGAATATACCAGAATGTATTATTTACCAGCTTTCAAATTCGTTCTATATATGTCAGACTGTGCCACCTACAGGACATGAAAATGATAGCCACAGGAGAAATACATGTGCCAGTGTGTACAGTTAGTAGCTGCTGTATTTGCTGTTGTGTGTTTTGAGGCATGTTTCTATTTAATTTAAATTCATTTTTTATGCTGTGTTATCCACCACCTCTTTAAATGAAAGTTGCACTCATAGATTTGTGTCACTGAAGTACTTGTGTTTGCCTGTAGATGGAGCACTAAGATATTATCTACAGATGCTGCTCTTACTTTATTTGCATGTAGATGGCACCTATTGGCTTAAAACTGTAGGTCAGAAGGTGCTGATACTGTGGCTCTGCAGTTGGTTGTCACTAGCATTGTCACGTTTTATGCGCTTTGCATCCTTGTTTGAACTCCATATCTACATTAGCAAACCAGAAGGGAATTAATCTTGAGATCTTTTTGAAAGAACAAAAAAGTTCATAGCCATCTGATTAATGTGAAATATCCTTGACAAATCAGTAGGTTCTGAATGTAATGAATAAAAGAAAAATGATTCAGGCATAACTGAAGAGATGTGGCGGCTAAATAACTTTTACTTTCCACCCCTGCTCCTTATAGATATTAACTGAAGATTCCTCTATAAGAAACACTCACTCACACCCACTCTGTACACAAACCTGCACAAACAAACAGCTACCATCAGTGCGATGAGCTGATGTAGCAGAAGTCGTAATACCGGGCTCTAAGTGTGTCATTTGGCTGTGTGTGGTGGCAGAGGTGTGTCTGCAGCCACAGCACGGCGTTAAGATGGTGTGGTCTGATCATAGTGTTTAAATCATTACTCACAGGGTCAATTACCCAGACCAGTGATTACTTTTAATGCCTCTCTGGCACCCTGGCCAGTTGGGATGGTCTCATGGCTCACAAATTACTGCTGAATCCATGAGATCCATTAGCTCAGGACTGTGGTTCACAAACATCTCCAGGACTAATGTACTTGTTGTGGACTTGCCCCATTTTGGTTATGTATCCTCTGGTGTTTTGACTGTTTCTTTTTTCATGCGTAGTTAATGGGATTTACAGTATATGGAACACTTTAACTGGTCAGTTTAATGTTTGAATTACCACTCAAAATTTCAAGTGATGTGTGACACTTAGGGTTAGGTGGTAATAAAAAATGTAATGCACCTACAAAATGTTTTTAGCATAAAAGGTTTACTGATCGATTCTTGCATCTTGCCCAAAGGTGTGGCAAAGCATGTGGGTGATGCTCTCAAAGAGCACTGTTCCAGATCATCGAAGAAAATTTGCACTATTGGGATTGCACCCTGGGGAGTCATTGAAAACAGGAACGATCTCATCGGCAGAGACGTAAGACACAGCTCGTAACATCTCATTTCTGCTTGTACTCCCCTGAAATTGAATCTCTTGAAATGCTCTTCAGGTGCTTAAGTCATAATTTCTGCTCTTTTTTTTTTTCCTACCGTTACCGCTCCCTGATGTCCACACCACAGATTATCGCTCCGTATCAGACACTACTGAACCCTCTCAGCAAACTAAATGTTCTCAACAATCTGCATTCCCATTTCCTCCTGGTGGACGATGGGACGGTGGGCAAGTACGGCGCTGAGGTCCAACTGCGGCGGGACCTAGAGAAGCACATCAACCTCCAAAGAATACATGCACGTAAGCAAACCGGCTAAAAAAAAAAAAAAAAAAGTTTCTGTTGCTTGGATTCCAGAGAAACAAGAGATTATATATATAATATAAATTTCCACCACAATTATCAAATTACATTTGGATTTTAATTACATACTTTAAACAGAAGCAATGCAGTTGACAAATTTCTTCCTTGTGTTAAATTAGGACTTGTTCAAAGAGATTGACTGGATTTTCTTCTTGGAAAAAACTAATGATCTGACTATTGTTTGTGTTAAGGAGGTTAATGCTGAGGTTAACTGAGGCTGCTTGGAAAATAATTCATTAACAACTATTAGCAGTCAGGTGTGGATCTGAAAATACTGCATGTGCAGATAACCTTAGTCTTGAACCATTCTGTGGGTCATGTTAAATACTTCAGATGGTGTTAGATACAGCTAGGCTGATAAAGACTTAACAATCTTTACTTATGATATTAAACTCATTTTAAAATACTCATATTTTATAACACATTTCACCAGTAAAGTCGAATATGATTTTTTCACATAAATAGATATAGGTATACGAGGAGGCTTCAGAAAGTTCCTGGAAAAAGTACATAGCTAAAAATCATATGCAGGGATTTTGATTTCAATGCACGTGTATGTTCTCGTACTGACGTGTCATAATATTTTCTAACATGAACCCTTAAATGCATGTTGCAATGCAAAAATAAACATCATAACTTAAACCATTTTTTCCAACTGTCCTTTTTCCACAAACTTTTTGAAGCCCCCTCATACTGGATCACACCCTTCAGATAGATATTGACCCTATAGATCCTGTCCCTGGTGGGAACTAGGTGATAACAGTGAGCTGGGCATTATCATGTCAGCCTCTCACAAACTGTCACTTAGGTGGAGCTGTGATAAGTTGAATGTTACAGAAGCTGTAGGGGCTGTAATGTCACATAATCCCAAACTTGAAGCAGCCTCTTTGTCTTCTGTCCTGTAGGTATTGGTCAGGGTGTTCCAGTCGTGGCCCTGATATTTGAGGGGGGTCCCAACGTGATCCTGACAGTGCTGGAGTACCTTCAGGAGAGCCCTCCTGTCCCAGTGGTGGTGTGTGAGGGGACTGGCCGTGCTGCTGACATACTGGCCTATGTCCACAAGCAGACTGAGGAGGGAGGGTAGGCACGACAACAGCACGACCACAGAGGACAGGGGTGGGCGGGGGAAAGAAAGCTGTGATTGGTGCACCAAAGATATATACCTGTCCAAATACTGTTTTAGTGTTGATGGGGTTTTTTTTTTTTTTTTTTTTTTTTTTTAAATTCTATTTAATCACAAATGAAATAATACATGATAGAAAAGGATGGAATGAATGGAGAAACAGCAAAAGTATCCTACAGAGAACTGAAGGAAATTGAGTAATGTCAAGGTTTCCGAATGTTATTTAATATTTAGATGTGTGCTTAAAAATAGTTGGATTTTTTTTTTTTAATGGAAGTGTGATGCTTTTTATGACAAATCCTTTACTTTGATTTAGACACTGAGCCTTTGTTTTTTGTTTTTTTGGTGACTCTGATGTGTTTCTGTCCCAGAGGGATTTCTAACAACTCAACCGCAGCCTGGTCTGTTTATAAAAGACTTGAAAATAGTTGAACTTGTGACATAGTGCAGTTTAAAGTAATCTGTTGACAGGCTGAAATTTACATGCACTGCTGCAAAATGCAGTTAGATTGTCACACACGACCAGAATCTGTCTTTACAATCTAAATGTGTCTGTGAAATTGAACTATTCCCTCATCCTAATGTAAAGCCACCTCATTAAAAAGGAAATGGGGATGGAATATAAAAGTTATAAAAGATAGTAGAGACATGAAATAATTGTACAAATAAAGACTTTCTCAGTGAGCAATTGTAGTGCTACAGTATGTTAACATGTTATGCACATTATTTATGATGGAGATGAACATGCAACAATGAAAACTAACTTTAATGTGCTTCTCTACAAAAGAATCTTACAGTATATGAAAACTGATACAAGCAGTATAAGACCGTACTTGTACTGCATAGATGAGAGTGTAGGTGTGGTCTATTTCACACAACCTTTAATCCTATTACAAACTTTCAGTGTATCTTATCAACATCTTCTTAAAATCCTCTTAAAATCTTCCAGGAGGAATGATGTCCGCCTCCCCCCATCCCCCCGAGAATAGGAAATTTTGTACTATCATTCTTTGCTAGTTAGCTTGTGGTTTCCACTTTCTAAACTGCTGAAGATAGAACCTTTTACCGTTTCATGTTGTAATTCTTTTATAGAGGACTTCCTGATGGAGTGGAGACTGACATCATCGCAACCATCAAGAAAACCTTCAACTTCAGCCAGAGCGATGCCATCCATCTCTTTCAGACTCTGATGGAGTGCATGAAGAGCAAAGAACTGGTAAAAGCCCTGCTCATACTTTTTAAATCGCCAGTCATTCTTCATTCATTGTATTTTTATTTATTTATTTATTTTCAATTTCACTGGCAGTGAGAGCAGCAGCAATATCAACTTGCAAAGATCGGAGGCATTTAATAAAATCACTGAAAACCAAATAAATAAACCAATTACAGAGTGCTGCCACAAAGACAACTTCTGACACATCGCTCTCATCAGCTGGTTGTCCCACTGTTAGGTTTCATAAATTGATGTATCACATGTTGCAAACATCTGGATAATGTCTGTGGGAACATGACAATAAGTGCTATCTTGTTTCTTGGAAAACAGATCACTGTGTTTCACATCAGCTCCGAGGAGCACCAGGACATTGACGTAGCCATTCTGAGGGCTTTGCTCCAAGGTTAGTAGATGAATTATCTCTCTATCCCCACCCTCACCCCCCACCCTCAACCAACCTCCTTAATAAGGAACTGATAGTACAAATCACGTAAGGTTGATTTAGTCTAGTCATACTCGTGTGCTGAGGTTGTTGGCACTGGGAGATTAAGATTTCAAGACTTTGTAATGTTTTCATTCTGACATAGATATGCTTTGAGAGCAGAGTCCCCCCTCTGTGTGCCCTCCTCTTTCTGTTCCTGAGGAGATCATGTTGCTCGCATTCACAGGGCCTCCTTATTCCAACACTGTCAGTCTCTGAGCTGGATGCCTCTCAGTCTTATCCCTCCTTCTCTCTGCAGTCTGTTAGAGAAAATGTTGGACATTGACCTGAGCAGTTCTTACTTTGTTTCTATTATGGTGTAGAGGGTCTGTTTTGTATAATTTGTGTGAATTCAGCTTGAATGAAAAGAAGAAAAATTGCCCTCTATTTTTTTTTTTTTTTTTTGATAGTCTGATCAGCTGTCATTTGAACAAAGGTGTTTTTCTGATGGAACAAATGTTTCACCTGAAAGATGGGTGTTGCAGCAAATACATCACAGAGCTGGTTGTTCACCCTCATTCCAGTTAATTTAGACAAAAGCCAGGAATTTGTAAGTGACTGCAGGTGATCGATAGTCTGGAGAAACAGGTTTAGACGCTCAAAAGACAGACCGAGGACTGTGACTGAAATGCCCACTCAGGCAAATATTTGTCGGCCTGAGGCGCATTCGTCTTGGTGAAACAGTAACTCATCCTCAAGAGGACTCTGGGGTGCAAAAGCTCTCAAGCCTCTTAAAGAATATTGAGTGCTGCTCAGAGACTTTTCCGCTGTGATACAATTCATTTAGCACTTTAGATATTAAATGGGAAGTTTGAAACATAACTGCGCATAACTTTTAAGCAAACTTCTTCTTCCTGAGAGCTCAGCTTATCTGGATTAAATCACTCAGTTGATTTCCAATCAAATTTCCACTGAGATTCTTATTTGACATTGGCACAATCGCTTCTGTGTAGAGTGAATATGATCATTTGATTCAGATGGATCCTGGAGGACAATAAGGCAGATTACTGTGGAAGAGAGCAGTAGACTGAACAGGGATTTACTTTGTAGTCTAATCTGCTCTGTTGCTGTATTAGTGTGTAATTGACTGTATTACTGCCCTGGCCCTGCTCTACCAACCCCCTCTAATCCTGCTAGCTGGCTAACAGGAAATACACGGTTAATAAGGCTTTACTTGCCTGGGAATTAATAACTGTTTACGTGTGTGTGTGTGTGTGTGTGTGTGTGTGTGTGTGTGTGTGTGTGTGCGTGTTTACACATGGCTGTACCTGTGTATTTCAGGCACAAACGCTTCTGCCTTCGATCAGCTGGTCCTGACTCTGGCCTGGGACCGTGTAGACATTGCCAAGAATCATGTGTTTGTGTACGGACAGCAGCTCCTGGTACGTCTGCATGTTTGTGTGCGTCTGCTACGGTTTTCAGGAATGTTTGCTCTGCTCAGCTTTAGATCCAAACCTTTGGACTTGCCCAAAATGACCCCAAAGTCTCTGCTGACCACAGTCCACAGTCTGAAGAGCTGGGGGACTGGACTCGGGCAGGCTGCCATGAACTGCTTGTCTTGACTGAAACATGAAACCCTATTACAGTTGTCTTCATAAGCTGCCCTCAGTGCTTATGTTTATTTTTAAACTCGGGGAGTCCTGGCTCTTGCGTGAATGAGAGTACAGATAATATTTGTATGTGTTTGTTTTTTTATTTCTCTAATCTGGCCATATTTTTGGTCTTCTCCCTCATTGTGTTTGTTTGATAAATAATGATTTGCAATGAAAATATGCCTCATAAAAGCTTAAAAGTTTATCTTTGTGTATAGGTTAGCTCTCTGGAGCAAGCCATGCTGGATGCACTCGTGATGGACAGGGTGGATTTTGTCAAGTTGCTTATAGAAAACGGTGTGAGCATGCACCGCTTCCTGACAATCAGTCGGCTTGAGGAGCTCTACAACACGGTAACATTATGAAACATGCACCAAGCAGCGAATGGATACATATGCGCATATTTGTTTTTGCAAGGTGTAAAGCTTTTTGTGTCCACTTCTATTTTAGAAACAACCTCCCAACAACCCAACTCTCCTCCACCTGGTTAGAGATGTTAAACAGGTAGAGTCGGCCCACTTCATATAATTTTACCTGCTGATGAGTCTTTTCAATCTCTCTCACTGTTTTGTTTCTTTGCCCTCTTACAGAGTCATCTGCCTCCAAACTATAAAATCAGTTTAATTGACGTGGGCCTGGTTATTGAGTACCTGATGGGCGGGACTTACAGGTGCAACTACACCAGGAAACGCTTCCGAATCATTTACAACAATCTCCATGGCAACAACAGGGTGAGTTTGAACTGTTGAACTGGAGTGTCCAAAATGTCTTTCATGGTGTTAATGTTTGAAAGTTCTTCCTGTGTTTTAACTTAAAGTGGTACGATGCACTGGAGTCAAAACCTGGCATGTTATGAGGATTCAGTAAAAGAGAACTAACGACAGTAACATTTAATGCAATGTACAAAGGACTTGTACAATGAAGTGTAATAAAAGTCTGAAAGACAGCTGAGTCAATCTGAAAATGCTTCCATGTTCTGCACAGAGATCAGGGCGCCACACAGCAGGCCCTGGTTCTCATTTGAGGAAAAGTCATGAGTCATTCAGCATGCAAGCTGACAAGAAGGAGAAAACGAGGCACAACCACTTCATCAAGACTGCGCAGCCGTATAAACCCAAGGTAAAGTCCTGCTGTCCACTAAAAAGAACATGGCCACGTGCCTAAACATGATGAAGAAAGAAGAAGAAAACACTCTTTGCAGTGGCAGAAAATAGTGTTTGTCTTCATCTATTCCTCTCGCTGTTCCTCCCCTCTCCTCCTAGCTTGAATCTACCACGGAGCAAAACAAAAAGAGGAGCAAAGAGGAGATTGTGGACATAGACGACCCAGAGACACGGCGCTTTCCCTACCCTTTCAACGAGCTCCTAGTGTGGGCTGTTCTGATGAAGAGGCAGAAAATGTCGCTGTTCTTCTGGCAGCATGGCGAGGAGAATATGGCGAAGGCACTGGTGGCCTGTAAACTCTGTCGGTCGATGGGCTACGAGGCCAAGAAGAGCGACGTGGTGGACGACACGTCAGAGGAGCTCAAGGAGTACTCAAAGTAGCTTTCTCTTGTGGCTTTGATATATGTCAAACAACTGTAAAACCTCTCAAATTTCTGTCAGAAAGTAAATGTAGAAGCCTTGCTGATTGTGCTGATGTTTTACAGCGAGTTTGGGCAGCTGGCAGTGGACCTGCTGGAGCAGTCGTTCAGGCAGGATGAGACCATGGCCATGAAGCTGCTGACCTACGAGCTGAAGAACTGGAGCAATTCCACCTGTTTGAAGTTGGCCGTCTCCTCCCACCTGCGGCCCTTTGTGGCTCATACCTGCACCCAGATGCTGCTGTCAGACATGTGGATGGGACGGCTGAACATGCGCAAGAACTCCTGGTACAAGGTTCATGTTCCATTTAGATTTTATTTTTGGTAACAAACAAAAAGCCGGGGTAATCTTAAGGCTGGAATCAGCGCTGTGGTTCCAGTTTTCAGTGGGTGAAGTTCAACATGTACAACATGTTTATTCCCTATATTAAGCTGTAACTAGCCAAAACAAAATCTTATGCTAGTTACAACTTAATGTAGAGAATAAACATGTTCTAACGGTTCAATATCTATCATTGGTGATATTTTGGCAGTGTTCCCAGGGCTTAGACAAAGGTTTACAGTTCTAATGCTAATCTCAGTTCAAGTACTTGTGCAGGTGTTAAAGTGCCACTTAGTTGAATGATTCATGATGATACAGGGAATAATCAGTTTATTATAGGAGTAATCTCAGCTGACCTCCTGGTGCAAGGCATTTCTGGATAGTGATCGACCAGTATGGTTTTCAGGGCCCGTCGATTATTAGTAGTC
This sequence comes from Lates japonicus, assembly GCA_033238685.1. Lineage (NCBI taxonomy): Eukaryota > Metazoa > Chordata > Actinopteri > Centropomidae > Lates > Lates japonicus. The sequence goes on from BRZM01003338.1 coordinate 15,091, forward strand.
AAGGAGGCGATTAACCGATATTTCGAGCGTCTTCATTTGCAGTAAGAATGAAAATATTGGCATCACAATTTTGAATACAAACTCCAGCACTTAACTTTGTTTAAATGCCTTTAAGCATATGTTTATTAAACAGCTTTTCTGAATTTTGCAACATTTGCAAGGATTTTTTTTTATCTTGAACAATAGACATCTTTGTTTTTTAATTCTAACAAAAGTGCAGGGGAGCTCTCCAGGCTCGGCATGTCTTATTAAGTTAAATTAAAACTTAAACAAATAAATAGCTCCCTAAAGTTTTTAAGTAATAGGATTTTCCAAATTTCAATATAACTGAAATATTGTTTCTTTAAGGCAGAAACAAGTGCAGGAGCTCAGGGTCAGCAGCATCTCTTATAAAGTTGACTGAAATTTTAATTAAATAAATAAATAGCTTCCTGTGAAGTTTTATAAATAATAAAACAAGTTAAATAAAATTTGCACAGAAATGTGGGTCTCCGATAATTAGTAGTCAGGGTAGGCATGGGTGGTGCAAAAGCGAAGTTGTTCTGTTTTGAGCATGCTGGCTACTGCTGATTGGCTGTGCCATGGCTCTGTGTAACCAATCAGATGGTGCTGTGGGTGAGACAATGCTGGAGACGATGGTGACTACAGACAGAGGCGCGGCTGCATCGACCAAAACAACCGCGTTTAAATTGATTGGGGCGGCTGTGGCTCAGGAGGTAGAGCGATGCGCCCCGCAATCTGAAGGTGGAGTGGTTCGATTCCGGCTCCTCAGTCTGCATGCAGTATCCTTGGGCAAGATACTGAACCCCAAATTGCCTCCAAATTGCATCGGTGTGTGAATGTGTGAATGCACAGAAAAAAGCACTGTACTATACATGTGCTATGGTGTGTGGTGTGATCTGTAGTGTGAGCGCTTTGAGTGGTCGAAAGACTGGCCAGTGATCTTCATCCCTTATCGGCCAGTGGATTAAAAAAAGCATGAAAAATCATCAATGCGAATAAACAATATTATTGTGGTCTATTTCTATGAACTTGATTCATAACCTTGGGCACAGAGGAGCTTTGTTAACAGTTGCTTTAATGCTAGTGACACTGAAACTCTTGAACCCTTATTTCTTGTTGTTTTGTTTTGTTCTCAGAGTATTTGCATCAGTGTGGGAACATTTTCCTTGGGGCTTGGCGAGTGGTCATCATCAGTACTACCAAAGGACAAAATCGCAGTCGGTGAAATTCATCAAATAAGGATCATACCTGGATGCTGGGTTGTTGGTTTTAATTTGAACAGATTTGGGCTTCTTGTGCATAACC
>BRZM01003340.1:6265-61855 GCA_033238685.1 Lates japonicus
ATGGGACACAGCACAATAATAACATATAATAAATAATAATACACACACACACAGGCTGCACACACACACACACACACAAAGACAATAATAATAATAATAATACATAATAATAATAATAAAATACACACAACACACAAAGGGGCACACACACAAGGAAGGGCACACACACACACACACACACAGAAACAGTCTAGCCAGATCTTAGCTTTCCACAATGCGCACCAAGCAAATTCCTCCTCACATGGGCAATCACACTCAAGATCTACAAAAGCCTTCTGCAGGATGGCACATTCAGACAGGAGGCAGAGGAAAAACCCTTCCCAAAAAGACCACTGACCATCAACAAGGCTGGCACATGCACCTGCTGTGATCCTCCATCCACCACACCACCCCATAGAGGCCTGCGAATTTGCAAAAAAAAATAAAAACAATGCCACTGAGTGCAAGGCAGAACAAAACAGAATAGCCTCAGAAATGCTTTAATAGCTTTCATAAGATAAGCATCCCATGGTTAAGAGGAGGAAAGCCAATGGAATATGTCCATATGTCATGCTTTCATAATGACAGAGAGCTTCACCAGCATCCTGACAGTGCAGGCAGTTTCAGTACAACCCCCCTTCACGTTGGTGTTTCTCTATATAAATCTCTAACTACATGCCTCTTCTGCCATGGCTCTGGAGGGGAAAAAAATGAGAGAAGAATGCAAAATTATTTGGGAGAGGGAGGGGGCCGCGCAGGTCTAATTGGCTGGGAGCTCTGCTGGTCACTTCAACTCAACGATCTTTTCTCTTCGCTTGTATATATGATCAAAAAGCTCTTCCCACTTTGCATCCCTTCTGTACTCAAACAGGGTCCTCGACACGCCTCTTCGCCGGTCATCAGCTTGACTTCTGAAATCGGTTCATTTTCACCACTGTTTGGGCTTAAATACCCGCTCCTTTTAAAGGCGCTTTGGGAGGCAACCAGGCTACCCAACGAGCTCGGTTTGCAATCCAGCCAGCTGTCTTCCCCAGCGTGGCCCTTCCTTCCACCCACGGCATCGAGTTCTCGGGTCAAATTTAATGTACCGAGGACAAAAGGGTGCCCGGATATAGTCCAGGTGGAAAACCCGAGCCCGAAAGAGACCTTCTTGTTGCTGCGTTTCTCCCAGCCAGTATCTGTTCCAAAGAGACGCACTTCACTTCCGGTAACGACGGCGCTTGGCGGATGGCACTTGTCGCAAAACGTCGTGAAGATAGCCCTGCAGTAGAGAAAGAGTCTACAGAATGGGTAGAAGATTGCACTTACGTGGAAATTCACACTCACTATAAATTAGAGCTGTTAAAGGGTGCCTCCAGTGATAAAACAGAATGATGAAAAGTTTACTTTATTTTACATGGTGTGGCATATTTGCTATAATACAGGCGCACACAAATATCCGTATTTTGTCACATCATGAGCAACAAAATATTAATCCAATTCATCTTTGATCTATTTTGAGAGAAGAAGATTGTATTTTTTCCTCCAGATAATATAATAAGAATGTTATTCCAAAACGTGTGACACTAATTAGAAATACTGTTGAAAGGCAGGTTTATTTCCACTTTCAATCACAGAGGCAATTCTAGTGATTTATGGAGTACAGAAATGCACTGAACAACAATTAACATCCACCAAAGATGGAACATATATTAATCAAAGAAATAAAATGAATGAGATAAATAATTTGGAATAGACCGTTACAGTTCAGTAATAAGTAGCTACATTTAATGAAGGAAAGGAAAATGCCATAGAGAAACTTATTAAAACCACATTATGTCATTATGAGGAATACTCACTACACTGCTTGCCTGCCATTGGTTGTTACACTCTCCATGTATACTGTGTATGCTCTGTGTAGTGTAAAATGTCATTCATTTAAAAATATTTTTCTAGTGTTCACGCTAACTAGAAAGGTCTTTAACAGTTTACATTTGCAGACAGTCTCTCCTATAATTGTAGCAGCATCATGTTTGAAACCGCAAGTAGAAACTGCACTATTTCTCATTAATTTAGTGATTTAGATATAATTTCACAAAATGGAATGAAATAAATGAAAATTTTGATGACGTACTTATGGGACGACAAACCTTGAGCTATGTTTCTGGATATGTTAAAGTCACCTAGGAACCAATGTGGCCTAGGAGCTGTTTTGGCTTGACTGTAATGTAGCACTGGTCCCATCTGGTTTGAGAGGCGATAGGAAAGCAACCGTCCATATTATAGCCAATGGTCAGGTACCAATTCCACGTACGTCATTGCTATCTCTTAAACCAGGGTTAAGTGTTTAATCATGTATAGTAACCGCTTGATAAAAACTGCCTCGTCATATTAATATCTGAGGAGCTTTGTGTCTCGCAGCCTGCTGGCGAGTCAGCTAAATCCCAGCCAACACTGGTGTCGACGGCCATTGTCTGGCTAACATTAGCGCCTTCCATAGCAAATTCAAAGCGTTGCGCATTCCAATGACACTTCGCGCCCAAGTGGTGCTGTCCACAAAATCATTGACTGTGTTTTGGTTACAATGGTGTTAATCACGCGATATTAACATCTCGATTATCTGATTACCCAAAAAATGCCACAAGATTCTTCGTCTTCTTCGCTCCAGTTTACATGGAGGAGACTCAACAGGCTGCCCGTCCTGCCTCTGTAGGGGCAAGGATTGATGCTTGGCGTGTCCACACAACATCAGGCCGGTGATTGGTACAACCAGGATGACAAACGCCAGTTTTGTTGCATTATTCCCCTGCCTTCTGCGGCCTTCCGTAGCTGCTGTTGTAACTACGGTATTAGCCATATGAAGACTATGTTGTTAGTATAACGTCCTTGGCCATTTCTTTACACTGACTGAACTGATCATTTATCCACATAGCTAAGGTAATCGAACAACTCCAACTCGCATTGTACTTTTTAGTGAATTTCATGCGCCGGTCTGGCCAAATTACAAGATTACTGTAGCCTTACTCAGTCTCTCATTGGTGGAGTCTTCGATAGAAAAATGATGGCGTTGTCTTAACTCTCGTCCTTGGTTAGAGATTAATCACTGTAAGGCTATGGTACTCGAACAACTTGCAAATATCCATTGCATTTTTACTCTAGTATCTACTGCAACCCAGTAAGTGTAATGATGTTGAGCAAGTGTTTTGTTCTTAATCTTCCTAAAGACAGTCTCAGATTGCATTTAGTTTGTTTTGTTTTTGTGCAATATGTTGTAATGATAGAGTATGCCTCTTGAGCTGCAGTAGAGGCCTGTGTATGGCTTCATTCTTATTTTATCTAGTGCTAAAATGCAAAGCTGTAGTGGGTAGCTTCAGGTGACATTCCACCTGACTGACACTGTCACCATCCGTCTGCCAGCACTTTCACGGTGATGGACCTCCTCCCGTGGGGGAGATTTAACCATGGAGGCAGGCAGAGCTCGACGGGAGGAGCTCACTATCACTATCAATGAATTGAGTGAAGAGTGGAGTACGCCATGAGAGACAGCAAATCTGGGCACCTCAGAAAGGATATCTTGGCTATGTTAATGCATTGATTGGTATCAAGCAGTGGCCTTTACTGTACATAACGGCGGTATGAGGCTGGTGAAGTATATACGCTGCAACACAGTGTATGGTAGGTATTACGTCTGTTCACATCAGAGAGAGATAATTCTTTGACCCATTGCTACCGAGGGGTATATAACATCCCTGCATGTCCATATGTTTCATAGGGGAGGTGATCAAGGAGGAGCCGCGGCAGCGCCTTGATGAGCAAAAGAGCGAGCCTATCTCAGCCTCAGATTGAGTAGAAGGCTTTAGGACTGCTGATTCTGAGAACAGCAGAGCAGGCGTGGGAGGGAGAGGGAGAGGCTGAGGAGACGAGGCAGGTAGGGAGGAGGGGAGGGAGTTATTCCCCATCTGATCAAAATCTGGGCTTCTACTTCAGATATTATGATATTGTATGGCGTTTGTGCTAACCACCGTTGATTAACAAGAAGCTAAACAACATCTCCACATCAACGCAGCATAGTGCTCATGACTTGGCCATGAGTAATAGTGTGTGTAAAGAGATGACAAAATGAAACTGCATCTCTTTGTCATACTAGTAATCAAGGTTTGTCTAACGAGTTTCCTGCAGAGAATAGATCGGCTGAAATATATGTTATTTGTTGTGTCCACTCCATATCTGTTTCTGCGAGGTGTGCAAGGAGCCCTGGGAGCAGAAACCCCAATGGTGACTCACTGCTGGAGTGGCTTAACACCTTCAGACGTACTCGGTAATGCTACCGTGAGTGGGCAGAGGCAACCAGACATGGTGCTGGCCACCGGACCAACTCAAACAGTGAGAGTCCGCTTTAGCCTGAGATCAACATCAACCATGATCAGCCAGAAATGGGGAGCATAATGACACTGTGGACACTGCAGAACTGCTCTGTGATCGCCCTAAATACAACACACCTCCATATACGCCTCCCTTCCTCCTTCTCCAACCCCGCCTTCAGCCATGTCGAGGCTGCCAGCCTGCACCTTTCCCCCGCCCAGCCCTCAGTAGGAGGGATGACACGACAATGCAGCAGCACTGCCACTCTTCATGAGCCCTGCACTCCTGCACCCAGTGCCCCCCAGCTGCTGCCCAGAGGAGAGGCGCCACTTTGCATTTTCTTTATACCCACTCTGCTCTCCTAACCCTCTTGATCATCAGACTACAGCTCACAACATCAAGCCCTGAATGCAGAGGTAGAGTAGGGGCATGATGACATGTCTGTTCTGTAGACTGCCCTCGCCAGATTTACCCCAGTCTGGGTCTCAGTCCAGCAATGGGACATGAATCACGTGCAGTAGGACTTGATCGCGTGGTCGTAACGAGGGCTGCGCAGGGGAGGCTTCATCCGCTTGTCTAGTTAGCTGCCTCTGCATAGAGCACCTGTTGTCAGCAGCCCACCCACCCATCCAGTGCAGTGTTAGTAATTTAGCATCCCTCTCACTCTCTGCTGGAGCCAGGCAGTGGCATGCTCTGTTTCATGGAGACAGGAGAGGCTGTGGCAGAATCCTGTAGCCTATAGAGCCAGGCTGCAGAGACAGGAGAACGGGAGTGAATCATGGCGTAGGGAGCAGGTTCAGAAAAGTACCGCACAACTACCGTGTTGGACCTGCAGGTGAGAAGGATTCGACCTGGTGAAAACTGCGGATCGGCCAGCATCGGGCCAGCAGAGAACACGACCGCGCGTTGCTGAATTACCGCCGGCACGGAGAGTGACAGGTGGATTTAGGCGCACTACCTCTGCCATTTGAGCCGAGCTGGGATCCGTGACCTATGTTAGCACTATCCAATTCCACTGAGGCGCATCAGTGAGAGCCTGGGAACGGACCCACCGCACTGGCGCTCCATCTTGGCGCCAGATTATGATTGACGGGGAGTTGAGTCTCCTACCTGGAGACAGAGGCTGATTCTGAAACTGTTGCACCCAGCTACAGATGCTATTGGTGGGTTAGTAACGCTTAGCCCAGCCAGCTGCCTGTATAAATGAGACTGTAGCCACAACAAGGCGAGGGTAGATCATGAGAGGTGGGCCAGTGGGAAGTGAAGAGACTAGGCAGGCCAGACTGAGGAGCAGTGGTGAGCACCACAGAAGGACGGGCCACCAGCAGAGACACCAAATAACCTGTAGAAAACGCACTCTACCTATCCCAGGCTGGGGCGATTTCTTCTGCTCAAATGTAAGGGTGAGATTATGTTTCACCTCAGGGCCTGACCAAAGAGCAGATTGACAATCCATCCACGCGACCATGGTCAGCCAGCCTGAGGGGAGATGGGTCGGGTGGCGTAGTGTCTGCATCAATGAGGCGCCAGCAACAAGCTGCGCCTGGCCTGCCCTGCTCCTCCTCATGGAATCTCAGAAGCATCCACTGCATCGATCATTGCCTCTGAAAACAACACCCGGCTCCCATCCTGCAGTAAGCAGCCCATACTCTGCAGTGCATCATGACTGACCCATTTGCCTCACAAACACAACTGTCATGTCTTGGCTGGCTGAACTACAGACTCAAGTGGGCTTTGTATGTACATAGCCATGGTTTAATTTCTTGAAAAAATCCATCAGTCGGGTTGAAGGTTGAACCAAAAGTGCGGAAAAAAAGAAACTATAAAATGCAGAGGAATTAATAAAACTTTATTTCTTTTAGACTCCTTGGTTTTCATGTAATATTGTTTTATTTCCTTCTTCCTGTGACTATTTTGCCGGTCTCTGTCAAAGCCTAGACCGCGTCAATGGATGGTATTAATGTTGGCGAGCCCTGTAGCCGGGCCAAGACTAGTCTCACTTAACTTTTAATATCTGATACGAATGCGCTCTTTGTCGCTAACTGGACTACAAACTACTTCTAGACTTGATTTATTCAGTATAAGCTAAAATAACTCACCTACAGTGCTTGGTATTTATGGGTTTTGAAATATGACGCCTCCTCACCTGCCATCTATTTAGAAAGGTAGGAACCTTCTAGTTTTTTTTTTAAATTAATCATTTTAAAGCTCAACATCCATTTTAGTGTGTGTCCTAATACAGTTAAGTTTAAGAAATGTATGATTTATTGGATGTGTATGAGCAATGTATTTAATTTTGAAATAAGTTTTATTCTGTACTTGGTATTATTTTAAGCCCTCCATACATCTGTCCTGATATAATTTCAGAAAATAGAATCTATCCATAAAATAACCCACTAAATAGGCCACTTTAAAATCATTATTTATTAACTACATGAGCAGTACAATGTATGGATAATTCAGGAATTGTGGGGACAGTAATTTAGTATGAGTTGTGTACAGAGAGAAAAGACAGCATTGTTTGTTTTGCTGTTCATTGTTGTTTACTGTATACACTGTAATGCCTGATTATCATATCCACTTAAAACAAAGTCTTGTAAACTTGAAATGAACGTTTCCTCCTTTTGGTTCCTAAGGTTATTTGGATCCATATACGCATGGGGTTAATTCTGGGACCTGTGTCGTGAAGTTAAGTAGTAGCGAAACCTGCAACAATAATTTAAATAAAATGATTTTTAAGATTTTTTTTTCAGCTTAATTCAAAAATCTTTCTTCATGTATAGGGTGCTGGAAAGGTTTATGTTTGGAGCATCTGCTACAGCCTGGCTTAATTTACTGCTAATGAGAACTGGCTAATAAATATGTTCTCTCTAATTGGCTTTTCTATGTAGTGCAATGGTTGCAGTCTGTTTCAGTTCCAGTACATCACCTGGAGGCAAGTGTTGTAATAGAAATTCCTGTATGCTCTTTATGATTTATTTTCCATTATATCCATAGATATTGCATTGTGTGTAGCACAGGTGAATTATTTAACAGCCAATTGGTCTATGTGTCTTACCCAAGGTCACTTTGTACATCAACAATAACACAGGAGCTACTATATCTCTGCAGTTAACATGTCAGATTAACAAAACTATGGAATGATGCAGTATAGTATGCAGAATGTGTGAGAGTTGGGGAGGTATACAAAATGCATGGAGAGTCGGTGTCAAGGAAAAGTCTGGTGTCCCAATAAAGCTAAGTTATCAGAAGGCTTCTGTCCAGGAATGTCCACCTTGGTACTTGAGGGGGTTGTACACTAGCGAGAAGCGAATATTTATCTTGGTTCCTATTTCATAAGACAAACTAACTTTGAAATATGAATATGTATTATGTTACAATGTGTGAGAGAAGAACCGTTATGATGAATATGTTACTTATGAAGAAAATGAAGATACGGGTTTTCTTCTGCTCCTTAACAATGGAATAAAATGCAGCTTTGTTGTTGAAAGCCCGGATATTTGCGTATAGTGTGTTTGTGTCATATGCGAAAGACGTTTAAAATAAAGTGTCCGTGGTGTAAATTTGAGTGACAGACGTCAACGGTTGATCATTGATGGCGGCCAACAGGCCTCTCATACAGCCATATTGTGGGAGAGTATTTGCTTAGGAAAACAATTGGTCGAATAGAGGAGAGAGAAATCCATTGTGCCTAGAAGTGATTTTAAAAATTTCTGTGAAACGTCTTTGGTAACTTATTTCGCTACAAAACTGGGTCAGCTTCGGGGTGAGGTGTTAAAAGTTTGTTACTATGGCTACCAACTACCTCCTGAACTGCTGGTGTGTTTTTTAAACAGGAAACAGTGTATTTCCCTTCACAAACAAAATGTTGGACCCGGTGCTACCAACACGCAACTTTGCTAACTATACCTAGAAGATTAGGCACACAATATTGTTCTGTCTGGAATGTACCACAGTTCGCAGTTGCTATAAGGCTAACAAAACAATTCAGCCAAATACTGGTAATTGTTGACAAATTACCGCGCCAATTTGACTGGCTGATCTTATTCGCGGTACTGTTGGCTAGTTCTGCACTTACTGCTATGCTGTGCAAATGTAATTTGCAGCCGCTTGTCAAAAGCGTGCCATGCTGCTGCTACAATTAGTGTCGTGAAATTGTTAAGGTCATAGCATGTACCATAATAGCTTTTCTTCTAAAGCAAATTATTTCCGATTGTAAACTGCAATACATCAGGTAGTTTTGATCTATCATTAAGGTTGGTAGAAGGGGCACGTTCATCCACTAGCCTTAAGCATTGAAGGACTGACTAGAAATTTCTAACAAGTTCTGGGTGTTTTATATATTGCGTCTATACTGGGTGCGCGCACGCATCTCGTCAGTCGATGCGTTCCGGCTCAACTGAACGTATGTTTTCAGAAGGGATAGGGAGACAGTTGCCTTTAAAATAAAACAAAGGTTAACCTGTCTGTCATTTTCTCAATTGATGGACATTAAATTAGGAACTGTGTGGCATTATTTGTTTTAGACTGTTATATTTTAACAAATTAGCCCATTTGATAAAATAACAGTGGGACAAAGGCAATTTAGATATATGTGTGTCTCGATCTATGGTAAACTGTGGCCTGCTCTCATACCGGCTTTTTAGCTATTAGCAAATTTTACTGAAAAAGTTCAATGGGTAGCCAGGGAGAGGTCTCAGTGATTATATGGGAGGATGTCTTATAACTGAACCTGATGAACACAACATACTTTGCTAGAAAATATTTAATGGGAAATAGCCTATAACTTCAATCTAGCTAATGGCTAATCTTAATCCATCTACAGTCGTACCAGTACATGATTAAACTGAGATATTACTCTTGACAGGTAAAATTCATAATTAATACACACTGAAATTGATCTGATTCCCCTTGTCTTTATTCTCTCACGTGCGTTATTTTTGAGAAAGCAGTGACCGGGTAACACATTCTTCATTCCGTGTGACTTGACGCTGGCTAAGATCCTGTCTCTGGCGTTACCTCCGCAGTCCAGCCGAGATATAATGATCCGTGAGCAGCAGCAGCTGGGAGCAGCCACCAGTCGAACCGGAGCAGCATTCCCCTGCTCTGTCGGTGAACCTTGAGCATGCCACCGCTCCGGCCTCCTCGCTGACCTCCTGACTCTCGTTCACCACCAACAGATGTATTTCAACCGGAGACCCAGAAGATGCACATTGAGGGAGGTGGCTTCAAAACAAACAAACACCTTATTTCATCTTTCCTCGACCAGGGGTCCCACCGCCAGTTGTTGTGACCTGTCAATGTAAAGTCGTGTCTGTCTCATCGTTAAGAACAGGCCTGATTGGGATCTAGCAGCCTGTATATATTCGTGCGTATTTTGGTATGTGCTTGGCATAATAACGGGAATCAATTATTGTCCGGGACTGCAGCATGCATGTGGGGTGACTTGCTGTACCGGTATTTATCCTCCAGTCTCACTCATTTTTGGCACCGGTTGGGGATGCAGGGGCAAACGGACTGCGATTACCTGCTTCAGAGTAGCACTTCTCTGCCAGCAGGTATTTTTATATAGCGAATATATTGATAAGTGCAGAGGATCGTGCTGTGCCTTAACTGTCACGAAGATAACAACATATTTATTCCTGATGGGATGAATGTAGATGCGTTGTATGACCTTATCACTATTTATGGAATATGCTGAATTTACCATGGCATCATTGTGGTATTACATGAATTTTGTTGCAACAGCCTTCTTAATATCTTGACCTCCCCTGAATTGCACCATATGGGGATATTCTAGTATGGGTTGACTCGTCAAATACAGACATTTATTAATATGTTTCCTTTTACGTTATAAAATATTGGCAAGTGATATAAGTTATTTTGCATTTAAACGTCAACCCAAGCTCCTATAGATCAGTCCTAAACAGCCCTATTACCTCGCCGACTTAAAACCGTGACCTTGCGTCTAAAGAGCTCTTTACTCTGAGCCGTCCGAATTGCTTAACTCCACCTCTCCTTTAGGCCATCCACATGCAGAAAGGATGGTTCTGGTCGCTGTACCTCTGGGCCCCCCCCCAGGTCCTGCTTGTTGCTGTATCAACCACAACTGTATTGTTTAAATAAATCCCATTACAAACCCTATAGTGTTAACTGCAGTTCCACTTTTGGCATAAATACTTCATCATCCTCAGAGTTGGAAAGAGGATGGGATGTTGAAACAAGAGACTGCATTGAATGATTTCACACGCGACAAACAGACATTGGATTTGATTGTCCTGGGGGAAGAGATGTGGTTGGCTCAATGATGGCTTTTAATAGTGACTGGCACATATTGTCGAGCTGCATTGCTGTTGTGTGTGTATATTAGTGTGTGTGTGTGTGTGTGTGTGTGTGGCTGCATACTCTTTTTGGCTTCAGGAAATAGAAAGCAGGGCAAATTGCGAGCAGGGTGAGCGCCAACTGGGCCACGCTGTCTTCAGGCCAGAGGTTCCAGATATTTGTTGTTGTTCAAGAAGATAAACAACTGGATCTTTTGACTTTTCAAGGCCTTTATTTGCCAGAAAGAAAGGTCAAGGTTAAAAGCTATTCTTCCATTTCCAAAGGTAACAGAATACCCTTTGAGGAGTATAGTGACCAAAGGTAGTAACTCTCCTTTACCCATCATATTTATGGTTTTTGTGGAATGAAAATCAGATTGCCTCACAATCAGTCACAGTGCTATTGTTAGTTGTTTGTTTCGATGTGTGTCATGATATTGACTTAGTCCTGTAGCAGAATTTTAATCATAAGTTTTACTAGTTGTGCTTCTTGTTGATACTTAGAAGCAGTATGGGACTTTTAGTAACATTAATTGATTCTTTTTGGAGTCTATAAGTTGTATAACAGTGTCTACCACTGCCATATTTAAACATAGAATGTATATCGTGCATAAAGGGTACTGCAGTATCAGTATCAGTTGGCATGTACATATGTTCCTCCTGGATTCTCTAGAATTTGCCTTTACCGTAATCTGCTGGAGCCTGACCTCATGATTCTTTGCTCCAATTAGCAGCTACCACATCCCTAGTGATGACGTCTGCAGCTACTGTCATCACATTACTCACACACTCTCAAACACATCCGCGCACAGAGGAACCATTTGTTGTTTTATGCAAGACGACCATAATAAATGGGTGCTACAGACTCTGCTTCTGTTTCTAAGGATCTTTTACATGAGTATGCCAAAAGCACTTCTCACATTGGTTGAGAAAGCATATAATACTGTAGAAAAAGGTATTTTAAATTATGTCACAATATAAAGCAAACAAACTATAGTACAATGTCTCAATTTGAGCTAAATAAGATAGCCTACATAATTTGTGTATTTAAATGTAAGTGCTGGTGGGTCAGACTGTGAGTCAGGCAGCTCAGCCATCTGTCAACAATACGTCTGTTTTGGGAGATAATGACTGGTCGTCATGGCGCACCAGCTACTGATGCCATTTTGGAGATAAAGAGGCCCAATAAAGTGCAGCGATGAGATATTTACAGGAGTTGGGCAGGGGAGCTCCTGGGTAAATATACGCATTTTGGTCAAGTCCATTTCTGTGGTAATCAAACCCACATCTATCATATGCAGGCATAGATATCGTACGCAATTAATGCTTGCAGTGGTAGGCACATACAAACACATTTACAGTGCAGTTACTGGCGATATAGATGTGTTGTGTCTTGTGTATGTGTATATTGACTTGTTGTCTTGTGTGTGTTGTTTTTCTCCTGCGGCCTCTCTGGCACCACAGAGCAATTAGTGTTGACCTACGTGGGCGGGGCGACTTCTGAACTGCAGGACCCAGAGCCAGGGCACCAAGCGCTACCATCTTGCGCCCGCCTCCTGAACAGGTTTGACAAAAGTGAGTTGCTGAAATAGACTGGATAGCGCCCAGATTGTGTCGAGTCCCAAAGTGCATGTGGCTGTGTGCAGTGTGCAGCGGCTAGGAGCAGCTGTCTCCCAACCCCGGCCCTCAAGAGCTACAGTGTCTAGTTACTGAAAGTCTCTGGTTCTCATATGAAAAGGTTAAGACATAATAATACTGCTGTGGACCCTGAAGAATCTGTAGCTCCTTGGGGCCTGGAGTGATGAATGCTCAATTTGAATTAACCCTCTCACTGCATGTGCTTGTAGTTAGTGGGGTGACTGCTCATGTCAGACTGTGCTGATGAAGACAGATCAATATGCACTGGGGTCTTTATGCAAAACATTCAATATGAATACATATGCATGCTTTCAAACACAACACATGCATGTAAGGACATGGCATGCCTGAATAGACATGTACATGAACACTGCTGCATGCATGTATGACACATAAATGACTGTGAGCAGGGTTTAGACAGGGGGCAGGGGAGTAGCTGCATGCTGGGGCCTTGCATGTTAGTGCCATTAAAAGGTGTATGTTGACTTGTGTGTGTGCTTGTGTGTGTGTGAGAGAGAGAGAGAGGGAGTGTCCATAATGCATTGTCAATGTGTGTGTATGTATATGCATATGCATACATAGATTAATGAGTGTTTGTGTGCGTGTTGTGGTCTCACCTGTGGGATTATCAAGTGATGGATTAGCAGCAGGGTGAAGTTGCAAACGAACACAGAGAGGATTATCATGCTCGCTCACTTGGCCTGTAAGAGGCTTTCTTGCCTTACCTCCTACTCTGTTATGGTGGCAAAATGGATCCACTAGGCAGGACCAGGTCAACCAAGACCTACAAGTAGGGCCGCGGAGTCACCTCAGACACCAGGACAGCTATGGGACGTAGGGGGTCACCCAGGCAGGCAGGCGCTCTGTTGGTAATGCTTTCCCACAGCCACACAGCTGGCTTGTGTGCTTGACAGAGACATGGGGAGATGTTTCATGTTTCTTTTGAATTTAATTGAAGCTGTGAAATAAGTGAGGTGGCTATGGTTTGGTGTTTGGCTGAAGAACACTTTGACAGGGGCTGTGGCTGTTGGAAAGTTACAACTGAGACCTTGCTGCCCAGGCGGTGACTCCAAACTTTACCATGTTGCCAAGACAAGGAGACAAGACAGTATGCACACTCTGATTTTGCCTTGTACATTTTAGCTGCCATTGCTAGTGCAATTGCAACTGAAATGTTGTGACAACTTTTCAGATCAGCAAAACATGAGGAAATAGTCAGAGTATCTGTCCTCAGTGTGGCTTGTGGGGTGGGGTGCTTCAGCAGCTGGGGATGATGAAGGTATTCTATAATAACTGCTGTATGATTGGTAGCTATTTCCTTTCTGGCTTATTGCGTGTTTGGAAGATGTGCATTTTCTATTAGACACAGTTGGATTAAATGTGTAAGCATCTCAAAAGCTATGGTTGTGCCATTAAAACCGATTCTGGCAGTCATATGACTCAACCGCTTGAGGAGATGCAGTGATGAACGATACGTGAGTCGTTGCAGTTGGAGGCTGGGCACAGCACCAAGGCAGGGTGCCTGGTGAAATATGCTCTGCCATAGTGGAAAATGCAGATGAATTATACAGCCTGTCTCAGTTAATTATTCAGTAGCTAGCCTGCTTTTTAACAGTGAAAAGTTTAACAGGCCAGGAACTCAGGTTCATTAGAAACACAAGTTGATAATAGGGAGCTTGTAATGGGTGACATATGATGGATTTAATTGTATCCATTTTCAGACTACGTACCCTTGCTACCGCCCACTGGAACAGGTCGTTTTATCTACTGGGTAAAATGTATTTGTTTTAATATACTTCTAATAACACAGATATTGAGATAGTAAAGGGATATTAAACCTCTGCATCTATACATTAATGGGCGGAGCTTGGCTAATTTATACATAGGGTTGTTTACGAAGAAAGGGGCGGTGTCTTTTAAGCCTCAGCAGCCAAATGGGTGGCGGGTAGTATCTTGATATGCAGTGAATCAGGTTGTTGAGGAGGATCAGTCTAGTCTTACCTCTTTTGGCTGTCGGTTATCGGACCTCACGGTGCCTGTTAAGCCTGGCCTGGGCGGCGTCAGAAAGTGTAATTGACCTGGCGGGTGCTCTGCTGGGGTTGCGCGGCTCATCAGTGGCACATCAGTAATGAATTAATTGACTGCACCTCTACTCCATCAGAGATGAGTAACCAAGGCATTGATCTCCTCAGAAATGAATCAGAGCGGTGAGCTATGAGAAGCCATTATTGATCTTGGATTCTACAGGGGGTTAAAAGGTAGATTGGGGGTGGGGCAATTGGGCACTGTAAGTAGTTCTACAAGCACACAAATGAACCACAAGGTATAGAAAGTAGATAAAACATGATAGAGGAAAGGTATAAGGAAAGCAGAATTACGTACAGTGACAGGAAAAAGGCGACATTATAGTTAATGTGCGTTGCCTTCTGCCCAACCTTATGTCATCCTTAATCATTCCTGACAATCACTGTTATCTTGATTGACCTCAGTGCCATTGCAGTGTGGGTGACTTATAGCTCTGTTAGGTCTGGAGGTAATAGCCTGGTCAGAGATATAGAGATGAGAGATAAAGATTGCTTGATTAGACTTTGTGCCTGCTCTCTACCTCGGTGAACACTTGTGTGGAGTAGCACTATACAAAGGTTGGTGCTTTGAGTGTTTAGTTTTAAATTCTCAAATAGGTTTCTTTTGTAGAGTGGAACAAAAGCGATTCTGGATATTACGATAAAAATGAAAGTTTGCCTCTAATCAGTAGAAAATCAATAAAATGCCTCCCTTCAGATAATACTCATTTCCTCTAAAAAGATGTAATGGTTGAAGCTGGTGTCTCTTTATCTGCTCTTCACAAACGTGGAAGTCGATGTCATTAGTGATGATAGCACATCCACTGGCTATGTCTGACTTCGGCTAATGTCTGATTTTACGATTCTCACCACTTTAGAACAACAAGCATGTGATGGAATATAACCATGTTAACCCTAATTGATTGATGAGGGAAGAATGACCTGTCTATTGTGGGATTGTAGTGCTGCAGAAACAGGTTTCAGGACTGCAGAAATTTCAATCTGGCCTTGCCAGTGTATTCTTTTCTAAATTATTTATGCAATTAGTCTGTTGTTGTTTTCACTGGCAGACTCACACACGAACAGACACACAATGCACAAATCACACTATGGTAACTGTCCCATAAAATTGAGGTGCAGTAATTGCATTATAAATCTTAGGAAAATTAGTGAGTGAAGGAATATTAGAAGTTCATTTAGGCTAATAAATAAAAGAGCTCACAGTGATTTATAATTTGCACACTTCCTTGAGATATGCTAAAGGCATGGCAAAGTATAAGAATATTATTATTATGAATCAGGATTTTGGGGTAACACATGGCTTACCAGATAAATGCACTCTGGGTGCCTTAATCTGGCATTACTGGAGATGCTTTATGGGCTATCTACATGAGCCAATCATCAGGAGAAACAGCCGACAGAAACCTGTAGCAGAGTGGTCACTGCGCTGTTACAGGCGTCACAGTGGAGAGGTAGCGACATGAAGTGATCTCTGATGAATAGCTTCTGCTACAGGGATGTCATTTGGCCATCTGTGTGTCTAACCACGAGCCTTAAAGCGATATCAGGCTTCTGTTGCTAAAAGCAAGACCAGCTTTGCCCCTCCGCAGCACTGAAGGAGCTCCATATGGCTTCCTCTCGTAGTCTGAGGTTATTGTGATGAGCCGCCAGCACATCAAACTAGGAGATCGTCCGAACCGCGCCGAATAAAGGCTTCCAGGCGGCCAGATGACGCCACGGCGAGGTGGAGCTCAGGCCAGCATCTTTCACCAGAGGCGAGGTTTCCTCTTCCTTAAAGCCGAAGGAGGAGAGGGCGACAGTGTTGCCATCTGTCGCCCAGGTTCGCCGTTGTTGTACCAGCTGAGTAAACTGTGGCGTCCGGATCTGTTTGCGTTGCATACTTCCCGCGTTAATCCCGCTGCAGAACCCGTACACAACTCTGTCGTTATGGGCGCGCTCGAGGATGAATAATGTCCCGCTCTGGAGCTCATGCGGGGTGAATGAGCGGAGATCACGGCCTTTTAAAATGGTTGGAATGACAAAGCAGGCGGGCGGGCGGGCAGGGAGGCAGGGAGTCTGCAGGATGAAGCATTGCATCCTCCTCTGTCACTTTTTGGGTGTTTTGTACTGTAACTTAATGACGGCGGGATGTGCACCAGGTCTTCTCTGTGTTATATGTGGACAAGTTGACATTAACTGATAAAACAGACAAGCCAGTGTGTTTGTTCGCCATTGTGCATCCCTCGCACATCCATTATGCGGGGGGTCCCGTGGGCGTCGCGAAACGCTCGTGCATTGACTGGTACCTGCATAATACGGAGAGACAAGGGGGCTGTTTATAACGGGAAACATCACTGAATGACCCGTCGGATTCAGCATACAGTAACCTCTAGTAGTAATTGGTCGCATTCGCTGTTGAACTATGACACGTCTCCATCTATGTCTGTCTCTCCCTCCCTCCACTTATCTCTGTCTATCTGTATCTCACTCACTCACTCAGCCTCGCCTCTCTCATCAATCAACGGTGCAGGACCTTGTCGTCCACCGGTTACCGCAAGGCAGATGATGAGATGTCGGACCACTTCCCAGGCGGATTGTGGGCGCGCAGGCGGACCGGTGCTGCTCAACCGGGCACAAAATGCAAGTTCTCGACATGTATGGTGGGTGTCACTTTGAGCTTTATCAACTGTATGTTTTGCTGTGATGCATGTTGTGTGACCTCATATGCACTGATTTTTCTTTCGTTTGGTGTACATGGATGTTTAATGTTTAAACGGTTTCCCGAAGTTTTTATCAGTGTAACAAACCATAGCAAAGTATACATGTCACCAGACTTATAAAACATCTGGTCATATTTGCATGTTTATTCAGAAGGTTGATAGCTCAGCCTTATTATGTAGTAAACACAAATTTGTATTTCACTTGCAGCCTTTACCAGAGGTCCAGAATGCAGGGGTCCAGCTTATAAATTCCAGTGTCAAGGACACTCTGGCAGTGTGAATGTTGCTCAGAAGGGCTTTAAACTCATTTACCAGGTTGAAGGACATTGCCAACCTTGTTTGTATGTTTTTCCTCCTGGCATACCATGTTGCAGAAAAGTAGACTTTGGACCAGTGAGGGTTTTGTTCTCTCTCTCCCTCTCTCTTATTAATTTCCCTTTCATTTAGTTTTGCCTTAAATCATAATCATCAATATCATCATTACCTCTACAATTACACAACAGTTTTACAGAAACTCGTAAATGAGCTATTTAATAACTCACCTATTACATGATTATTTGAAGCTCTTCAGCAGTCTACGAAATTGAGGCTGTCATATACTGCTGAAGTCACTTGAGAATCTCAGTTGAAAAAGTGCTTGGCTTATCAACAACGTGACCGTGTTGCTTAATCAATACGTCCTCATGTATATTTAACACTGCAATACAAGTAAAAGTAACTACTCTTACATGTTTACATAAATTACAGAAAGTGTTTGGTAAAAGGTGTACACTGTGTGTATGTGTGAGGGCATAGCAGAATGGCCGTGGTTAAAAGCTATTTGATCTGATCTCTCAGGGCTCAGTCAAATAGCTAGATGTCATTATTCTCTTAGTCATGACCTTCTGTGGTGTGAGCAGCTTAGGCAAGATGAAGTGGACTATAAATCTTGGACCACACTTTATAAGAATATTGTTATTTATGTGTGCTGATAATAAGCTCTGTGTAGTACAGCACTGACCATGAAGTTAGTTTCCTGCTTGTATGTAGCTGTCTGTCACAGGCAGGCCAAACAGCACATGCTGCAGTGAAGAATCTCTTTATCAACATCATCCCAGCTGTCATCGGCATATTTTAGGGGCTCAGCTGTGGTCTGTAAATAATTATGTTGTAGTCAGGCAAACGTACAGTTTGATTCAGACTGATACCCACAATTTCTCCCTGTCTCTACCTTTTTATTATTCCTGTTTGCTTGTATTAACGCTGTTGCTGGGCGCCATAGCGGGGCACTGGGCTCATGTTCAAGAGTGGAAAGCTTGTTGTTAGTCAGTTGACATTCAGTGGTCTTGCCATTATTGTCAGGAGATTCAATTTCACTTTCAAAAGAGCCTATTTCAGCTCTGCAAATAAGATTAAGGCGGGTCCTCCCTGGCTCATCTGATTGGATCACATGTAGTGTCCTGCCCCTGCTGCATGTTGATTGGAGACTCAGGAGCACTCTGCTCCAGAGGTGTGCCCTTTTATGTCCCTGTGTTCCTGTAACTCTTTAGTTTATGTTTTAAAGGTTCAATAGCTTTATTGATTTCTCTGAGATTAAAGCCTTATAGCTTTTATCTATATACTCAACTTACCTCCTCTCCATCCCGCAGGTCTTTCACTTCCATATATCATTGTATGCAGTTGTTTTTATACAACATGAGCATTAGTGCTGCTCTCCTACACACACAAATGCAACTAAGTATCTTGCTATTAGAGAAAGACATGCATTTCCAGGAAATCTACCTGCCTGTGTTCTTCCACTTAGAGGGACAACTCCTCTCTGACTTCGACCCAGTGTTTTCTTTTGACCTTACATGTATGAAGCACACTGACCTTTTTTAAAAAAAATAAAAACACGACAAAGCCACACAGCAGCAGGAGAGCATCACCCCTGCAGCTAACAGCTGTTAACACCGCCAGCAAGCTGAACATCTATAGTATGACAAATAACACAGCCAGATGTTTTTGACTTGTTTTTTTTTTTTTTTCTTGGTCTAGTGGAAATGTGTGTGTGGAGTCTGGTATCACTTGTCTTTGATTAGATTGAGGCAGCTTTATCTGTTGGATCATAGGTGTAGGATCACTGACTCTGGGTTATCCAGAGCATCAGCGTCAGGATACTGTGTATGTGCATGTGTGTGTTGTGTGTGACAGACTAATAGCTGTTGCTGTTCTGTTTTGTGTGTGTGGTCCCTCTCTTTGTGGTTTTGTGATTGTGTGAGTGAGGCAGACGGAAAAAGCGGGTTTGGGTTCATCTTCTAGGAGATTCTGAACTGTGATGGAAGTGTGTGTTTTGCCATTCAGTGCATGTATTTGGTGCACTCACACACACTCACACAGACATGCACTATCCATTAAACAAAAGGCATTGCAGAGGCTCTTACTTTTCACTCAAGCCACACAGGAGAAAACAAAGCAGGCCTTGACTTGAAGGTTGAGATTTTTATTTTTAGCCTCTCTAAAAGGCCTTACGGTAGTTCCTGGCTATATCAAGGCTAATCAATAGAGTTGTCTGATCAATACAGGTGATTGACAGACAGGCTGAGGTTGCCAAGGTTTCTTGCACCTATTTTCTGGGGCTCTGGGTCTAAATTTAGATTGTAAGGTTAAAAGTATCTGTCTATTTATAGGTGTGATGTGTGTGCAGCCCATAGTGGCTCAATTTGCCCTCTCTGAGCACAACTGAGTGTTTCTAATAGATTTTCAAGTGCTGCAAAACTAAAACCCAAATGGAGTCTGTTGTTATTTAGCCTTTAAGGTAATGCTGTTCAAGCGTATCAGGTTAAAAAATCATTAGCACACAATTTATGCATGAATTCCACCTTTTACTAATGCACTTCCTGGCTCAGCCCCCATCTACCTGAATGTAAACATAGTGTAAAGTCTCCTTCTCCTCTCTCCTTGTTTTCTTCTACAGTACCACCAAGTATGGAATTCTCACCTTTCTGCCCCGGTTCCTCTATGAGCAGATCAGGCGGGCTGCCAACGCCTTCTTCCTGTTCATCGCACTCATGCAGGTAAACCCCACGCAGAAAACACCAAGGATCAGTTTGGCTCAGAGTGCTGTTTGTTTGGTTCCAGCTTGATTTTGTGGCCCACACAGGCTTTTAGATAATAGATCTTGAAAAGTCTGTTTTTAAAACATTCCCTGGATTCCCACAGGCCCGGCTATTTCTGAAATGCTGTATTATGGATTTTTGAGAGATTTTCACTAGATGGCAAAAGTTAAGATTTGGCCAAAAGGAGCAGAATAAAAATATAATTCAAATGAAATATTACTACTTTACAAATGCATCACTTTGCAGATTGATGCTAGTACTGATATATCAATATGCGCAGATTTAACTTATTTACTCATTTGCAAAATGAAATATTGCATGTTATTTGTTTTCATCATCCAGTGTATCCCTCTGACAGCTTTTAGAACTTTTATGAACTAAAGAATCTATCCATTCATCCATCCATTATCTATCCCACTCACCTAAAGGGTTGCAGGAGGACTGGAGCCAATCTCAGCTGACATTGGGCTGAACTCAAAAAACTTTTAAGAAAAATCATCACAGAAGAAAGAAAGTACAAAGATAGTAAATCCCACAATGTGCCAGAGTGGCACTTTTTTTTCTGCTTTGATCCTCACAGAAAGCTGCACTAGCTTCGATTGTGCTAACATGGTGTGACCCACTGCCTTGTGTGATTTGAAATAAACAGACATTGAGATGTTGAAAACAATATCCGTACAACAATATCTTAATAGCATTGTTCACATTACCAGCATGCAGGTTGAGCCTGTTATCCTAAAAAGCTAGCATGTATCTGCCTAATGCATTAAAAACTCTTTTCCATCACTGCGATGATTCTTTATGAGTGCTTCAAGCTACTCAACGCTCTCTCTCAGCAATGATTCCTGAGTGTTTCCTCTCTTGACCCTCAACAGCAAATCCCTGACGTATCACCAACTGGTCGCTACACCACACTGGTCCCACTCATCTTCATCCTCACCGTGGCCGGGATCAAAGAGATCATAGAAGACTATGTAAGTACAACAGCAGCCCCCTGCAACATGGTTAGAGATTAGGTTAGGCTTTTAACTCATTTTTAAATGTCTGAAGGAGGAGAGATGGGATATCTAGTGGTTTTCTTGAAAGCTAATGCATCTTCTTCTTTTACAGAAAAGACACAAAGCAGACAACACGGTCAACAAGAAGAAGACAACAGGTATCGTGTGTGTGCTTGTTAGTGTGCATTAACTGTCTGTGCACTTTTCCATGAGTGTGCTTGTATCTATTTGTGGGGTTTTGTTTTCCTTTCATGGCTGAGTGAATGGCTCTTGCCTGTCACTCACTATTCCGCAGGCCATGCAGCCCCAGACAAAAGTTTAGTCGCTATGAATACTGTATGAGTGCTGCTCTATAGGCTGACTGATGGCTGTGTTGTCCTTGTCTCTCAGTGCTGCGCAATGGAGCCTGGCAGACAGTCATCTGGAAACAGGTATCGTTAACATCACGGACTTCCTCTTTGTTGCTCTCTCACTCATCACCCCTGTGCTTTCTCTTTCTCACTACCCGGCCCTTTTCTATGGGTCAATTTAACACACACTTTATCTGCAGAAATTGCCTGGAATAATACTGTGAGAAGCAGCATTATCTGACTGTTAAAGCTGGTGATTGACATAAGAAAGTTCTTCATTTGTTTGATTATTAAATGGTTACATTTGTCTCAGAGGAGCTTTGTTTCTGTCTCAATCTCACTTGTGCTGTGATCACATATGTTCTCTTGCTTTGGTTTCCAAAATTTCTTGTGTCCTATTTTTTTGTGTCCAGACTGTAATCACTCTGTGTGTTGGGTCAGCATCTGTCTGTGTTTTGGATCCTTGACAATTAAGTGAAGCTCTTCCAATTAGTATTGATGTTTTAGGGCCAGATAACAATTGAGTTTGTTTGTTGTTG
This sequence comes from Lates japonicus, assembly GCA_033238685.1. Lineage (NCBI taxonomy): Eukaryota > Metazoa > Chordata > Actinopteri > Centropomidae > Lates > Lates japonicus. Next base: position 28,291 of record BRZM01003340.1, read on the forward strand.
TCGGGCTTGATTTATCCAATGTTTCAAATAGGCACATCTTGTTTGCTGAATAGTTAGATTTTGTCTGTTGGTCTCCAGTTTATCTGAATCAGTGAATCTGCTCACACAAAGCTTTTCTTCCTCTAAGGTATCTAAGCAAAATGAACCTAGTTTGTCACACTGTAATGTGTGTTCAGTATATGTTCATAAACACTGAATGCAACCTTTTCTTGAATGTGCTCATTAACTGAGTCCAGCTGTGTGCAGTCTCGCTCCAGCAGATCAAATCAAATCAAATTTGAGTCCTTGTTATGTGGGTGACAACAGCAGAGCACGGGAATTAAGCCCCATTCTTATTCAGGGTCAGTGCAGGCGAAGGAATTTGTTCTAGCTGCCTTGCTAACATAGTGATGTTTGTGTCGAGGAGAAGTAGTGATACATTTTTTAACAGTCATTGCTACATATTCTAGCTTTTTTTTTGTCATCAACTCCACCTACTAAGATTTTGGAGAATTTTGTATTTCCTTCCTTTTTCAAAACAATAAAACAGGCAAACATGTGTTCTTAGTGCATGATGATTAATTACATATTGTAGGATCTGTAGACTAGTGCTTTGGTAGAAATCCATAAAGGAAAGCCCTACAAGGAAGATCTGTGTTTCAACATCGATAATGCTGCCGTGAACGTTATCCACGGTCGTGGTATTTGTTGCAGTCAGGCTTATCTCCCCTCCTGTGTACTGGGAGATCAAGTCTCTGGCAGCAGATCTCAGGAGAACAAGCAGCCTGAAGAACCATATTGATATAGCTCAGTGGCTTGTTTAAGCTTGTCTGTTTATCCTGGTTATTACAACTCCATACTTTTTAGGTCTGTTTTCTAATGTTATCAGTATGTAGTTCTGTCTTTGTAATCAGGTAATCTAGAGAATGATTCAGGTTTTTTTTTCTTAGATTTGCATTTGTTCAAACTGTGTTGAGTGACATTATCTCCCAGTTTTTGAAAATTATTTTTCAAAATGTTACAGTTTTGTATTGTTTTTTCTTTTTTAGATTGGCTACAGCACTGTATCTTGTCTCCTTGAAATGAGTTGAACTGTGAACTCCTCATTGTCCCCTCTTCCTTCTTTCCCTCTTATCTACATGCTTGTAGTCTTTGTATCTTATTCTGTTCTGCCTCTGTTGCAGCTTGATCAAAACAGTTAAAGCTCTGCACCGCTGTGCTCACTGTCACTTTATCTCATGTCTTTCTCTCTATGCATTGGCTGCCTCTTGGCTGGTCACTAATTAACCTGCCTGTTGTTTCCCCTCTCTATCTTTCTCCCTCACCCCCTCCTATTGCCCCTTACCCTCTGTCTTAACACCCCTCCTTTTCTTTCTCTCCACTTTTTCTCCCCCCTCATGATGTTGCACTGTTGCATCCTGGCCACAAGGTGGCAGTAGGAGACATAGTGAAGGTGACCAATGGCCAGCACCTTCCAGCTGACATGGTTATAGTGTCCTCCAGGTCAGACTCTTCATGTGTATAACTGTGTGTGTTTATGTGTGGGCATGCATATGCATTTGTTTATGTTTGTCTGTTAATGTGTGTCCCCCATTAACATATTCTAATCAGTTGTTATGTATTAAAGTCTTGGTTAATCATTATCAGAACCTTATATTTTGCCTTAAAATTGATCAACAATCAAAAAACTCAAAAGCATTCAGTTTTGAAGTATATGATATGATATAAAGGAAGCAAATTTATTTATCAATTATTCAATATTCACAATTGTCATTGGTTGATTTTCTGTCAGTTGATGAATGAATTACTTTAAGCACTGCAATATGTTGATGCAATTCTGCCTCCTCTCCACAGTGAGCCTCAGGCCATGTGTTACACTGAGACCTCAAACCTGGATGGAGAAACCAACCTAAAGATAAGACAGGTATGGTGTGTTTGTCAGATTTCTGGGTCTAAATTTCAGTGAGGAACTTCTTCCTGGCTAGAAGCATATGTCACATAAACAGTGTAAAACCTACTATAAAATTAAGATTAGATTTAGCATTTGTACGCCTTGGTAACTGGTGGATCATCTGTGTCTAGGACCTGCTAACCCACCTGAAAGGAGGTCAATAATTTAGGTTTTAGTGAAGAAATTAATTAAAGATGTTGGAAAACATTGGTATCAACTTTCAGGGACTCTGTATCAAATGAAACCTTACTTCCTCACAGTCCTCACATTTGCATCCATGTATAGTATTTCTTGTTCTTGCTCTTTTTCTGTCTCCTGTTTCTGTGAGTGTTTGACCTGTTTTGTTTTTATGTAACTTGCTTTTCTTTCTGTAACGTACTTTGTTTGGCAAAAGTGCCCCTCAGTAAACTTTCCTGGACTTGACCTGTTGTGGCTAATGTTTTTCCAGGGTCTCTCACTCACAGCTGGTTTTCAGACCCTGGAGGATTTGATGGCGCTGTCTGGTCGTTTGGAGTGTGAAGGCCCCAACCGACACCTGTATGACTTCACTGGCACACTGCGGCTGGAGAACCAGAAGTGAGACCAACACATATAGCTTTTTTCCTGATCAGATATTCATTGACAACAGCAACTATACTGCAGGTTATATGCTAGATTTAGTCTTTTAAACATACACAGTAAGTCAGTAGTACCTTTGTACAAGGCAGACCTGGCAGCAGATAAAACTACTTTCATATCATAGATTCTTTAGTTCCCATATCCAGCGCAAAAGAGATAAAATGTAAAGTAGAGTCAAGTACTATTCTAGTACAAAAATTTCTTCATTATTTTAAGTTTTTTAAGACAGAAAAATATGTAAAAAAGCCTGAGAAGTGACTTAAAAGAAGAAAATACTGATAATAAATTTAGTAATTTCCCTCTGAATGCGGCCATTTTACAAATAACTTGAAAAATGTAGGTCAACCTAAATCTGCACTCATTTATCATGTTTTGAGCTTTTCTTTTTCTCCTCAGTCCAGTTCCCCTGGGCCCAGACCAGGTGTTGCTGCGCGGCGCCCAGCTCAGGAACACTCAGTGGGTTGTGGGGATTGTTGTCTACACAGGCCACGACTCCAAACTGATGCAGGTAAACACAGCTTCTTGTCTGAATTCAGTTAACTGTCTGTGTATAATGTGTGAGTAATCCTGGCTTCGAAACATCTCAGGGCAGAAGAATTTTGGAATTGAATTTGATATTTCTAATAATTAGGATCATTCTTCCTTGTAAACTTTCTAGGACTAGTTTAGATCTTTTAATTAACTGTGTGACGCATTCATAACTGGGAGCACGTCCAAGCTGAGAAGTACTTTTAATCTTCAGTCCCTGTGTTGGGATTGCTCACACAGTCTTTTGCCAAAAAATGATTAAAAAAACTTTTAATATTAGTCTAATGTTTGTTTTTATGTAGGAAAATTAAATTAGTAAGACAGAAGGGTTTAAAAGGTCCTGCAAGTGGGCTTTTTTACCTAGAACACATCATCAATGGTAACAACTCAGTAAAATGTGTGTGTTTGCACCTGTTATGATAATTGACCTGTCACCTCCCAGAACTCCTGAAAAGCACCACTGAAGCGTTCAAATGGGCGGGTGACAAACATGCAGATCCTGGTCTGTTTTGGTATCCACTGCTGGTCATGTAACGGTGATTCTGTTGGTGCTGCCATCTGGAACAGAACACACTGAAGATGCCTGCTGGTACCTGTCCGGGCTGGTGAGAACATACACACTGGAAGCATACCACATTTCACAACCTGTAACAAAATAATAGTTAATGCACAAATAAATTAAAGGTCAGTAAATGAGGGAATATTATGTGTTTGTGCAGGTGACATCTCCACAAACTTTGCATATAATCTGCTGACCTTCATCATCCCTGTACAACAACCTGATCCCCAATCAATACTGGTCACCCTGGGTGGTCCAATTACTGAGCCCTCTTCATCAACTGGGTATGAACCATCTGTGTTTTGTGTCACAGGTTTTCTAATATATAGACCATAATATTCAAATATTCCTGGTAACTTTGCTTGTGGTTTTGTTGTTTTTCCTCAGGAGGACGTGGAGATGTACTACTCCGAGACAGACACGCCCGACCATGGCTCGAACATCAATCTTAATAGAGAACTGGGCCAGGTCAGTTCCTCACCCTCCTCTTTATCAGTATTAAGGAGAATTACCATTACATATGCACTCACTTGGTCAGGACAGGCCTGTTAGAACATGCTGTGTTTCTTTCGTACCTATAAGTCTGTTCGTCTTTTTTCAGGTGAAGTATCTATTCTGACAAGACAGGAACTCTCACCTGTAATGTCATGCACTTTAAGAGAGTGTACCGCCATAGAATAACATATGGGTGAGTCATCTTTTTTAAAATGCATTCTTGCCTCCTAGCTGTGCCTGTAGAAGGGCCTCCTGCTAAAGAAAATGAGCTCAAAATGCTAATAAATACACTTTTTTGCACTGAACTTCCTTTAATCTCCTAAACCTTGAACTAATTCATGTCTCGAACTAACTTGTAGTAAGAATGAGCTGTCTTTAATTCAGCTGAGATGATTGAACTCTTGTGCATACTAGCACAAATAGAACTAATCAACTCATCAACTGAATTCTGCACACTGATTTCTTTTGCAATACAACCTCATTCACCACTGCAGCCACTTCCTGATCTTGACTGTGATCGTTCAATGGAGGACTTCAGGTTAGTCTTCTTCTCCTTCTCCTCTGCCCTTCTCCTTCTTCCCTTTCTAATATTCTTTTCTTGTTATAGGCTCTGCATGTTTCAAAATTAATGTAATGTGTTTGCTTTAATTAGGACAATAGAGGAAGGCGTTGTTTATTTTAGCTATGATAGCATTTGAATGCAAAATATAATATTTCTCACACTATAACTTCAAATAACTCCCATCATAAATTTCTTGTCTCACAGCAATCTGCCGTCCAGCAGCAATAACTCTACAGGTTTGACGACCCAACTCTCATCAAAACATTAGAGAAGAACCATGTGAAGTGTCTCTAAAACTTTTCTCATAATTCTTTGTTTGAAGCCAGTTCTGTCCAAAAATAATAACAGTGTCTGCTCTGGTTGTGTGTTCAGCTACATCACCTCAGATCTCTGCGAGTTCTTGACAATGATGGCAGTGTATGCCACGGTGGTCTCCCCAGAGGAGAGGCAACCCAGATCATCTACCAGGCCTCTTACAGATGGAAAGGCCCTGGTCAAAGAGACCAGGACTTGGCTTTGTGTTCCTAAGGACACACATTCAGTCATCATTGAAGCTGTGGTGTGTGCTCTACTATAGTAGAGCTGCTTTCTGTAACTGCAGGAGCTGACATTTTGTTGTGTATTTCAGAGGAAAAGAGATGAGCTATGAGCTGCTGAGCGTGCTGGAGTTTTCAGGTAATACTCACATAAATGTTCCTCTCCAATTCAGTAAATAATTCTGTGATATAGACTGCTTTTATGAAACCAACCTACTGCTTCCTTTACAGTAACCAAAACGCGTATACTGTGGTGGTCAGGACCCCTAGCGGAGGCTGGCTGTACTGCAAGGAGCTGCTTTATCTCATTATCATTATCAAAGAAGTGCCAAATGTCTTCAGACTATTTTCTTAAAGGCGTTGAATTTCGTTGGTGGTATTTGTGTTTTGCAGGATAATGTCATTTTGGGCGATCTGACTGGGGCTTTGGTACAAAGAATTAACTGTTGCTCATCTGGAACAGTTTGCTACTGAAAGAGTAGAGAAAATGAGAGGGAGGGTGAGTTAAAGCCACGTTTTGCCTGAAATCGCATGCCCAGTTTCAAGAGCTTTTCATGGTTTTATTGAACTGAGTATAATATCATCCCCTGACCACACATAGCTTTGATGGTCCAACACAGCGGATGACAGATTTAAGTCACATGATGTCAGTTCAAGGCACAGTTGAGTCAAATGTTTGACAACAGGCAATTAGACCAAAAATAAAAAATATTTCTGTTGGGATTGCTCAAAAAGCATGCAGACTGTCTACACATGTGAGGTTGAGGTCATTGCTGGGTGATTGTGACATATCAGTGAGGATGAACTGTGTACAGGCTACATGTACAACCTGTGGCCAATAAATTGTCTACGAATTTAGAAGAAAGAGGACTGATTTTAAACACGTGGCTGCAATTTTGAGGAAATAACGTAAATTAGGTGAAGAATAATCATGACTTGCTTATGACTCAAAACTCAATTTTCAGGACCGTCTTTTATTTGATCTTGTATATAAATGGGACTTTAAAGGTCCAACTTCTGGGTTTAAATTACACCAGAACCTCAACCCTGGTTCCTCCATTCTGTCTATAGCCTCAGCTTTCAATGGAAAAACATTGGACTGCTAAACTCCCACCAAAAACATGATCTATTTCTGTTCCCATGTCCACACTGATTAATCATCTTATTCCCCTCATCCACCCAGGCCTGAGGACTCTGTGTTTTGTATGTGGACCTGGAGGCGCCTGCAAGGAGTGGCTGAAGGAATACAATCAGGCCAGCACCATACTCCAAAGACGCTCAGAAACTAGAGGAGTGTTATGAACTGGAAAGAGTGGCTTACCCTTCTCCTTCTCTATAGTGATGTGTCTGTTTGGGCTCTAACCATATGTGAAATATGCGGTGAAAAAAATATTTCTTGCAAATCTTTAAAATAGATTTATTTTAAGAGTGAAACAGTCTTAAAAAGTAAGTCTACAAAAACCTGTGATTGTTGGTGTATCAGATATGAGCTGGATAGAAGTCTTCTGTAGATGCACACACATGCCGCGGTACACACACACACACATGCTTTCAGCGGGTGGCAGAGTATCCATTAATTCCACACTTGAACAACCATGGTATCACTTCATGACTCATCAAGTGTAGCTTGCAATTCCACACTCAAAGCCAATTTTGTGCTTAAATTAGTGTATTCTTTTACCACAAAATAAAGACATTGGCAGCGTTGACGTTGGTCTTTGTGAAAAGGTTGACTATAGAAGTTGTGTGGCTGGTCAAAATGGTAACACTGATGTATCTGTTTATACAGATTTCAGCTCAGAAATATATTCAATGAGAACTTATAGCTGGGAAAACTAAGTTTAGAGCGAGAGAGTTGAGGTGAGAAAAGTAAGTGAAGCGCAAAATAAGGGGCATGGGAGGAGGGAGCTCAGACTGGAGACCACAAGGAGGTAATTACTCGCCAGCCTGCAAAAGCCCATAAAACTGGAGTCAACAACACAGTAGTGTTAAGTTGTGTGCCCTGTGCAAGTGTTTGTGTGTGTGCATCGAGTGTGTCTAATAGGGTACGTGCATTTAAACCTGAACAAATTAAAACAAGGGGAAAGGTAATGGAGTTACTTCTTGGCATGCAGACACAGCATTGGTACAGAGGGTCAAAATGAGCTGCCTTACCAACTGAACTGACCTCGCTAGCGTTTCTCATCAACAAATTAGGTGGATGATGTTCTCTGGAAAGAAAGAGCCCTCCCACGCACAGGCTGGTGATGCCTGTAGTAGAATCATGTAGTCTAAATATGATTTATTGTGTCTGTTTGTTTTCTCTCTTTTGAATCTCAAATTTTTGTTCTGTCTCTTTCTGTCACACTCTTCTGATACCAACAGAACTTAATGCTGCTAGGTGCAACAGCCATAGGGGGGACAAATCTCCAGCTGGCGTGCCAGAATACATCGCCACTCTGATGAGGCTGACATCAAGATCCTGGGTCTCACTGGAGACAAGCAAGAGACCGCCATCAGCATAGGTGAGGAAAGCATCTAAAGTAACACGATAGACAAAATATGAGTTTGAGATTGCAGGACAGCGATTTATGCAAATCCAGTGATGATGAGGAAGCTGCAGCCTGACGTGCAGCTGTATGAGGAAACTGTATGTATTGTGGAGTTAATTCAGTTATAGCGAGAAGAATAGCGGGCATTATTTGCTGTGAAATGCCAGGCGTGTCTCGATCTCTAAGTGAAATATGCCAGTGGTCAGTGTTCCAGTGGCAGAGGGCTACGATGACATTAATGCCACGTGGTTTCCCTTGGCGATCGTGGAGGAAGCTGATAAGCAGCTGAACAAACAGGAAACAAAATCGACTGACCAGACACTTATGGCACTTGGGATTTAAATTTGGGACTTTCTCTGTGATGTACAAATCCTCTTTAATTTTCCACGATTGGTGACATCTTGAGCTGCCAACACCATGATTTTCTCCTGTTTTTTACACCTCGTTAGCATTCAAAATAATTTTCAGTTAGCTGTTTTGTCATGTTTAATTGGGCATGATGTGGTTGGCAGAGATACTACAAGCTGATAGATGAGTCGAATAGACAGTTGTGTATTGAAGCAGGAGTTTTTCACACCTGTGTTTTGGGTTGAAACAAATCTAATCTCTCTCCACCCCCAACCCCCCCATTCTCTACCTTCCACTGTGTTTGTTCTCAGGTTACTCACAGCCAGGTCTGGTGACACAGCATGTCCCTCATCATTGTCAGCAGGACTCTCTGGATGTGGTGGAAGTGAGCCCTCTCCTTCATACACCGCCTGTGTACCTTTGTGCAATATTGAGACTTTTTGTGCATGTTTGTGTGTTTACAGAAACTGTGAGGTGAGTTACTGTGGGAACTGGGGTGTGGTCCCACAGAGCAGATTAATTAGGTGGGGCTCATTGTGTACTCACAGGTGCAAGGCCAATTAAAGTCTCTGGTGTCCCTTTGGAGAGGGAAGAAAGAGACAGGCAATGAACTATCATAGCCCCTCTTCCTCTGTCTCTTGCATAAACATCCACATACAGTGCATGACAGTCATCAGTCGCCACAGTATTCTCATACTATTTGTGGCTCTGAGTCTAACCTATGTCTAGCTAAATGCAGAATGTACAGCCAGTATTTGTTAAGTCTATTTACAGTATGTTCCTGCTAGATTGAGATCTGAGACATTCTTTTTCTCTAGATCAGATTTATACTTCCGTTATATCGTTCTTTGCATTGTTTCGTAATGACTTTACCCTAAGTAGGCAGTTGCTGTCGTAGCTGTCTCGGTGTCTGTGTCTTTTTTGCACTCTGGGCAGCCCCAGACTCATGTGCTCACACTCCACGCACAATCACAGTGTGTTCACTTTTACAGAGTTTGTTTATACGTGAGAAGGGGAGATTATGGCTCACAGAATTTTAAGCGTAGGCACGTACGTAATGCAGCAACTTGTGTATATTGTTTATATAGGTTTATATGTGTGAGTGCGGTTTGTGGAGGCCCAAAGTATGTGTGTTAAACCTTGATGTAGAGAACAACTATGTTTACATTCATAATTTTGCTTGCTTCGTGGAAGTCGACACTCAGATGGTGGAGTGCACTTGGACTGTGAATTTGTAGGTAATTTTATTAGATTTAACATGATCAACATGACATTAGAGACTAAGTGGATTTAACATTGCATCAATTTGAATCCTGTATAAGTTTTTAATGTTATTAATGATTTTAAGTTAACCACACAACTTCACCCACCTATAGTTATTTTCCTTTCCTGTATTATGCCAACTAGTAAAAGAAATTGTTGTGAAATTTACCTTTTTACATGTGTCAACGTTGTGTCTGGGAGCTCCAGTTAAACTGCTGGTCAAAAGCCAGACAGCGTGCCGACCATAGTCGCCCAGGTAAATTGAGTTGGATAGGGTGGAGCATTTTAATGTCAGGGTAATAAGGTGCTTCAGCCTGAGGTGCCTGTACTATAATTTCTTTAAATTATACGAAAGTGACAATAGAGTTAATTACAGTAAGTTGATCATTCTTAATAGGTTTGGTGGATTATATTGTAGTAATCTAATATATTTGATCACGTGCTGTACTGTTCTATCAACAATTCAAGCTCTGGTTGCTGTCTGGTCCAGTATAGTCTAGGTCAGAGAAACATTTTAGCTTAAAGTTGATTATATTTTAAACATTATTTCATCATTCCTCCCACTCCTCAATGTCATTGTATACATATTTGGTGTATGAGCTTTAATTGCGTAGAGAGAATGTTATGGCAGTCTTCCTTGGGGAAATTCCTCTCCAGAGATTAGACATATGACGTTGGTGGTACAATAGCTGTTATCATAAAGTCCTGAGTATTATTTTGCCTCATCAGAAAGAAAACGGTCCAATCCTACTTTGAAATATTTTCAGGCAGAAAAAAAACTCCTCTACAGCTGGATGATTTGTGGTAGGGATGTAGCAATGGAGGATTTAGATTCAATTGCTAAGAGGTTCTGTCTAAAGATGGGACTTCAGAATAAACAAAATACATTTCTAAATCATAAATTTTCAGACAATTAGCTGTTTCACTGATAACGAAGCCACAGGAGAATATGTTCAGAAAGGAAGATGATGCACTCCTTGTTCTTCAAATGATTTTGTGTGGTAGTTTAGACTTGCCTCATGCCAAATACAGACAAGACTTTCCGTTCATTACACTGCATTTAGCAGCAACTTGGTTATGAGATGGGATTTCATCTTTCATCTGGAAGATATTTACCTCCCCACTATTATGTAACAGTCCACCTGCTGATGTGTCCTTGAGCAAGTTTTTAAATGTCCTGGCTGAGGGGGGGTGCTGCTGTTCTGTAGATGACCCTACAACTTTCCCTGTGGAAGGCCAAGTACAAAGGAAATGTCATTTGGAATGAATAAAAGCAGTACTCTGTTGTAAAGGATGTTTAGTTATCAAGTAACAAAGGATCAAATGGTTCTTCTGTAAAGTGACTGTGCTTAACACATTTATATATAGCACTCCAGAGACAGCTGGTTGACATGAAACATAAACCAAATTGGAATTTTTCATGTGATGAGTGCATGATCTACAGCTAACTGGCGCCTGGGACATTGTAGCACTCACTTTCAGGTGCAACTCAACAAACATGAGACAGAGTAAACAACATGACAAACTGCTGCAACGTACCCAATTAAAAGGGGAGAAATAAATACTGGTTCATTAGCTACACAAAAATACAATAATGACACCCCACAGATATTTGTCAGATCAGTTACCTGATATCGCTTCCATAAGTTTATATTAATAACTCCATATTTGCAAATCTAGATTTATGATGTTTAAGTTTCGCTCTTGTGCATGTATAAAACTTGTGTGTGCACATGTGTGGTTTCCCCAGTCAATCAGGTCGATCAGGACAACTTCGAAACTCTGGTTTGTGACTGAGGGGTCGGTGTGGATGAAAGCAATGCTGTCTTCAGTGGAACTTTATCCGCGCCAAAATAACTTTCACAAAACCAACTTCTTTGCTTACATGGGCCTGTTGGAAAGTGTGACCTGCGTGAATAAAGTAAAACTGCTTATCAAAATCTCACCTCAAAATCGAGCCTCTTGCCCCATTTTTAAAAACATTCGTACATACTCTCCATTTCTTCTATTAGCAGTGTGACTGGAGTCTGTCGGTAGATCTTGCAGTTATAGTCCTGGCGGGAACACACAAACCCTGATTTTCAAGATGGCAGCGCGTAGTGTCCGCGGCGGCTCCAGGGCTCTTAACTCTGTCTTGCTTTTTGTGTTTTATTTATATTTTATTGTTAGTTTCAGAGACTGGAAGCCTTAATCCAGTGCAGTGAGGTAGAACTGTGGGACGCCGGAGAAACCCTGCCGCCCTCTTCCCGACTAAGCATATTCTCCGCTCCATGTCTCCTTCACACCACTACCTCCACATCTGTCAGCACCCTCTCTGTGCACAGGAAGCAGTTACACAGCATCTGTGCTGTGACAGTAAAAAAAATGTGTGTGTGTGTTAGAGGGAGAGTCAGAGGGAGAGCAGGAGCAAGCAACAAAATATGGTGTTTATCTTTGTGGAAGCGCAGGAGTGTGTTTGTGAGTAAAGCAGGGGGATGTTTAGTGTACTTCATGTATGAGATAGACAGTCTGGATAGAGAAAGACAGGGGGAGAAGAAGGAGGAGATTTGGCAGATCCATGTGGGGGCAATGAGTGAGTGGTAATACGATCTCCTTTTGGTGCTCCTCCGCATCAAAACAAACCTTGTGTGCAGTGCCTCCTGGGTAAACGGTTTGTGACCACTGAAGCTGTGACAAGCTGTCACCTTAAGAGCGCATGCCACACACAGACTGACAGCAATTTTTGCCTTGTATCCTTCTGTGTAGTCGATACTGAAACAGATGAGCATACAAATGTGAAGTCTCCTTTTTACCTTCCTATATCTGTTTCTGACACACACACACACACAGTTTACTCTAGATGCAGTGGCACATGATCACCCTCATCAGCTTGATAGTTCTGAATATACATTACATCTAACTTTCCCACAATCCCCCTCTCCCCGTCATCCTGCCCGCAGTACAACTCTTAGACAAACAACATCTCTCTTCTGCTCATTAATCATCTTTATGCACATACACACACACACACATATTCACATTTTGTAGTGCCTCGACTTGCAGGCACTATCCTTCTGGCATTTTTCAATTTATAATAGTTTTTTTTGTGTCTGTGTACTAGGCCTCCCACTGTTAAAGACCACATGTGTGTCTGTTTTTTCTGTCAGCAGTATGTTTGTGTGCATGCGTGTGTGTGTTTCTGGCTCAGGCAGCAGAGGATGTGGGTGTTTGCACAGATGCACAGTCTGATAATTAAACAATATATTAAATCTCACTGGTGACAGAATCTGCACCTCAGATATGAGCATGTCTTTCTCCACCTTCTTTTCACTCAGCAGCTCTCTTACTCTCTTTCAGCCTTTCCCCAGTCTTGTTCACACTCCTTCTCCTTCACCGTTCTACCCCTTTCTTTGTACCTTTTCCCATTTATCTTGCTTAGTCTCTTTTTGTATATTTTATACTCTGCCAATGTACATTTGTTACAGTGGCTCTAGTGATTGAAGTCTCTTTGAATGGAGAGGGTGGCCTGGAGACGATCATCATTTGGCTCGCCCCATCCTTACTGTGTTCATATATATATATATATATAGACAGAGAAGAGAGATGTGTGTGTGTTTCTGTGTGTGTTTGTTCTTGTGCATTTCATGGTAAAGTATGCAATGAGAGAAGGTGACCTGTGATATCTCAAACTGCCTCCATGACTCACACATTTTGTGATCCAAATATAAACCTGATAAAATTCCATGCAGAAGGGGCCTGTGAACATGGTTTACAAAGTGTGTGTGTCTGTGTGTGTTAGAGTTTCCACCCTCTTCGAGCTCAGATGCACATGAAAAAGAAACATTTAGTTTGGAACTTAAAAATGATTGCTAATGAGATCTGTCATAATGAAAATGGTGCAATCAAAGAGTTAAGCATTTTTTTCCCTCTAAGGTCTCCAAAAATAGCAGGTAATTTAGCGTGAGAAAGAGGGAAACTACATAGTAATGCATTTTTCTTTGGTCTCACGTTAGTTCTCTTTGAGAAAGTGTTAACAGATCATAGTGGACCCTTGTGAGCTGTTTCTTTTCATGTTAAGACAGCGTTCTTTTGTCAGAAGGTTACAGTTAGGCCTGGACTTGCTGTATTTAGTAGGTGGCTGACTGTTAGCTTTAAGAGCTAACTAGTGTTTGTACCTTAGTTACCCTTTTAATCTTCTATAGCTCCCTGCAGTCTTAGCCTGGTTATTATCCTGGGTTATCTTAGCCGCAGTCAAAGCTTTGACTGGACCTGCTTTGGCAAGTCACTGCTCAATGCCTCAATGCTAAGCTGCTGAATGTTTGCATTCACATGGGTGTTGACCCATGTATGTGGCCCTCTCTCATTGCCTTTATGACCTGATCATCACACAGGTTGATGTAATGGTGAGTATCAGACAGTTAACCATCATTATATTACTCTAAATAAATTGAAAGGTTGATGTAGAATTTGCAGCTGTCCCACTCCAGCTCATATCATGTTGGGAAGAGCTTCACTGCATCAGTCCCATATAGAAAGTTGTGCAAGACTTCAAGCCTCAACACCCTTCACCCCAAGTATGTGTCATGTGCAGTGTTTTTATACAATCATTTTTCACTTATGTGCTGTTTACTTTGCATTATCCTGCTGAGGCTTTTTGTGTCCATTCCTCTGTGATGGGGTGAGGACAAGCATGGAAAAAGAGGTTTTGTCAGATACTCATCTCTCACACATGCACTACAAGTACGCACACACAAACCCCTGTGCAGTAACATGCAAACAGACAGACACATACATGCATACACATGTTTTACTCCTCTATAAAAACACATGCACTTCACACACACACTTAGCCCCTTTGACTTTCAGAACTCTGACAACCTGTAATCTCCTTTAATCCTTTCATTATGTTTTTGTTTTCTTTTCCCCTGTTTGGGGAAAAAGGTGAATGCAAACAGGAATTCCGGCATACAAAGGAAAACACACAGCCTCAGGCTGAGAAAACAAGAGCAAGGAATTTTTGGGAAGAGGAGGGATACTTATGTGTGCAGGGAACACGTGTGTGCATTGCTATTTGGCAAGAAGAAGAGAGGCTGCATTGTTGATGTGATTGTATTACATACATGGATATATGAGTGTGGTTGTGTGCACTTGCTGTGTTGTCTCCTACACATGCTGATCTTTTGACAGAGGGGTCATCTCACTGCAGGTCACTGGACTCTCTCAGGTCTAATGGCCGCCAATAACCCACTGTGAGAGACTATGTAGATTCTTAACGGCGCCAAATTTTCAAATGTTTGTGCACTTTAGGGTCTAGAGTTTAGTCTTGTGTAGTTGATTGCTGCGTGTCTAGTTGTTCATGTTTCCACAAACAGTTCATGTTATGGGGCATTTCATTTTGCGTCATTCCTTGTTTATTATGTGTATAAGCAGAATTCTGCATATACAACTAACAAACTGCCCCTAGATGTAGAGTAAAAGAGCTTTTTGCGATGATACTGGATAATACTTGATGTATAAAACATTCTTGTTCCATCTGTTTAGTGCTGGAGTGATTTAACCTCAGTACCCCTGGTGATGTTCTTCATGTAAACAGTAGGTCAGAGCTGGAGCTGTTGAGCTGTTAGTTGTCACTGTTCTGACATACATAATAAAAATCTGGCAAATGTTTCTTTTTACTTTTTTATTTGTTATTGATTAACAAACAAAATGGTCAAACAACTGTGTAATTTACCTTAGCATCTAAAACGATAGAGATGGATCACATAAGCAAGGCTGATGCACAAACATCTTAAATATGTTATTATTAGACTATGTTTATGCTTGGGATTGGGATCCCATAGAAATCATAATTTAAGTCAGTGGTAGTAAAGAAGTTGTGTGTGTGTATGTGTGTTTGTGTGTGTGTGTGTGTGTGGGGGGGCTGACTGAGTAGCTTGTAGCGTGCCTGCTCCTCCACATGGAATTCATTACACCTCCGTGGGATGTTTATTTTCTCTATTAATCCCTGTTCCTCTATTATCGAGAGCTCCATCAAAACTGCCCCAAACTACTGCCCTGCAGGCGAGCTGGCACTCACACAAACACACACACACTCACACACTTACACTTTGTTGTTATAAATGAACAGTGCATTTGCAAACGACAGTAGTCTCACACATTTATCTTCTTAACTTTTCTCCTCGGGCTCTGTGTTTGTCAGTCTCTCCCTTTTGCCATTTTTCTACCCGCTGTGGTGTGGTGCTGTTTTGTGGAGGAAAGATTTAAGATTTGATTGCATGGTTGAATGTGCCTCCAGGAAATCATAGCATCAGCTTGTTGTGATGATGTCTAGAACAACGTGAACTTTATATTGGCATTCTTAATTGTTTAGTGTACACAGAAGCAAATTCTTTCCCCCAGATGAAAGGAGCCTGTGCAACCAAGAGCATATGTCTTCCATTTACCGCCAGTGGTTTTGACCTTTCAACAAATTGGTCTGCGTGTTTTGATGTGTGTGATTTGTATTTTCACCACTATAGAGGCCACAATATCCCCACAAAAACATAAAACCCGAACATGCGGTCACTTGAAAAGGACCGCTGCCAGATCGCATAAGAAGAAGAGTCATTTTCAGGGCGAGCGTTAGAGTTACGATTGGTTAGGATGCAGATTAGGATTTAAGATGGTTGGCAGTTAGTGGTGATGTTCAGCGTTAGAGGTTAGCTTTTCACTAGAAGCCAAAAACATTTTATCATACATCTTTATGTGACTTGAATAAACAGTGGAGATAGAGGATTGTCAGTAAAAGCTGATGTTGATGATGTGGAGGAGTGGCACATGTGGTCAGTCTTCCTTACTAGAAAAAGATTTAAGAAAAACCCTTCTCTCTGTGTCTTTGTGTCCTTGCAGGCTACTCGTGCCACGCTGACAGCTCACTGTTCGTCGCTGGGTGACTCTCTGAGGAAGGAGAATGAGCTGGCGCTGATCATTGATGGTCAGACACTGAAATATGCACTGTCCTTCGAGCTGCGCCAGGCCTTCCTCGACTTGGCATTGTCCTGCAAGGCTGTCATCTGCTGTCGGTAGGGAAGACTCATTCATTACACATAGACATACAGAGGCATACTTTTATTACAGGGTATATACACAGGTCTGCAAAGCTTGGAAAATTATGGAATTCTGAGTTTAAAAAGCAAAAACAAATCTTTAAAAAAGCTTTACCTTGTTCGTGTTCAAGTCATCTTTGGTACTGATATTTCAGTTTTCAGTCTGCCTGTTGTTTGGGCAGATATTAATCAAAATTTATCTACGGTGCAGTTATTGCACTCATTCAAAACGAAAAGGAAATGACAATTTGTCTTGGTCGTCTTTGATGAAATTTCATTCTGCTGAAACAGAGCGTGGAAAAAGAAGGCAAATGTTTCTAAATCAGCGCTCGGTGCCCATAAAACCAGCATGAAAGCTGAAAATCCTATGAAAACACACGCAGACTTCATAAAAAATGACAGTGAGGAAGTTTACGTCTTGTGACAAAAAAAAACAAAAACAAAAAAACCCAGAAACAAATCAGCCTGCAAGAAGTCTAGACCAAGTCTGGAATTTTAATCTGTCAGGAGGACAAGTTCTCTGTATCAGAAACGTTTTACAGATACACAGCATCATTGTACTGTTGTGGGAAAATCCCCTATATTCAAAGAAAAAGGAGAGGTTGTCTGCAAACTGAAATATACAACCTCCCAAAAGTATTTTTTTAATGCAGCATTTTGACTGACAAGGTCTATGTTTAGTAAACCCTTGTTTGTTAGCTGCTTTTGGTCAAACCGGGGTTAGATATTTACACTATCCACCTTTTTTTTTGTTTAAAACACCTGTGTACAAAAAGATGAAAATACACCTGCACACTGCTTTCTGGTTACCAGTTCCTCTCTTATTATTTCACGGACATGACTATGGTTTGACCAGTGATGGTCCTCTTCAGGTAAAGATAAGGGTTTGTTCTGTAAAGACACACGAATGACAATGAATTTCATTAATTTCCAAAACACAGATGTATAAGTCCAGCTTGAGTTTTGGCAGGAGAAGGTGGGTGAGAGTAGGTTTCATTGGGTCTAATTCTTACTCTGTTGTGTACATGTTAGAGAGCAAGAGAAAGAGAGAGTGTGTTTGTGTGTTAGTGTGTGTCCATACACAGGGCTGCCTGCCTGCATGTGCATGTGTTTGTAAAGGTTGTCGGTTGCCCACGGTCAGCAAATGAATGAGGATGATAAAAGGCTGTCCCGCTGCGCAGCAGGAGTAATGTAATACACTCAGTTGCATGGAAATGTCAAAGTCATGACTCACTTAGTGCTGGTACCCCAGGAATGGGCACCAATACACTCAGGCACACACAGACACACACAGGCATTGCCATTACACATTTCCATTGATACAAAGTGCACTCTGTTCATAGAATGTTTACTGCGTGTTCCCTTTTTTGGTCATGTTCCACTCAGCACCAGCTGTGATGTTTAATAAAAGAGTTTCCACTTGTCTTTTGTCTGTGAGCGTGTGTGCATGCGTGCACATGCTCGTGCGTGTGCGTGTGTGTGTGCAGCCAGGAGGGAAGTAATTGACTCTCTTGCATATCCAGCCCATATCCGGACTCAGGTCTCACAGGCCTTGCAAACAGCCTCCAGCCTCCTTTCCTCTATCCTTCACTCCATCCCTCTCTCTGTGCACCCCGTTTCCCCTCCCATGTCTCTATCTTTCCCTAACCTGGTTAGGGCTTGGCATCAAACATCAGTTCTTTTTTCATGCAGACCAAAATGTGCCTGTAGGACCAATTTTAGAACATGTGCGAAAGAGCAAACTTCAGGTACTCAAATGTAGAGGAGCACGATGATGTGGAGTTTTGATAAAACGTCTTTATTAGTCATAAAGCTTCTTCAACAGGGTTCATTTATCAAAACTGCACACCACTACTTCTGCTCTTCTCTGCACAAGTAGCTGAAGTTTGCTCTTTTGCATGTTTGAAGGTTTCAACCCTTTTCTTCAGGAGCACTGGCATTAGTTTCTTGAGTGCATCCCAAGATTTACCTACTGAACACAACACTTTGTGTTTATGGATTTGCCAGCTTTAGATCATATTTTATTTGGGCAGTTTGTTCTGGTACAGCAGCTTGTGTTTAGACATTATTTAAGATTTGAGAAATTTGTCTCCTTTGCTAAATAAAAAAGGGGGTTGTAGACAAAAAGGTCTATATTTAGAATCAGAAAGTAATTAAGAAAAAGGTATCGACTTGACTCTGGTAGATATTTGTATTTTTTACTGTAATGTCTCATCAGTTTAGGTTTAGGTTACATTTTTGTGCTCTAGAATTAGTTTTGTATTGGTTCCTTCCCTGGAAATCATCTCATAGTGTCTTAGATTTATCTTGCAACCCCTTGGGAGGTCCTGACCCCTGTGCTGGGAACCAGTGCTGTAGGTGACTCCTGTAATGATTGTGTATGTGCACAGGGCAACAAGGTGCCTGTACATAATGAGCTATAGATTCTGCTTTGAAGTATAGAGGTGTCTGTGAGATAATGTCTCCTCTGCTGTATGTGTGTGATGGTTCACAGTTTAGGAATGCATGCATGCATGTGTGTGTCTCAGGGGCGGCGAAGTTGAGTGCGCTTGTACGCATGGGTTCCTGACTTCACTGTGCGTTTGTTTATAGGAGGACTTAGCGGCTGCTTATTTTCTGCTCAGCTCCACCGTGAAGAGCACCGGGAGCCTTTCATCTCTCCCAATGCCACTTTACACAATCCCAGACACTGTTAGCAGTGTTTAGAGGAAAGGTAGAGCGAGACAGAGAGAGAGAGATAAAGAGAGATTTGTGGTCAGAAGCGGAGAGACGCACAGGCAGACACACTCGCACACACTTCAGACACAGAAACAGGAAAAACAAAGAGCAGAGGCTGATCCCATCCTTCAGCAACAACTACAGAGGCCAAGACTCTCTCTGAGGTTTTCCCCCTGGAAATATCCTGTGGTGTGTGTGGTGGCGGTGGGGAGGGCAGGAGTTGTGTATGTGCGTGTGTTTGTGCATGTGTGTAAATATGTGTGTTTTTGCACACGCCAGTGTATGAATGTTAAGCAGACCACCCAGCTCTGCGATTTCTTCTTGACCGGGACATGATCCTAGTTACATATTCATAGAAGATAGGCCATCTTTATGACCTGTGGGCTCCAGCCGGATGCGTGTGTGTGTTTGTGTGTGAGAGAGAGAGAGACGGGTCATACATCTGCTCATAATTTCATTTTGTCATATCTTCATCAAAGCATCATATTGTATTCTGTTTGCATGTGATGGCTCATGCGGCTGCACATAATTTAATTTTTTAACATCATTATCAGAGCATTGACAAACATGGTGGAGACTGAGTGCTGGACAGAAGTTAGAGAGTTAGAGCTATACCTGACACACACACACACACAGAAAGTCTTTGTGAAAGCAACTCCTCTTTCTAGGAACTGTTTGAAGTATTGGCCACATTTTAAGTGCATAGTCCAGCCCTGATACTCAAATTACTATCACCTAATACATCACTGAGGCTCAGATAATTACTATAATTAGGGAAATGTAATATAAATATTTAATATCTGGATTTGGGTTAATCTCTAAAAATGCAGCAAATAGTTAAGTGGCACATTAAATATCTACTTTCTGCTACCAGATAGTTAAGTGCTACAGGAACAGTAGCTGACTTTGAAGAGAAGAACCAGAACACACATTAAAAATCTGTTCCTTCCTGTACTTTAGTGTAAAACACAAAGTAAATGTACTATAAATCACAACTAGAACATTTGCCACCAACAGCTTTTGTCACTCATACTGTGCACGAAGCCACTACAGTTGCAAGTCCTGTACTGTTGGCAAATATAACTTGCTTTGTTGTACAAGTTTAATCCCAGCTCCGGTATCAGTTTTCTCCCATGCTTCCTCCTTTGTAGATGTATTTGTTTTCACCATACAGGTTGCAGGTTGTAAGGAACAGACTTACTCAAGCTGTGTGCATGTGAATGACAGTGAACAGGCAGAAGGAACGCCTCCTCATTCAAAGTGTGTTTTGAAAACAGAGATGAAGACAAATTCAATCTTAGTGCCTGGATCCAGAATGCAGCATTTAAGAATGTAAACACAGTGTGTGGTTGGATTTTTCTCACACAACCTCCTCCTAAGATCACTACCACTTAGGCTTGATTGTTCCCTGATGTATCTCTCTAAAAAAGAGCCATTATTCAAAGCTGAATTATGAACTAAACAAATAAAAAGCTAGCATTCAGATGCATGTGAAAAGCAGGATCGTATTTTTGTCTTGGCAAAAGAGAAACCCCTCTTTCTCATGTTTCTGCCACACAAAATTAACAATCCGATCCGATCAAAAGCTCCAGAATAGCTACTAAATGGTCCTTGACTTACTTTTTCCAAGATGAAGAATGCACTTGCACTTTTAAGCCAAATGGACAAGACGTTCTTGAGGTACTCTGAAAAAATGGAAATTTACAAAATTTCCCTGTCAAACTCCATGTGCTTGGGATAAGACAGTCTTGTGATATGACCAAAAGCTCCAGAACAGCTACTAAATGGACCTTGCTGTAAAAGATGAACTAGAATTAAGAAAGTAGTTTATGTCACAAATGCATTGATCTTTAAATTTGCATTTTAAAGTCACACAGGAATTTGAATATGTATAGAATTACCATAAGCTCAGACGATTAACAACAAGATGGTTAGCACCCTCTACTGTATCTTTCACTTGATTTTATTTTATATTTCCAGCACAGACATCAAAAGCTATTAGAATATTCTATTCTTTCAATGGTATATTGTGGCGAAAATAGAGGAAAAAAACATATCCAAAACCTCCTCAGTAAAGCCAAACAGAAACCAACACACAGGAGAGGGAACAGCATGGGACAGAGGCTGCCATTTCACAGATGCAACACATGACTCCATGAAATGAAAAGAAAATATCCACACTACTTCAGCAAATGTAGCGTAACACCTCACCATCATCTTTCAGTGGCCCTGAGGGGAAGCGTCTGTAATCGAGCTCCCTCTGTCTCCATTGTCAGCAGAGAGACAGAACCGGTTATAGACAGAGGATCAGTGATACAGGTCAAGAGGGTGGAGTACCACTGGAAGCTCCCTGACACACACACGCACACATGCTCTGAGGCACACTCAGACGTACGCAGGCATGCACACACACATAGAAACACATCAAACGTGAGCTACACAGAGTCTTATTAGCACTGAACAGTGAATCATTGTTTCCTAATACCTGGTGAAGAGCAGTAAACAGAGCCGTGCCAGCCTCTCATCCATCTCTTTCTTTTTCCCCTTTCAACTGTTTCCCACTCTCAGTTGCCCAGACTTTCTTCTTTCTTTCCGAATGCCTGTTTTTCCTTCTATCTCTAAATTTCTCTAAATTTTTCCCATGTCTCCACCTAAGCCTAAACCTACCCCCACCCTCCACCCACTGAAACAGACAGCTGTGTACGTTTAATATGAACCTCTATCTCTACCATCTCTTCTTCCTTTTTCCTCAGAGTGTCTCCGCTGCAGAAGTCAGAGATCGTGGATATGGTGAAGAAGCACGTGAAAGCCATCACACTGGCGATAGGTGACGGCGCGAACGATGTGGGCATGATACAGACGGCTCACGTCGGGGTGGGGATCAGTGGCAACGAGGGCATGCAGGCCACCAACTCCTCTGACTACTCCATAGCACAGGTGGGGTGTAGACACAGCATAGAGACACACAGAGGGCAGTTATTCATGCATGGTTAGGGTCACACAGCTATGTTAAGAGGCTTCACATGAACATAGATCATGGACACATGTTTGGTTGCCCACCTGGCTCAAGTGTCTTTAGGCAAGACACTGAATCCTTACCTGATCACTGTTCAGCTCATCCTGATCCTTGACCTCCCTTTGGGGGGACAACTGAAAGAAGGATTTACTCACAGGGGTCACTCAAGTATCATGTTGTCATGTCATGTTGATACTCAACTCAGCTGTTTATATTCTTAGACTAAAAGAAAGTCTACAAGCAACTACATATATTTGTACTGGTTTAGAAAGGTTTCTGTATTGATTTTGACTTTTCCAGGAGCTCTAGCCAATAAAATTTGCTTCATTGCAAACAGAAAAAAAATCTTGTACAAACAGCTAGTTGATTTTGACAGTTGGCTAATTATTCAACTCATTTATCAGTGACAATGGCAAACATCTGGTTTAGCTTCTCAAATGTTAGGATTTACTGCCTTTCTGTTTTATGTCATTATTAACTGAATATCTATGAGTGTTTCGCTTTTGGTCAGAGAAAACAAGCAATTTGAAGAAGCTGTGATGGGAGGTTTTCACTATTCTCTAACATTATATTCACTAAAGAAGCAAAAGTATTTATCAATAACTACAGCTGTTCACAATGCTGACAATGACAACTCATTGCAAATGTGAACAGGATGAAATGCAGCCTGATTGTTCTCCTAACTAAGCAGGAGTCTCATCTTTTCTGTGTCTCACACAAATGCATTCTGTCACTTTCACTGTTTGAGTTGTTTATCACACAGCCCCGGGGATCTTGCACAACTTATCTTTATCAGTGAGCCTCCTCTTCCCTCAACTCTCCTTTCCCAGTGACATTCTTATCATCTTTTCTGTTCACTTTTGTGTCTCTAATTATTCATTTTAATCTTTATTTTAACTCCAGTAGTTTAATCATTTCTCTCTCTCTCTGATTGGTAGTTTTCCTACCTAGAGAAGCTACTGTTGGTCCATGGGGCGTGGAGCTACAACCGTGTCATCAAGTGCATCCTCTACTGTTTCTATAAGAATGTGGTCCTCTACATTATAGAGGTAAGAGCTTTGCCACCACACCCTCTCTGCTTTACACCACACACACACACACACACACAGTTACATTAACAGAGACGTTTTGCAGCTGTTTGACGACATGGCTGACAGTGATGTACGAGGTGCCCTTCTGGTGTCTGCTTTCTGTCTCTAGTGCTCACACACACACACACTTGCGCAGCAAAAACGTGTGTTTAGATCAGCAGTGACGAGGCTTTGGCTCCAAGGGTCGACTGATTTGTGTATGTGTGTGTGTGTGTGTGTGTGTGTGTGTGTGTGTGTGTGTGTGTGCGTGTGTGAGACGGAGGGGCACACCACTACTGTGGCCTGCCTGTTATGAGGGGTATTTGTCAGCTGTGCTCCACCCGCCCCTCACCCTCTGTCTTGACATTAAGGATGCCAGCAGGTGCAGGTCCTCATGGGAGCCAGAGCCTGCAGCCTACTGTCCCACTCGCACCACCACCCTGTGTCTGTGTGTGTGTGTATATTTATGTGTGTGTTTCCATGATTATCTCACATGATTGGCTCCCTGCAGAGCACTCTAGGCCAAAGGTTAGAGACTGTCTCTGTCCACTTAGTGGAGACAGAATAAGGGGGATGGGTGTGTGTGCACGGGGTGTTTTTGTGTCTGACCTCACGCCTAGGCTGTATGCTCCACTGTATGCCCCAGGAATGCCACAACTCCCACTAGCGGCCCCAAACATTTTCCCTATCTGCCCTCAGATCAGCCTGTGTCTGCTCCATGACTGTGTGTGTATGTACAAGGCGTTAATGAAGGTTTCCCCTGGGCTAGAGTCACATTTAGTCACTGTGTTTCAGTAAATTAACTTCCATAAAGTCAGACAGTGGTTTCAAAGCCAGCCATAACCTCTGTGAGAAATGCTTTTAAAACTTTGTGCCAGATGGCTTAATGGGGCTGCAGGAAGTGCAACTACTACACTAGCATATATTACATTGAAAAATCAATATGTCATTGCCAAATGAATCATGATACTTTGGAATTACTTTTATAAAGGAATTGGACCTTCATGTCTTTCAGCCTCTATCTCAGCCAGCTTCTCAGCTAGTTTCAGCTTTTTCCAAAACTAGGACCACAGTTCCTGTAAACTCTGCTGCTTTTTGATGCAGAGGTGATATTAGAGGTAGGAAATTGTACCACAATCTTCCCCGATGAAGGTACACTGATCCAAACTATCAAAGAAAGTGAGTATGGGGGACCACTGGTTAATTTTGCCATGGGTAATGTGAACAGAGGCATACATTTGGCCACCTCTCCCCTGCTATTTCCACTATCAGTACCTCCCTAAGGCAGATTTATTCTCCACTATTGTTCCTCTTATCCCCTCTCATCCCTCTCTTTGTGTCCCAGCTCTGGTTTGCCTTTGTGAACGGGTTTTCTGGCCAGATCCTTTTTGAGCGCTGGTGTATAGGCCTCTACAACGTGGTGAGTATCCGCCCTCCCTCCCTCTCAAACTGTCTCACTCTTTTTACATTTCTCCTCTCTCTCTCTCTCTCTCTCTCTCTCTCTCTCTCTCTCTCTCAGTCTCACCCCTCCCCCTCCCTGTTTTACTTAGTTGTTAATTGCCCTCTCTTGCTTTCCACTTATCTCTCAATCAATCTCACTCTACTTTGTCTTCTTATCGCTGCTCTTTCTGCATGCCAGAGACATTCGTATGCGTGTCTGTGTGTGTAAGTGTGTTTCTATGTGACTGCTGTGTGTACTTAGATGTCTGACTGCTGATGCCTTCAGGCTTCCCATTTTTAAAACATTATGGAATTCCTTTTAGTCTGATATGAACATTGACTGTCCAACTAGTCCAACTTTTCGTGTGTATACGCACTACTCTATCATTATGTGTATTAATGGTTGTGTCTTGTATGTGATCCAGATTTTCACTGCACTGCCTCCGTTCACTTTGGGGATATTTGACCGGCCATGCAGCCAGCAGAACATGCTCAGATTCCCACAGCTCTATCGAATCACCCAGAATGCCGAGGGCTTCAACACCAAGGTACATGCACGCACATTTACAGCCTGCGTTCACCTATGCACACAAACAAATGCACAAACCACTTGCTGCATCGGAAATCAAAGCTAAATCTGTCACTTTTGCACTCTGCGTTCAACTCGTCACACCTTGCGGCTTGTCTGTGGGATTGATGAGTGATGCCTACTGTTTGTTTGGGACGCCAGCGAGTAAACAAGAGTGGCATGGAGACTGGGATGTTTCCATAGCGACCTGTAATGAGATTCATAGGGCCAGAATAAGGAAGTCTTTCATTTTAGAGGGTACACCAGCAACTCAACCTACTGTATGTGTGTGAGTGTGTGTGTGTGTGTGTTAATATGTGTGTATGTGTACAGTACATGAGGGCACTTTTGATGGCAAGAATACAGTGGAAGTTGTGTGTTACTGTGAGGAATTGCTGTTTTTTGTATGTTTTTATGTGTGTGGGAGTGTTGGGGCATAAATGTGCTTTGGCATTAGTTTGCACTGACTTGTTTTCTACTCTTTTCTCCCCCGTCTCTCTCTCTCTTTCTGCCTGTCTCTCCCTCCCAGGTGTTTTGGGGACACTGTATCAACGCACTGATTCATTCAATTATTCTCTTTTGGTTTCCTCTCAAAATGTTAGAGCATGGTAAGTGACTTGCCAGAGTAAATCCTTTACATTCCCATAATTGTGGACGGTAACACTTTGTCATCTGTGATCGTGTTCCCCACAGACTCTCCCTTCAATAACGGTCAGGGAAATGACTACCTGTTTGTAGGAAATATGGTCTACACAGTAAGTGTATTACCTGCATTTTCCTTGCATGTTTTTGTTTGTATTATGTTTTTATTTCTGTGTCCCTTGGCATACAGATGTGTTCATATTTTTGCATCTGCACAGTGTTTGTGTACACACCAGCCCTGTGCAGCTTCCTTAGAACCATTATGAGTCTCCAGTCAATCTAGTCTCGTCTAGCCAGTCTGTCTCCTCTCCTCTTCATCCCTCTCTTCTCTCTATTCACTCCTCCATCTCACAGTCTCGCTATCATTTTACTCCCTACAGTCTAATGTGAATGTTGGGGGGTGTTTATTTGTTGTGTTATGTGTGTGCAGACTACGGGGGGCTGTGGGGGTCTTGAGTATTTTAGCAGACATTGCTGATTTAACTATATAACATTAATGTTTATTATCTCCACAGTCGCCGGGAAACTAATCCTGTTTCTCTGTTTTTTTATTTGCCCTCCCTCTCCCTTGTGTGTGTGTGCATGTTTATGTGTAGTATGTGGTAGTTACAGTGTGTCTGAAAGCTGGAATGGAGACCACCGCTTGGACCAGGGTAGGAACATTAACACACTCTAATATGCCACACAACATGTGCTGTATTTTACTCAGGCGTTGATAAATAAATAAAGAGGAGGAGGGAGCCTGCTCTGTAAGGATTTCAGTGTGAGCATATAACCAGGTCTAAATGCTTCATAGTCAGGAAAGGCTTGGGAGAAGATGTGGCTTACCTTGATCTTGTGGCAGAGGTTTGAGGTTTCTCAAACTGCAGTTGCTTGCACCTCTTCTTTCAGACAGTTCACCTGGGGCTGCAGATTTTTTCCATTGCCCCAGTGCAATATTTCAAATGTATTCACTGACGTTAAAACTTGGCAAAATGTCCAAATGTTGATAAAATAACACTTCCTAACCATTCACATCACTTGAGGGCCTTTACTGTGAAGAAGCTGCTTGAAGTTTTGAATTAGTTTTAACAGATGAGACTTGTGAGGAATGAATGGATCAATCATTGCAGCTCAGACAAAGGAGAAAAACAGATCAGAAAACAATGAGATGACCATCTGCTGGATGAATACTAACTACAGAGACAAGAGCGAAACAGATTTAATTTAACAGAGTTAATTTAGAGCACAGATGTCCTCATTCTTTTCCAAGAATGTTCTACTCAAGTCTTGAGGATATATTTTTACACTTATCTATATGGTTACTATAGACAAGTTTCCCGTTTATGGACAGGCATGGATGTGGGAACCACACTGTCACAAACAAGTAAAGCTTCCGACAGTTTAAAACAATAATGTTAAGTGTGCCTAAAAATGTCCATAGATAAATAGTAACAAATGAATAGGGTCAGACCCCAAGGCATTAGTGAGTCTGATGCATCATGAACAGGCAGCACGGCTTAACATTAGCTGCCTGCAGTGTATACGAGCAAAACTTGAACAACTGTACATTAACTTTGCTTCAGTAAAATAAGAAGAATAAGAATCTGACCAAATGTCTGGTTTATGTATTGCGATTAGATCTGTGGAGATCTGTATAGAGTTCAAAAACGATAGAAGCTTGGGCCCTGACATGATTTGGCTCACTGCTACTGTTGGAGAAAGAGAGATTGGCAGGATGGACAGAAGGGCGCTGACACCTTTGTCCGTTCAGCTGTCCACACAACAGCCTGGCAGTAATGAAGCGGGGTCCCGCTGGAATTCACACAGTGTCCACTTACAGCAGATCACAGAGAGCAGGATGAAGACAGGGGAAGGCGGGAGGGAAAGGTTGTCTATATTCGGATGAGCTGTATGTAAACTATTTGACCTCACGCTGTCTCTCTTTTCTGTGTCTTAATCTCTATCCTCCCCTGCACTCCCTCCTTTTGGCTCTTCTCCTTCCTCTGTCTGTTGTAGTTTTCCCACCTGGCGGTATGGGGAAGCATGGTGCTCTGGATGGTCTTCTTCGCTGTCTACTCAGCCATCTGGCCCACCATCCCCATCGCCCCCGACATGCTGGGCCAGGCAAGTCCACTCTCTGTAAACATGTGTCACTCATTTCAGTAACAGGGGGTGATGGGGGTTAAAATAGCTCTACTCTCTACATCTCTTTTCCTCAATCTCCATCACCTGCCCCTCCCATCTTCTTGGTTGCCAATAAATGGCGCCTACGAGACTCACCTCTTGGGTGTTCCACGTCGGAACTGCTGGAACCCTGGGGGAGATTTATACCCCTCCAGCCCCTCTCACCAGGCGTCCCGCACCTGCTGCGTGTCACCCGAGCCCCGGTCTTTTACTGCCCTCTGTGGAGGTGTTGACTCAAGAGGGTGGGCTGCTGCTGGCGATGGTGATGAGGGTCCAGTGGGGGTGAGGAAAATGTGCATGGGGGACCCCCTGATTGAGAGACTCATTTTAGAGTTTGGGGATAAAGGCGGGGGTGAGGTGAGGTGCCCCACTGAGTGGGTAGGGGAAGGGAATAGGGCCGTCTCAACTCCCCCCCGCAGCCTATTAATTCAATTTGTGTCAGAAATCAGGAATGCGGTCAAATATCTCTGCAGCTGCTCAGTCTAACTGGGGAATGGTCAGAGACACTCAACCACCAACCCCCAACCCTCTTCCATCGTCCCCCCTAACTACCCTATTACCTCTCTTATTTCTCCCTGCTCTGGCTATCTATATTTCCATCTGTCCGCGGGGGACCGGGCAATGGAAAAGAGCTGTATAGTTCTTCTCAGAATAACTGTGTGTAAATTTGTGCATGTTAGAATTAAGGCACTATGTGAGTCCAGCTATGTGTGATTTGTGTTGACTGTAAAGTGGTGGAGACCAACAGTCTGTTTCTATGGATATAACAAAGCAGAGAAAATCGTTTAGCATGCCTCCATCCTCACATAGTATAAAGACCATGTGATATACCGGGTGTCCAATGCTGTGAAAAAGAACTGCGTGTCTCTGTGTGTAGGTGTTTGTCACAAACAGAAAGACACACAAGTGTCTGTGTGTCCAGTTGGATCATCTGCACTGTGGTTGTGATTCCAGCTGCTGCAGAGGATATTTCCTAAGGGCTTTCCGATTCATTTTCCTTGTTGCCTTTTCCTCTGGGAACCAAATTGTCTCTATATCTCTGGATCCAAGCACAGGACACAGGAAACACATGATATGGGCAGTAAAGTAGTAGAAGTAAAGGACGTCATGGTGCATAAAGTGCTTGCGACTATTGACTTGAAGGTTCACGCCTAGAAACAAAGAGTTAGGCTTGTGAAACACCACTGAGCTCTTGGAGATAAGCAAAGGGGAGAGATTGGGTAATAAAGAGAAAACGGAGGGATTTATAGGAACAGGCGAGGACAAGCAGCAGCAGATAGTCACTAATAATGAAAAGAAGTTGTGAAAGAGTGAGATTGGAGGGAAAGAGATGTGTGGGAGTAAGAAGCAGGGAGACAGACAGACGGACAAATTGAGACAGTGGTTAGATGCATGATTAATCCCTGGAGACAGACCGAGGATGGGGTCAAAGGTCAGTGAAGCTGGCTGCAGCTGGACTGCAGAGACAGGTAGGGGGGATCTGTGGTTACTTACTAGCATTTTTATCTTTTGGCATCATAGAATCATTCAAGCATTGTATTTCAGCTGTGGGAATACTTTGCTAAATCCAGCTTGTGGTGTAGATACAGGGTGTGAGAAAGCTGTTAAATATGTTTGGCTAACATTAAGTGTATTCAACTTTGGCTAACTCTGATTCTTTATGCTCTGTATGACTTTCACTGTGCTTTGTCTCACACTTTTCTCTGCTTTGACCACATGTTTCTCTGTACTCGTTGCAGAGAAAAATGACTTAATACTCAATTTGAATTAATATAGGAGCAAAATAAATAGAGCCTGTGTGTTGTCATTGCAGGCTGGCAGGGTGATGCAGTGCTGGCACTTCTGGCTGGGCCTGGTCCTGGTGCCTACTGCATGTTTACTCAAAGACTTTGCTTGGACTGCGTAAGTAGAACACATTTAATATAAATATATGGGAAATCCATACAGAGACTATTTAACTTAACCGAACCGTTTACATAACCCATACTGAGTCTAAGTCAGCACTTACGCACACTTTATATTATGAATCACATGTGTCTGCAAAGTGAAACACTCAAACTTTCCTTCGTCGGTCTGCTTTTCAGCACACGCCGCACTGTGAGGAAGTCTCTTCTGGAGGAGGTGCAGGAGTTGGAGGCTCGGGCCGTCGACCCAGGGGCAGCTGTACTTAGGGATGCCAGCGGCCGCAGGTATATAAAATAAACTCTGCAAAGCATCATGGGATTGGAGTCATATCCAGTTTTATTGTGTCATCAATCAGGTTATTCTGTTGATTTTATGATATGATTTTTATCCATGTGTTTAAGGAATGTACATGTGCAGGTTTGTTGTAAAGCTGTATACAGGTTATATGTTTTTCTATGTTTGGTATTCTTAATTCCCCCTGTGGCACCGTCCATAGGACTGAAGCCAAGGCTGAGGTCCCATAGAGCCAGAGCTGTCACAAGCTCACAGAGGTAGTTTCTGGGTTTGCACTGTCCCACTGTGTGAACTGTGACCTCTGATGACCTGTGTGCCCCACTGCAAGCTGCTTTGGAGTGACTCTTGCCTGTTTTCCATCAACTGTTTTCTGTTTATCCTGTAATCACCTGTCCCCCCTTTGCCCTCACTGTCATTTAAATTTTTTATTTCTTTTATGTCCATTTTTTTCTATTCCTCTCTCTCTCTGGATCGCTTCATAGGTGGATCAATTTGAACTGCTGTACAGACCTGGTGTGTTGACTGGATTTGCCTGTAGTTCTCTCGCTGTGACTTAGCCTTGTGCGTGGTGTCACTAGAGATGTGTTAGAACCGATTGCATTGTTTAATTTTGGAGGAAATTCTGCAGGTTATAGACACAGTATGTAGGTAGGATTGTAGAGGTTTGACCATCTGCCTGCAATGTTGGAAAGTAACTAAGGTACATTTTCTCAAGGACTGTATTCAGGTACACTTTGAGGTACTAGTACTTTATTTGGACTTTATTTGGACTTGCTCTGTGGTGTCACTACATTTTACTTAAATACAATCCAAATACTTTTTCGACCACTGTTTGCCAGTAAGTATTAAAAAGAGTTGTATAAAACTCAGATATTATGACTTACTGTAAAAATTAGTCAGATGTGAGTCAACCAAGACAAGCTGCTTTCTCAGAGCAGTTTTGGTTTTCGGGGTCTGAGGTATGTTTTCAGGTTGAGGAGGGAAGAGTGGGTAACCACAGTGCTCCTCCTGACCCTTACACAGGGCCCCGTCCTGGACTGACCCTGCATTTAAACCCAGGATCCTTGGGCCCCTCTCCATTTAGAATAAAAGAAGTAAAGTAAGGGTGGGCAGAGAGGCGATGGAAAAGAGCACATCTGTGTTTGTAGTTCCTGGGGAGGTCCTGGGGTAGGCATGGGAAAGGGGTGGAAAGGTAGAGTACAGGAGCGTCTCGAGGGAAGAGTTCAAACGGAGCACATCCTTGGACCATTTTGAATCAGAAGGTAGTCGGGATGAAACATCACGGGCGGAGAAAGGACAACTTGAGTCGTACTGATGCATGAGCCTTTCATTTATTTGTCCAACCACCATTTAGTCTTTTATCATTCACTTAGCACTGTCATCTATCTAACAGACATCATTTTCTTTGGCTAAAGACTGCTTCAACAAACTTCATAGCCCCTCAATTTTTTCTTCTTTTTTTCACAAACACTCCAGTGAAGGTTCCCAACAGTCACATACAGTGTTAAGAATTTCCTAACTGTTTGCTCCAAATTTTAACCTTGGGAAGGCTTTTTTTCCCATAACTACTCTGTTGATCATCATCACTGCTGTCTTAGTGCCAGGGAAACCCCTCTTGTGTGAATTAAATGCTTCATTGGCAGATAAGGTAGAAAATGTCAAATGAAATTGGCAAAAGTCAACTTCCTGACATGGCAGACGGTGATACAAGTGTTACAGTTACTTTTGTCTATCGCCTTTAATGGCAGTAATCATGGTGATGAGACTAGAGGGACATATACAAACTTAATAAGCGTGTGAGCATGCGTGCATTTGTGTGCAAAATCTGGAAAAGGCTTAGTTATTTTTGGTCACGGGAGAGAGGAGCCGTGACGGCGTGTGGTCTCAGAACAGAGGGTCCAGTCTTCTTTTTGGAAAGGGGGGAGTTAAGAGGAGAGGAGAGAGGAGTGGGGAGTGAGGAATATTTTACTGTGGATGTCCTGTTACCCTGCAGGCAGTTTGTGAATTACTGTTGGGTTAAATTGAATGTCAGAAGCAGTCAGTATCAAATCCACCTCCTACCAACTTTCAGGTCTTAAGTCCACTTAGATTTGTTGACTTATTGATCTGTGTGCTTCTACTGTATGTTGATCCCTGAAGGAGAAATAATTTTTCCTGGTATACTGCAGTGTTTTTCTCAAGAACACTTAAAAGTTGAAGGACTGTCTCTTTAATAACCAAGCTCCTTCAGATGTGTGGATAGTTTCAAACATTAAATACTGACCAAAAACTAGGAACCTACTCACTGATTAAAACATATTTCCCAGTAACTAGCGATGGTGCTGTATAGTAGTGTGAGTAGTGTAGATTCTCTGTAAACAAGTAGTTACGTGTGAACTTTGAGATAACTGTTCTTCCTTTCCCTTCTCTACAGTCTAAACGAACGAGCCCATCTGCTGACAAGAGTCTTTAGGAAAACACCTTCAAGTGTAGGACGCTCAAACTCTGTGCAGCAGACTGTGTCACGTGAGTATCCTTCCCAAACACACATACTACAGCGTTACCAGAGTCCTGCTTCAACACAGGCCGTCAAGCTCATTTCTCATGTATGTATTTTCCTGGCAATAATGTAATGTAAGTGCAGATTTGTCAGTCATTATTGGCAGTTTGTTCTTCTGTAAGATGTGAGTGGAAACCCAATCTCTCTCATCACATCAAATAAGGAGTCTTAAAAACCCCTGTCAAGCTCAACAGCCAGTGTATATCCTGCCACTATAAATAGGATTCAGGACAAGAAAGAGAAACAATGTGATTAGATTTATCTCACACATATTTGCAAAATCAGATTTGTTCCTGTTTGTTTGTGTTCACACATTTTTAATATCTGTGCCATGTATGGATTCCCTGTTTCTAGTTGTGAAGCCAAGAAAACACTGATTAAAGGAGGAATTTACTTCCAATATTGTGTCAATATTTGGCCAGGAACACATACTCTTAGTGACCAGTGAAATAGAAAACCCCTGTACAGAGTAGTGCAGTCTAGAGCTGAAACAATTCAGTGATTTGAATAGCAACAGAAATCCAAAATATTTTAAAGCAAAGTCCCTAGTTTTAGATTCTCAGTTGTTGTGTATTCTCTATGTAATGTTAAACTAAATACTAATGTAGTCTCAACAAACAGTGAAATATATTACGCTGCATTACATCGTAAAGTTGTTTACATTTTTCTTCACCTCAGGGTTCATCATTTCAGACCTGTCTTCTTCTCTCTCTTCAGATGGCTATGCCTTCTCTCAGGAGGAGCACGGCGTGGTGTCCCAGTCCCAGGTCGTG
>BRZM01003341.1:0-26588 GCA_033238685.1 Lates japonicus
AGAAAGACACATAACCACCTTTGACAGCACGCTCTCACTCACAAACATCAAGTCCCCCCATGCATGACTCTACTTCATGATTAGAAGCTTCTAGACAACTACAATAACAGTCAATCATCTGGATATGTCTGTCAAAACAAAGCTAAAAATAAAAATTCTATTACCAGTCTGGCTCACTACAAAGGTCTTAACAACTGCATCCTTCCAGGATCGGCCTTTTCAGTCTTTCCATTTATGATTGTATCAGTGCAGTCGATCATCATTTTTGATCATCTAGTAATTGTTTAGGTTATTCCTGCCAGTTACAGCTTCTCAAATGTTCTGTTTCTTAGGTTTCTCAGGTTGGTAAATTGACTGGACGACTGGTTGGACAAAATTAGCAGTTTGAAGAAACCATCTGATGGCCGTTTTTCATTATCTTCAGAAATTTTATAGGTGAACAGTCAGTTAGTTGAAAAAAATAACCAACAGATTAATCAATTATGACAATAATTGCAAGTTACAGCTGTGTATTTTTCTGTTTTTCACATACATCTGGAGATGCCTTCTGTCCACAGCCCACAGGCCTGTGCAGTGATGGATATCTGAGTCGATCTACAAGCTAATTAACACTCTATTGATCGTGGCTCAGTGTCAGGAGAAAACTCACTGAGTGTACTATAATGAAAGGAATTCGTAGGTAAAATATATTACATGGGAGAGAGGAGGAACAGAGAGGGAGAGGGAGAGAGCTGGTGCAGATGTCTTGTAGGTTAATTACACAGGACTTTCTGCCTGACAATAAGGCACAAGCTCCTCTGCAGAAAATTAGATGTGTGTGTGTGTGTGTGTGTGTTTGTGTTTGTGTTTGTGTGTGGGCAGCTGCATGTTTAATGACAAAACATGATGAGATAGGGACTGCAGAGACCACATCCACCTGTTCTCTTCTATCAGCCCCCTCTCAAGATGTGAGCACACCCACACTCACACACAGCTTACATAGGACCACACGGGGTTGTTTAGTGTCTGCAGTGCTGATTCGCATCTTCCACATCAAATACCGGCAAATAACAGCATGTTTATGTCCAGAAACACAACATGTAGACACAAGAGGCTGCTCATGCAGAAAGGAAAACACAGCTTGTTCTTCACAAGCAGCCACATACAGAGGATTTTACAAGAGGTCGGACTCGGTGAAAGGAAGAAAAGTGGCGCTCTCTGGACCAAGAAACAAATGGACAGAAGGCTAAACAGGCAGTTAAATAAAACAACCAGTACACACTCAGCGAGCGAAAAGAAAAGCAAGCACGCCGCGAGAGGTTTACTCCTTTAATGCTGCTTATTTTTCAGTTCTTCTCTGTTCCTTCTCCCTCTTGCTTTCTCTCAGAAGTTTAAGAAGACCAAATATTAGAGTAAAATTAATCTGAGGAAAATCCATTTCCCTTGCAAAACAGATTAACAATTAAAGCTCTTGGCTGAGACAGCCTTTGAAGAATAATGGTGGGCAGTCATGTTTTTATGATGTTCCGCGAGTGGCCCGACACAATATTCGGTGGCCAGCTGGAGACTAATTCTCTTCTCTGGTCTTGAGGTCTTTCTCTTCTCCTCCCTGCTTTTTTGGCAACAGCCAGCAGACCTAATAACTGCTCACTGCTGCATCATAAGTCTTTTAATCCCAGGATCTTTATAATCCTTTGAAGCAGATGCTGTAAAACTTGCAGCGCAGTTACAATGCAGTGTCGGCCCTGACATATTGCTGATGTACTTTATGCTATTATTAAACTAGACAATCCATGGTCGTAATGACTGCGGACAAATTACTGGACTTCAAATACAAGGCACATCAAAGATCCCTTCCGTCGGCTCCCCGTGCAGCATACACACAAATAGCAACGTCCGTCAAGTATGAGATTTTGAAAACATAGCGTGGACTAATGGACTTATCAAAGCGAGTGAGGGGGTGGGTGCGGTGGCCATGCTGTTTTCCTGCTGCTGAGCTGAGTGAACCTGAACAACCACAAAACACACAACTGGGCTTACAGGCGGAGCACAGCCCCGAGCGGTAATCACAGGGGTCTGAGGGGACCCCTCTAATCAACCGGGGGGGCCCTTTATTCATTCCTTGCCCGAGCCAGGGCCCCCGGCGCAAAACACACTGCACTCTAACACAGACAGCAGACAGACATGACAGAGCCCTTGAGCTCTAGAGAAAATGAGAGAAGGAGCAAAATGTGACAGTGAGTGAGAAAAATGCAGAGAGAGGAAGTGCATTGTCATTTGTGTCATTTAAGTTGGAGGGAATTTGATCGACGCGAAGGTTAAACAGTGAGAGATCTGGGCAGGGGAAGGAGACAGGAAGACAGACAGAGCAAAGAGATTGTGATGGGGGGAAAAAACTAGATGAAAAAAAAAGGAAATGAACAATGGAACAAGAGAATGACGCAGGCTGCCGTTCCTCCCATTATAACTTCCACACAATCCTCCCAATGCAGGGAATAGAGAGGCAACAGAAGAAAGCATCGCCTGTGGCAGCAATAACCTACACTAAATGATATGATATCTGTGTGTGTGCGTCTGTGTGTGTGTGCGTGCGTGCACGGTCTCCGGCTGTTTTATGGGAAGCTCAGCAGCTCTGACAACACTTTGACATCTCTCACTACTCCCTTTAGTGTGTAAGAGTTATGTCTACAGATGTAAACTGAATCTCACATCTTGCACCATTTTTCTTCCTCCCTCTCTCTTACCCTTCTTCGTAACTACCCTCTATCTCACCGGAGATGTTTTCTCACACTCGGCTGTTTTATTTAACAGCGAAGGCGCAGGACCAAAAGAGGACAAGGAAGAGGAGGGACAGAGAGAGGAACAAGTGGATTTTCTGCTGACTTTATTGACAGGGAAATCATTCATTATTATGACTGTACTAGGGAAACTAAAGCCATTCAATAGCAATATGTATTGTAGGATGGATGGGAAAGTTGGGTTTCAGTGAAGGCAACAAAGAATATAATGGCAGATATGGAGCAAAATATTCCCCTCAGTGATAAATGAATAATGCATATCTCAGTTTGAAAAGGTTGCCTCCACTTCAAGCTCATCCTTTAAACCTTGATGTTACTTTTGGCTGAATTTTGCCTGAAGCATCAATAAGCAACAACACTTCCCCAAATCTTAAGCTTCACTTCTGAATGTCTTCCCTTCTTGTTCATGACAAATCTGAGCAGATGGATGACAGTGATGCCTCCATTACTGGCCAGTGGATCCACATTTTTCATCTTAATGAAACATGCTCCTTGGAGCCCAAACTAAATATTTAATGGCCTCTCGCTGCAACCTTGAAACCCCCTCGAACAAAGACAAAGGGACACCCCGCTTTCTTCCTTTTCATTTCATTCATCCCATCAAACTCTCTCTCTCTCTGTCTGGGGAAAAGGACAAACAGAAACAAGACTGGACATCTCAAAGGAGGTTATTTTCTTAAGCAGCACTCTGCTTTTAGCCTCAGAGGAAGCAAGGTTACGAGGAAGATGATGCCGTTTGCGACACTGGGATTTCAGTACCAATTCCCTCTAGGGAGCTGTTTCCTGCAGAGATGCCGCTGAATGCTTGGTTGGGCAATATCATGTAAAAAATGCAGGCGTAAGGGTGTAGGGAGTAAACGTCCATGTGAGGCGAGGAATAAACCAATCCGCTACCTATAGTGCCAGGGCTAACAAGGCTCAGTGAGAGAGCTGGGGCTGTAAAGTGAGGTCAGCCATTTTATTACCTCTCTCAGTAGGGGTGATGGGATGAATGGTACAATCCAGTGCCTCTCAAAACTGGGTCCCTCTACCAGTTTTCTAATCTGTCATGCAGTCAACAGTGCTTTTCCAGGTGGAAATCAGTCGACAGGAATCTGAAACCCACTGACATACTATATATCAAGGCTGATGGTGTATTAGTGTATTAGCTCCCTCCTTCTCTTTGTCACCTACCGCCACCATTAAACCCACTCCACGTGTATTAAAGTGACAATGACTGTGAGAATGCGTGTGAGTGTGCATACGGGCGCCACAATGGAGTCAAAGTGTGTGTAAGTGAATGTTACCGTGAGTTGTAAGTGTGTAATGTGCATGTCAGAGCCCAAGTGCCTGCTGTGCTGGCAAACTGCGAGTGTCCTGGCCCCCGTCCAGTATGAGGTTAGACAGTCATACATGAGTGTGTGCAAATGTGAATGCTGGCAGGATGTTGAGTTTCTGGTGTATTCATACTGAGGTGTATAAAGAGGACAATAACAGTCCTTCCAGTGTTTGAGTAACCTGTTAGCAGCTGTCAGGTCTGAGCCTCAGCCAGACAAAACAACAGATCAATTTTTCATTCAGCGACCGGGGCAGAGGAAGGGAGGGTGCGATAGACAAAATAACAGACCGCTGTGGAGGTATATTGAGAAAAGTGCTTGAAGGGAAACAAAAACATCACCTTCCTTTGGGTCACCTCTGGCATACATGAATCCCGCAGCGAGCGAGGCTGCTGCTGGTGTTAGGCATGTCATGTGACGAGTTCCCGTCCACATGTTCGCACACGCATGTATCAACATGTGAGTGTGTCAGTGCTAGAGACGCATCTGTGTTGCTAACTTGTACTCACGGCAACAAGAATCTGCGTGCCACTGTGCACGACCTCGATGTACTGGTAGTCCATGAGGCAGCCCATGACAGTGATGTAGGAGTGGCTCTCTGTGGTGCGGACCCCTGGAGCCTGCGGCATCTCTCTCCTCACACAGCCCGGCCCATGTTCGCTCCACCAGGAGTGATGGACTGAGATGTTAAATGTCAGCAGGTCACTGTCCTGGAAGGAGAAAAAAAAAAACATTAACTACCTTGTCTGGACTCTATTCATTACTTATGATGTACGTTCATTTATTCCTTATGAGGAAACCAAGGCTGGATCACAAATCAGGCTGTTCTAGGATCAGGGAGCTTATCTCTGGACAATTACGGCAGATGCTAGATATTTTAGATGGCTGTTTCCTTTTGTTTAAAGGGTCAAATCATGCATTTACAAACAAGACTAAGAGTCACGCTAGCAGCTCAGTGAGGCTGTACTTAGCTAAACGCTGACAATGACAATGCTAGATAGGTCTAACGTTTACTATGTTCATGGTTTTAGTTCAAGTGTGTTAGAGAGTGTAACACTGTTTAAGTGGCACTAAAACAAAGTGCAGCTGAGGCTGATGAACATGTCATTACTTTATCAGACATTTGGTCATACACTAACGTGTTGGACAATGAAATTTTGACCAGATGGCAGTGCTAGAGCAAGAGTTACGGGATCACCAAAGTGATTAGAATTTGTCCTGAGGGGGGTATGAATGTCTGGGCTGAATTCCATGGCAATCTATCCAATATTAGGATTCATCCTCCGGGGACCATGAATGTCTGCACAAAATCTCATTGGAATCCATCCAATATTTGTTGGGATATTTCAGCCTGGATCAAAGTGGTGGACCAAATTTGCCATCCCTACAGCCATGATTTTGATTCTATTTGCCCATGTTTTGAGATATGTTTTAAGATTTCTGCAGTCAACCCAGTTCCACTGAGGTGAATCTAATTCAGAAATTACGTTTAATTCAAAACAGGAAAATGTCTTTCCAGGAATAATGTGCCTGTTTCTCAGGATAATCCACAGACCTCAGAATCAACCGTTTTGTGGTTTAACCAGAGTAACACAGACACTGTTTCAGGTACCACAACTTTCAGGGCCAGTATTTAATACATGTAACTCTTGTACACCCTAATGATATTAAATTTGCACACAGCCATATATGAGCCCACACATACAGACATACAGATGCTCACACTAATCAATACCCCAACTGAGCAATCTAACCCCACATCTGCCCCTCAGTGACAAGACATGCATTATTAACAGAGCCAAGTGCTGTCAGGAAACATCTCTGATTCCTATCAACCCCTACTCACTCATACACGGACACATCAACAACACATACATAATAACACAAGTAGCAACAGCCTCAAC
The DNA here is from genome assembly GCA_033238685.1 of Lates japonicus. Taxonomy (NCBI): domain Eukaryota; kingdom Metazoa; phylum Chordata; class Actinopteri; family Centropomidae; genus Lates; species Lates japonicus. The sequence continues at coordinate 5,998 of BRZM01003341.1, forward strand.
AACAGATATCTCTGCAGTCAGGAGAAAAAATGCAATACGAGTCATGAACAATATTAAAATAATGCTATTGAATATAATCTGTATCTCACCTAGTTGATAACTCATCATCACCCTCTGTATCTATTTTCCTTCTCTGTCACTCTCATACACAGTCACAAAAACAAGGGCGGCTGAAGGTCAATAGGTAGGATTGTGAAGACTAATGACTTGACAGATGCCATTGATTGAGCCTCCGAGCCAGGGAAACCATCTCTATCCAAGCTGTGGCCGCACTCATGACTGCAGCACGTCAGCAGTCAATACTGAAGAGGGCTTTTGGCAACTTACTGTCAGGGGTGTTATTGTTATGCTCCTATGCACCCCAAAGCACAAATCAATCCCTCCATATCATAGATTCAAGGTTAGCCTACTGATACTGCTCAAACTACTTTCTTAAACAAAAGTCAATATGTATTTGGAGACAATCCTGTTACTGGAATCGCTAGAGACACAAGGCATTCTATAAAGCTAAAAATCACATCACATGATTAGACTTCTATGATTTGTTGTTTCTGAAATACAGAGAAAAGAGTTGATGTTTGTGTGATCACACTGGGGAGTGAACCTGAGTGGCTAACTGGATGTTGTAGACTCTTCTGACTCTGTTGAGTCTCTCATATTTACTTAGATTTCATAAAGGTGCGCATGCTCTGTGGTTGCTCATTGATTCAGGAACTGGAGAGAGACTGTGCTCATGGTGGCCTGCTATCATCTGTAAAAAGTTTGCAGTCACTGTGTGTGAGGGGTGAGACAGAGAGAAGGAGAGGCAGGGGGGTGAATCTTAAAACTTAATGCATTCATATGAAAATGTCCATTTCATCAATTTCAGAAGAAGACACCTAAACTGTTCTAAGTCAGCAACTACAAAATCTTCTTCACGTAGACCTGTTTCTATCGAGTATAAAACTGTGATTTGATCATAGCTCAATAAATACAACCTGGCAAGAGGTGCCATTCTAACTTTTGCAAAATTTCCATATTAATCCAGCCACTAGTTGTTGAAAATATTTCGGCCTGCACCACTGACGATCTCAAATTGTAATCCACTGAGCCACGATGGCTAAAAACAAAATATATACAGTAAAGGCTAAAAGAAGAGTTAAAGCTCCTGCCAGATACAGTAGATAACAAGTGACTATCTACTTTGTGCAGTTTTTTGTGCGTTTTTCTCTGGTATTACCAAAAGAGAGAAAAAAAATTGAAATCAGATTTGTTACAATCAGAGTTTAAATCACAAAGAGAAAGAAGCCTTCAAATTCAGAGAATTTAGCGCAGACTTGTCCAAAGTTTCTGAGTGTGTGCAGAGTGTGAGAGTGACTGAATAAAGGGAGTAGTAGTGAATGACTGTTTAAAACAGAGGTGTGTATAGAGTAGCAGGGATCTGTCTGTCAGTCTTGCGCAGTTTTTGCACTGGGGGATAGGGATCAATAGGGGGTGACAGAGTATGTGGCATATGACTCTGACAACCTGCCCTTGTCACACACACACATATAAATACAAACACACCCTGCAGTGCTGTCCTGTCAGCATCGGTCAAGGCAAGGCAGGCAGAATTAGCTGACTCTGGTTTATGATAAAATGTGTTGGGGTCCTCTCAGAAAGCTGTGTGTGTCAAGTCTGATCATGCATGTGTGCATAGGGCATGCACATGTGCGTATGTGTGTGTGTGTGTGGACTCCATTAGCCAGCTCTCCTCCTGGCCACCATATGCAGAGCTGGGAGCCCCGGCTGGCTCCATCTGTCGGGTTAGTGCCCAGTCTCAGCCCCAAGCAGCTGGCCCCTAGAAGCCTCATTATTCTAGTAGGAACCATGCAGGAACACACAACAACACACACACATAGCGGACACACACAGACATATGCAGTGAGAGACAGACACACTAGATGGAGCCAAGGTCTATCGCACAATGACAAAGTCAATTGCAGGGGGGGAGGGGAAGGGAAGGAGGAAAGGAGAGGAGAGGAGCATGCTGAAATGAAAAAGGCAAGATATGGCACTTGCAAAATATGTGGAATAAATTGAGAAAAAACATCAAAGGAGCAGCGAGCAGAGTGAAGAAGTGGGAGAAGACAAGTTGACAGGAGGGGTGGTGGTGGTGGGGTGGATAAATTTACAGGTTGAGAGGTGACAACCCAAACACTTCTCTTTGTCTGGATAAATACGCATCTAATCTGCACTCAGGAACCACAGGGGGTTTAAATGTGCGTATGTGTGAGCATGGTGGTGGTTTGGGAGGAGGATTTTTCCCTCATTATTTGCTTATTAAGTTGTAAGCTTCCACTTGAAACTCAACAGGGAGTTAATAGCCCCCCCCCCCCCACAGGTCAGCAGAAATGCACCGCGACAAACAATTAAAAAGGAACAAAAACATTCTTCAAGGTAAAATTATACATCTAAAACTTAAGAGAGTGATTTATAAATCGGCGTAGGATTCATACTAGATGGCTGCGTCACACATTCATTATACACCGTAACTAATCGTGTTTACTTGGGCTGCACTTCACACTGGGGCTTTCAGGCTTAACGCAGACAGAAAGCACCCGGTGGCAGTGCATATCTAATTATGGCTAAAATGTATGTTCAGCACGGGTAAAGCTCAAGAAAACTCAAGTTACATTATTTATTTTACATTAATGATTCTTATTGGAGGAGCTACGCCTGGTCTAATGAAAAAAAAATGGCACAAGGTCAGAATTAAGGAAGAACAATTTTCAGGAGAAAAAACAAACTCTGGCTTGAGGGTTTTCCTGCCAAAGACAAGAGTGATGTGAGGGGTTTTTCTTTTCTTGCCCTCACCTGTCTCTGTTGTACTCACTTTGTGAGCAGTAACTATAGAGGAGATGTTTTCAACCAAGAATCTGACATTAACTCACTTTGTGGAGGTGTGCAGAGGTAAGAAAGTAAGCACATTTTAAACTCTCTTTTTTCAGTCTCCACACAATTATTAAAGACTTTTGCACGAACAAATTAGTACAATATTATGAATGTCCTCCAGGAGAGACTAGTTATCCACATATTTAAATGATTATCGCATTTTGCCCCTCTCTATGATGCTGGCTTTTAACTCATTCATTCGAATGTGGCCATTTGGAACAACTATCAACGCATTTGCCTTCTGACACAGACAGACAACGTCTTACAAACTAATTCTTCAGCATTACCTGACCCTCTGGCTTCTTCAACCTACTCCACATTATCTTATCAACACAACCAGATTCAGACAGTGGGGTAAACAGCGCATGCTGAACACGTGGAGGTGGAGTTTTCTCTATCTTGAAAATGAGAACTGCAGATATTTTCGATATCTATTTATATTTACACCGTGGCACTTCAAAGAGGGCAAAAATAAGCTGTATTCAAATAATCAGCCATTTTTTCAATTGGTTTGTAGACAGTTTCACACCTGGTTAGCTGTTGCACCAGTAAAAGTCTGCCTGCAAGAAAGTACCAGCTGTAGAAAGAAACTTTTGTAGACCTGCAGTTTAATATATGTTGTGTGTATGTTAATACAGTTTGGTTGGAAGTGTGTTGTATGACTTCAGTGGACACGGGAATATAAATCAGGCTTCATTCCTCCGCCAGCCTGCAACCATGACCTCATGGAGAGAAGAACATTCATCACAGTGCAGACAAAGAGACCCGACTTGGCTGACAGACGCACGATGAAAGATTGTGAGAAAAAAGCAGAGTGAGAGTTTGAAAAGTCTCACCTTGGACAGGCCTCCTACGTCCAGGTAGAAACAGATGATGAAGACGTTCCAGGCTACCCACAGAGCGGCCCATACTGTATACTGGAGGGCAAAGACACAGACAGATTAGCTCCATGGAAACTAGATGAACTGAACAGAACGGGAGGTGACAGCTAGTGAGAATATGGCCGGTTGAATGAATGAGCTCCTTACTCGTTTAAAACCAGTGGCCGATGTCCTCCCACACATACACACACACACTCCCAAACACTTATACTGACATACACATTAATCAATACACACCCACTTGCTCTATGCGCTTACAAACACCATACACATAAATAAGTCTGCATGTAAGACCTCACTGTTTCTAAAGGTGCCGGTAAGTTCAGCAAGTCTATTTGGGCCCTGAGGGCGCTGTGGGTTTGTAAACGGCAGAGGCTGAATAAAGTTCACGACTCAACCATTTACAAAATTGTACAGTCAGACAGCCAACTGTTGACAGACACGGAGTGGTACAGCGTGGTATTCACTGACAGAGAGACAGAGTCATCAGCGTCAAGGTTGTGAAATCATCTGACTCATGATGAATTGTGTGTTTAAAATGTCAGAGGTGTCAGAGGAAGAGCGGAGGGCAAAACCGGCACCTTCGTAAAAACATACATGTTGAATCATGAAACCCCTTAGCTTGCTCTCTCCCTTTTTCCACTTGACACGAGACAATAGCTCCACTTTCCCTCCCACTTCCCCTCCTCCCTTCAATTCCTACTTCCTCTGTTTCTTCAACATATCCTGTAAGGCTCCCATTTATTCTCCATCTCCCCTGTTTCTCCTTATTCACTCTCTTTTCCTCCGTATCTATCTCTCTCTCGCTCCCCCAATCTTTTCCTGTCATTAACATCACCATCTGCGCTTCCACTAATGCTGCTCAAAATAGGCTTTTAATGCCTCAGATGAGCGTTATGGTGTCAAATAAAAACTGGAGTGCGTAAAAGCATGCGTTCATGAGGCCTCGTAGCGGCGTTTTCTAACAAAAGCGGTGAAACAACAGGAAGCTCATGCTTTGCACCGTGTCTCAGAGAATGACCTTCTCTGTCCAGAAACTCAAAGCGGAGTATAAATCTGATGAGCTCCTTAGCCCTCCACCACCCAAACACCCCACCCCCCTTTAATTAGTCCTAATTACCAAGGGATTACAGTGATTTAAGGGTGTAACAAAATGCACATGAGATTCCAGCACACTTTGCAATTAGAAAGGAAAGGCAACAACATGCCTACTGTGCATCCACAGGCAGTAGGACTAATGCAAAGTGATGTGACACTGCTTAACAAAAACCGAGAGGAAGAGGACTATGTGACAGACTGTGCCAGGGTTCGCATGAACTACTAGTCTTCACTAATGTGTACTCACCACCACGATGTAGCGCGGCCGGTACTGGATGGTGCCGAAGAGGCCGAGGATGACGATGATTATGTGGAAGAAGTTGGCGAGGATGGGGGCCCACTGGTAACCCAGGAAGTCAAAGACCTGTCTTTCTAAAGCCAACACCTAAAGGGTGAGAGAAAGGCAGGGGAGAAAAAAAGAAAAGAAAGACAAATGTTATCACGCTCACATGTTCTGGATGAAAAATTTCATCTCCTGCTGTGACAGTGAACTGCGAGGAACGCTGTGTGGTTGCCAGAGCTGCTCAGACCGTGAAACAGTTCTAGAAAAATGGCTGCATACATGCACAGACCAGCAACACGGCCACACACTGTTAACAGTTTATTGAAGACAATATCCGTTCACCTCACGGCAACTGGTCAACAATCCTACATCGAGGTGCTTGAGTGTTGAGCCTCCGACGATGGGAGAGCCTGGAGGTGAGGACTAAAAGTTTTGTTAAATAAACAACGACAGATTTATCGATTCATCCCCCGCTGAGCCGAAGAGGAGCTCAGTATTTCCAACCTTCCTGCCAGTGGCCTCCAGGAATGAGAATGCTCTGGGAACTTTATGGGAGATGAGGGCCTTCTTTAATGATACCACTGCAGCGAGCTTAGGTGCTTATTAAAATTTGTGCTTGCAAACAACATGTACACACGCACATGTCCGAGCGAAGTCAAACCATGTGCAATGAAAAGAGAAATTCCACTGTTTTCCCTAATACAGGCTCATGCCCTTTTTTATTTAATGATTATCATGCACAAATTCATTCTCTATCTCCCTTCACTCCACCTGAGATTTGTGCAAGTAACATTTTGTGCAACATCAAAAAAAAAGAAAAAAGAAAAAAGCGATTTGAAACCTTTAAGACTGTGAGTTCCTATTTGCATCAACTCAATTAGCATGCCATTTGGGGGAAAAATACAGGGAGGGGGTGAGAACCATTTAATTAAAATTCCATTGCCAATCCAATTCCACTCCATTCCCAGTCTGTGGATGAGCATGTGTGTGTGTGTGTTCGTCTCAAGCAATGATGTGTTTTGTTGTGTGGCGACATGTCATTTCCAGACAAGCGCTTGAAGATGGATGAGGGAGGGAGGAATCTCGTCTCTGCTGCAATGATAGGAACGCACCAACGAGCACATTCACGCAAACACACACAGACACACACACACACACACCACACGCTCGACACGTGGCCGCTCTTCCAAAATGTAATGGAAATGTAACCAGCAACCCGATGAGACATTGTGACAGGCAGGGGAGGGAGATGATCAAATGCTGAGTGATAATTAAAAATGAACACTCCTTCGCATGGAGGGCAAGAACTCCACAGACGGGGTGTGAAGCGACTGAGGGCGGGGTGAGTGAACTGCGACCTGCACCCAAGCTTTATCGCACCAATGTCAAGGAATAACTAGGTAATCTGAAGAGAAAGCCTGTCATTCTAGTGGAGGGAAAAGGGAAAAAAAGAGAGAGAGATCGAATAATGGCTGGGAAACAAACCTGAGATGGATGGGGAGAATATTATGAAAAAAGATACACAGATAAATGGAGAGATAAAAGAAAATCACAAATGACATATGCTAACATAGGACGACTGAGCTCCGTCCCTCTTAATAACCTCTGTCTATCCCCCTGGATTGAGAAGGGGCTGAGGGAAATGAATAAAGTCAAAGGAGTCATACATCCTCTGGCTCATTGTTTGAGAGCTTAATAAAACTCACAAAGGAGGATGTCAGCGAAGATGGTGCACAGCTAGGCTGCAGTTAAATAGGTTGGGGAATTTACAGGACTAACCCTTTAAAACAGACACCACTTGTGAGGAAGCTATTGCTTGTTAAATCCTCAGCATTTTATGAAGACGTTATGTTAATTAGAACAAGTCATGTGTCCAATTAGTTACAAAAGGTAATTTTACACCTGATCGCTGCTACTAATGAGTATTTCTTTGGTAGATTAGAAGTGGACATTAACATCAGTAACAGCCAAAGCAACAAACAGCAAGCAGGCCCACTGAAACTTTGCTGGAAAGTAAGACGGAGACGACGCATTACTTTTCCTGATGCAAAGAAACCAGTTTGTGCATTGGTGTTTTCTCATGTGGACGACTGCGATGCTCTTTTAACCGGATTACCAGAAGAAAAAAAAAAAAATCAGTGATTTAGCTTCAGCTTGCTGCTGGCAGGTAAACAAGTAGAAGAGAACACATTATACCTATTTTAGTATCTTTACATCAGCCCCCTCCTTTTAGAATTGATTTTAAAATTTCATTACTGGTGTGTAAGACTCAGAGTGGATTAGCACCTCCATATTTAGCTGACTGTCTCTCCATCCATACTGTCTGCCACTGCCTTAGGCCATCAAACACTGCAGCACTGACAATACCAAAAGTTCAGACTGTATGAGGTGTGGAGAGAGGCAGGAACAGAACTTACTTCTATGATGTCAGTATCAAACATCTTAAAACCTTTTAATCTACCTATTCCATCCTCTTTAATTGTATTTTAATGCTGTTAATGCTTGTCTGTGTTTTATTTGGTTTAAATGTGTTTTTTATGCATTGTACATTCACCAAGCACTTTATTAGGAATACCCACACAGCTGCTTATTCATGCAATTATCCAATCAGCCAATCATGTGGCGGCAGTGTATAAAATCGTGCAGATACAGGTCAGCTTCAGCTCCACATCAAAAATCAGAATGGGAAAAAAAAGTGATCTCAGTGACTTTGATTGTTGGTGCCTGCATGCTGGTTTTAGTATTTTTGTTCTGGTTCCATGGATGGGAAACATGAGGCAGAGAACATGAGAGAGGTCAGAGGAGATTGGCCAGACTGCTTTTAGCTGACAGACAGATCATCAATTCAGATGTACAAATGTGCATGATGAGATTTGATACAACAAGCTCTGATTATAAAGATAAACAGACAGAAAAAGGTGAGAACAGTAGGATCATGAGGCCTTGCACCACTGTCTGCCCCTGCTTATGGTAATTAAAAACAGCAAACTTGCAGACAGTGTACAACGCCTACATAGTTAGCTAAAAATAACATACATTATACTGTATATTTGACCTCCTATTTCCATCTGTCCAGCTACGTTCTGTTAAACTGTGGCTTCCTCCACACGATTACAGAAAGCAGATAGGATGGCGTTTATCTTCCTCTGTTGAAGACAGTGGAGCTGGGAGCTCAAAATGTCCTCTGGTAATCCTGGTGGGGAAAAAAAAATAGAGATCCAAAGGCTCTGCAAAATCTGTTAAACAGCTTTTATTCTATTTGGCTGAATGCAAATACCCTCTGGGTCTCACTTGGTACAATTTTGACATTGCAGTAATAAAAAGCCTAAAAGAATTTTGTGGGATACCTAATCAGCAAAATAACATCTTTAGCATGAGTGTAGAGTGGATTTGTGATTTTTTTTTGAAAAGAAGACAATTTTGAGGTTTAAAATCTTTGGCACTATCATATGTCTCCTTTCCTCTATACTCTGCTCACATATAAAGAAACACACTATATCCTCTGCACACATGCGATCCTACATGGACTGCTGCTCCCAGTGCAGGCCAATACTCATGTTAATGAGCATGAACCTTCATCCATCCAACACACATAATTTAGATCCCTTGATGTGTTCATTACACATGGCCATAGACCCTTCCCCTGAAATATTTCCACCAGTCATTGAATTAAAGAAGTGTATAGGCATGGGGGACGTGTGTGTATGTGCATGCGCATGTTTTCTTTCCTTCAAGATGCTGTAGTAAGCCTATCACGTTCGCTGCTAACTCAATAATCCACCAAGATGACAACAATCAATCAAGGATAGAAAGGTCTCTGCCCACCCCAGAATCACATGCAAGCGCACGCACGCGCACAGACAGACACACACACAATCACATAACCCCATCCTGCACAATTAGCCCACAATTCATAGGAAGCCGGTTACTGGAGAGTGGGGTAGAATTTGATCAAAAGATACCAATGCTCTTCCAGGAACAGTGAGCCGGCTACATAACGGCCCGTAAAAGCCTCCCACCGACCTCCTGCGAGCACAAATGACTCCCACTGGGGTGACGGAATCTCTTAGTGTGTATTTTGGCTTTGGGTGTGTACATGTGGAGAAGCATGGTGCCCACACATACCACTCCTCCCACCATAAATACTAAGCAATTAGGGGGTGGGTACGACAGCAGGATGCAACAAGCCCCTCTCGCACCTCCACTACTACCCTTTGTCTGCTCCATCATTCTCTCTATCTCTCTTCTAATACTCCTCTTTTTTATATTTCTATTCCCAGCTCTCAGAAACCACCAATTACTCTCCCCTTCGACCACGTCATAACAGATTATTAAGAAGGATCGTAGACCTCAATCCTGCCACTTCCGTTAGATGATGTTAGTAAGTGTGCAGTATTTTTGCTCAGTTCCTAGAGGTATGGATGAACAAGCAAAACAAGAACAGAGCAATGAAGAACACACAAGTGGACACAGCCTTACACCATAATCCTTCCTCTCGTCGACGTCCAAATTGAGACTATCAAAGCCCCAAAACATTTCAATCATTGCCACCTTCTTTAGCATGCCATGAAGAGGAGAGGGAAGTGAGCTACAGATAAAAGGGTGATGAGAGGATCAGAGTGAATGTGTCTGAGAGAGAAAAAATGTTTGATCTGCATCGTTTGAGAGCTAATTAGGATGTGCGTGTGTGCGAGAGATAAGTGACAGAAATGCAGGAAAAACAGTTCGTTAGAAATCCCAGTCGGATGCTTAGCAGCAACGCCCGACATGACGGTTGCATATGATTAATAACTGGACCATGCTGTCATAAGTTAGTGATGTGCAGTGGTAGTAGCAGCAGCAGGGCGCACTTCTGATGAGGTGTGAAAGTCAGAGGGGACCTGACGAAACCTCACCACCACCACCACCTCCCACCCCCCAGCGAGAGGACGGAGGTGACCGGTGACCCCTCTCATTTCCACAGCTCTCCGCCTTAGCCTCCAGATACTATAAATCACATCAGTGTGTTTCTCTCTCTCTCTGTGTGCCCTCCGTGAAATGTCCTCTGATAACATGTTACCGAATGTGTCATCGGGATCTGCGGCTTTGAAAAGCAGGTCTATGTCTGTGTGTGTTTGTGTGTGCATTTGTGTGTGTGTGCCCATTCTGTATGACTTTAGGCTGCATGAGTCAGTCTCCTCTGTGTTCAAGTATATAACTCTGACTCACACGGTCGAGCATAAGGACGACATTGAGCAGTGCCAGGAGATGTAAGGGTTGAATTACAGAGAATTCTTACTACCACATTGTTTTTTTGTTTTGTTTTTTATCTCAGTGGCTTCGCTAATGCGTTGTTTTTATCTCGACCGTACAAAAACATTAGACAACGAGATCAAGCCTGACAAAATGATAAGATCCAGTGGAGCAATTTGTATGCAACATCCAAATTACCACCTCTGTTTCATGCCTATTTCACCCTCTAACTGAGGGAGAGCCTTTACAGCCTGTCGGGAGTCACTGGCAGTAAAAACAAGCCAGGGCAAAGCATGGCACATTATAAACAGCTAGCCAGCCTCTGATTCATGGTTTTTCTTTCTTACTGTCTCTCTGCTTATGTCGCTTTGACATACAACAGTTGTTTTTATCTCCTTCACGTACATGGAAATTACCTAGTAGTAACTCCAGTTCTATGAGTGCTTGTATAGCCCTGTAAATTAGTGGTTACCAGTTTGGGTGTTGAAATTGCCCCGGGGGGGAACAAAACACAAGTCAGGGAGGTCGGGAGATGGTTAGCATGATAAGAAAACAGACAAATATCTCTGCTACATGAAATCCAGTTTGTTTTATGCTGACTTTCCTCTGAGTAGCATTTTTCTTGTGAATTGCGTGATAATTTTACTTCTTCAGGTAATTCAAGCAAACAAATACAGAAGGAACGGAGAAGGAGAGAGTCAACCTTTGGATGGAGTGATGAAAATCTGCAGAAATATTATATCGTCACAGGTTCACTAAGCCCTGAACAAGTCGGACATGGTCCAAATTATATTTTAAATAAGTCCTAGTTTACTCGCCATGGGTTTTGGGTCTATGCATCAATATGTCTTATACCTGAATGTACACAAATGTCAGTCTTCTGTCTGTCTGCTGACCAGCTGGCAACAAACATGTTTTATTGTTGGTGCAGAAGGAGAAAAGGGGATCCAATCATTTCTATAAATTATTCTTAAATTAGTCTCTGAGGGATATAAACAAGTTATTTTAATCATTATATCACAACATTTTGGATCTGTGAAGACCGGTTAGATATACAGTAAGTAATCTGTGTCGAAGCCAAAACATTTGGAAACCACTGCTCTAACTACACTTAATGGGAACAGAATGTGTCTCACTGGCATTTTATAGAGAATACTACTGCCACATTAATAAGCCTAATTTGCTACTGGATTAAACAACAGGGAAAGATGTTTGCGGGCCACAAAAATACTCCGTTACTCAAAAAGCTGTTCTATTCCAAATCTAAATAAAGAGACAGACAGTAACAGAGACAACCTATGAATCAGAGGCTGGCTAGCTTTTTTTTTTTAAATGTGGCATGCTTTGCCCTGGCTTGTCTTTACTCTGTGACTCCCAGCGGGCAGTAAAGTACTTCTCAAAAACTTTCTCCAATCCAATTTTTCACCTCTCGCCTGGGTAAAGTCATTATACTCTGGTGCCTGCCTGGTCCTTGTGTAACTAATGGTGCCAATCTCAGCATGTGTGTGATGGGGTGTGTGTGTGTGTGTGTGTGTGGCTTTCATTGGGTACATGGAGAGTTGGATAGATAGATAGCCCTTGGTGGTGCCTGGTCTACCAGAGCTGAGACAGGGATTAAGAGGTGGGGTGCCTTCATAAGCCACTTTCTTCTTCACTGTTTGAAATATGGTCTGCACAGTGAAACGCACAGCAGCTAGTCCCTTTGTACTTCACTAAGTGGGACTTGTTTTAGGTAGTCGTTCTAAACAAACACTGAGTGAAGTGCTCACCATACCTCTGAGTTTTGAGTTTTTGTGAACTATTTAAAGCCTATATGAATCAAAGAGCTGCTCTTTATGTAAGAAGAAATGTGTCGAACTTCCAGTGCTCTTAGTGCTAATAACATGCTAATCTCTCTGCGCTATTGGGAACAAACAACACACAAATCCGTCCCACTGAAAGAAACATGTTAAAGCCAGTGCTTTGAACTGAGTCTCCCTCTGGACAATGGCAAACTACAGTACTTAAAACTTTCCACTTCTGTTGTCTGCCCTGTGTTGTAATGTTCTCTCTGTATGTTGAACTCACTATAAGGTTAAGCTATAAAACATCCTCTGAACTTACCCCACAATCATTTCAGTTCAGTTCAATACAGCTGGGGGCAGCTGAGTCAAGTTCATTTGAGCTTAATCGGTTCAGTCAAATGAAGCTCTCTCCCTTCTCTGTCCATGTTCAGAGTCCTCGCCCCGCCTGATCTGTCCACTGGCTTTGTTAGCGGTTAAAGTTGTCACCCTCTAAGACACTCTGATCTCCTTTCTATCTCCCCATCTGCTACCCAGTTTCCTCATTCCTCATCTCTTCTACTTTGCTTTTTTCCTGCTGTTTACTTAGTTTGCTTTTAAGATTTTTCATCCACTCTGGAGACTCTTTCAAGTGAACATTATGTGTGATTTCCCTCAGATGATAGTAAAGCCTGAATGCAGACAAAAATCAATACTTTAAAATACAAAATTACTATCCTAATATATGGTATATGAAGATGTCTGGAGAATCGAGTCTGGATATTGTCTGGAGTTGCCCTGGTTTAGGTGAGGGGTGGGTAGAGCATGCAGTGTATGACAGGATGCTAAAAAGGCTTAATTAATAAAGCAAAGTGAAGAAATACATCATTGTGGGGCTAAGCCTGGATGCTTTTGCCACTGAGTGCTTTGCAAACAAGGTTTTGCAATTAGCCCCTCAACTAGAAATAATGCACATGGATGGGTGTCTGTCTGCATTACACTTTAACACCACAATGTGCAAAGATTACACATTTTTAATCTGTGAGGGAAAGAAAACTAATTAATGTTACTTTTATATCATCGCATAAAAAAGCCACAAGCCTTTTTACAGAGATTTTGACACGTCACAGGAGCTACTTTGGTTTCATGGTCCTGGTATTGTGTATATGCTGGGTCGCTGTCTCACTGTCATGGTTTACTGGGACACAATGTTATTAGCAACATCATCATCAAAGGTCCAAAATAGTTGATGAGACGCAAACGAGTCAGCACATTGCATCATCTGGCCTCAGAGTACTCGGGCTTACTCATTTTATTTCATTTGAATATAAAATGAAATCTCAAATTTTCGGGTGCCCCCATAGCCAAATGGTTGGGGCGTGTACCACATGGGCCTAAGTGCCCTGAGCAGCTGGTCCCCGGATCGATTCTCGGTCTGGCCGGATCCTTACTGTGTGTCATTCCCCCACTCGCTCTCCCTGTTTCCTGTCTCCTCTTCACTGTCCTATCAATAAAGGCGAAAAAGTCAAAAAAATAACTTAAAAAAAAAATTTAAGTAATCCTCTTGGTAAAATTGTGTGTTCCACATGTGTTCAGACACACTCATTAGGATGTACATGAAGTAAATATCATTGCAACTGCCTATTAAGTAGATCAATAAGTGCACCACAGTTGAGCTATGATTTGGCTTGCCCATGTAACAAGCGTTAATTAGAGGATAAAGATCAGAGAGATTAATGACTACATGTGTAAAAGAGCTTTCCACAAATTCCCTGAAAGTGTACTGTTTGTTCTCAATCAGATTCTTAGTCTGAGTGATTAGTTCCTTTATAAACACTGTTTTCTGCTGAAGTTTGAACAGTTTTGGTTGTTTCACATAAGAGATTTTGTTCCCCCCCCTTTCTCTCTCTCTCTGTGCTTGTCTCACTGGTTTGAAGTCAGTGGGAAAATATAATGAGCACCAATCAGGATTTAGGAACATTTGTTGACAGTTCTTGAGTGGTTTGGTCAATCAAATCTTATCAAACTACAACCACACAGTCCCAGTGAAACAGAGTTTTTGAGTCTTAAACTTTTAATGAATAATGCATAAAGATTTTTTTTATTTTAATTGTTGAATATTTAGTCATGATTATTCAATTATTTAATGTTTTGGAGACATACTTAAGATTTCAAGCTACATTTTCAGGAGCTTTAAAAGCTGTTTATGTGTTAATCTCCATACCTAATCTTTAGCTACAAATAAAATAACATTTTAACGGTTAACCTGACCCACATCTGCCAGTGACTGTGTGCTTTCATTCTCACTTTTATTCTGGGTTACACCAGCCTGCACAAAACTGACCAGGCAGCATTTAGAGGGATTTCAGCGCAAAAAATCAACAAGCTGGCTTGATGATGAAGCAAGGTTCACTGAGATATGACCCAAATTCATACACTGTGACAGCAAACATCCTTCCTCACATGCCTGGTATCTCTCATAAAACGCTCACTTTGCTCGGTCTCTCTTCCTCCCCTTTATCTCTTTTCCTCCACTCAGTCGTCAGCCAAACGTTTCTTTTTAAGTTTATCGGCAAAAGTGGCAGTTGGATTATTAGAGGCTAATTTAGACTTTTGCTGCATCTTGAAGAGGAATGCAGCAGCACTGGATGTTATAATTTCAGCCTCAGCCCGAGGGATTAATGTCACTTGTGAGGTTTTTGTCTCCTCTGCTTGTGGCTCCAAAACTCACCGTTTGCCACCATTTGTCACGTGGAAAATGTGAGATGAGACACCAGACTGCATCATGCGGTGATACTTGTAAACAGGGTGTATCAGGTAACGCTAACGAATGCTCATCTGCAAATACAAAGACACAAAAGAACACACGCGTTCTCACAGACACTTTGATTTCTCAGAGGAGCTGGAGAAAAGCAGGACAAGAATACGGCGATGGATAAAACCCCAGACGCACCAACAATGGATAGGATGGAAGAAAAGTGACGAAATGAGAGCAGCTTAAACCAGCCAATCCCCACTCCCTTTCTGTCTCACCATGTCCCAGATCTAACAAAAAGCTGTTTAGGTTTCGCCCCAATTAACAAGTAGGCAATTTAGCTGCGACAGAGGAAATTCTCATCAAGAATACGCAGTCAAGAACGGCAAACAGCTGTCAGCAGTTTGTGCCCTCCAGCTCCGCTTTCCATAATTGAGTCAGTAATGTTGCTCTTTTCATCATAATACCATCACTCTTAATCTTTCATCCACCAGTAGAGTAAAGTTATGCTGTGTGCATCCCTGCTGTCCAACCATTTGATCACACAACACAATTAGAGCAAAAACATCCGTGAAGTCATCAGCCGCTTGTAAAACAAGGAATGAATGCCAAAAACAGTGGGGAGGATTTGAGTGAGATGAATATGCTTTGCAGCCGTTCAACTGAGTGCGATCTGTCAAGATAGTCATCCCAGCTGTGGTGCTCCCAAAGCAATTTATTCGATGCCACACTATAACAAATGACACCGCTGGAACCGTTGGAATGGAAAGAGAGAAATGGGCTTGCAAATAGTTCGAGTTTTATCTCCATTATAGCTTAATATTGCAGTGTCACTGATGTGGAACACACACAGACACACACGCGGCCTGTGCATGGGAGAGTACATGCGCACACGCTCGCATTTGCCAGCCCAAGGTTTTCGTTATAACCACATAATTAATGGTCTGTTAAATTGAAGACATTAAAATGGTGAATAGTTGTAAAAGGGGCCACCACAGGCAAAGAGGAAATGGTTTTTCCAAGAACACACATATTATTATAAACCAGCATGCGCACAGCAAGGGCAGCGACTCCAAATTCCGGGGGAAAGTCGAGAAACAACAGGAAGGTCAGCACCTCTTCTTAATTAGCATAAAACCCTGGCTGCTTTCATCTCTGTTTAACAAGTAACCTCAGACAGAGGTATAGAATAAACAGATTTCAGATAGAGTTGGTGGCGAGTGAACTGCTCAGCTGCATCAGACTGGTGGTTGTTTAGCATTTTGGGCGGGTCGTTTCTGCGGTGAGGTTAAAGGCTATATATGTAAGTGGAGCTATCTTTAGAGTGACAGTTGTCCTGAGAGCAGGATGTGTTCGCAGCCCAACCCCCCCTGAGGTCGTCTACCAGCGCTCGTCTTCTCTCCTCAGCACGCTAACTCAGATTTGCATCATACATTCCCATGTTTCCTTTTGACAGGTTGGTGGTTTTTTTTTTCTTTTTGAAATTTCCTGCAGGCTCTTCAGCATCTTATTGTATATGTAAAGGTTTCCGTGGTAACAGTGCACCAGAAAGCAGGAGGGAGATGGAAAGAAAACGAAAGAGAGGGGAAAAGGGAAAAGCTAAACATAGAGATCTCAGGTCTCTGGGGTCATGCTCATAATTGGCCCAGAGTGAGAGGTCGAATCACCACCCATCCCCCCCTTTCTCTCTGTTTTTCTCTACCTTTCTATCCGCATCTTCCCCCTCCCCTCCCCAAATCTCCAGTGGCTCTGGCCTAGCTGATAAATCAGATGGTAATCAATAATTCAAACATATTCCAACCTGGGATCCCAGCAGGGGGAGAAAATGGGGGAGAAAATGGGGGAAAAGGGGGGAGTAAAAGAAAATAGAGAAAATGGAGATTAAGTGAAGCCTCATTGTGTTTTTAACAAAGGATACACGTTAAAGGCGGGGCATGACCAGTCATTACACATTCAAGCGGAGTGTGCGCTTGAGTAACCAGGTTGCATTAGGCTCTCAGGTGAGATGATGACACACTGGGGGGAGATCCAAAACTCTGAGCATTGAGTGTGAATTTATTATGCAGTCACCTTGCCTCGTGACCTACAACACACACACACACACGCACACACACACTTTCGCAAACACTGTAGGCTGTTGTTTAATCGCCTTTCTTTGATGGGGCTGGTACTTGCAGCTAAGGTCAGGCAGGACCTGTCAGGGTCCGCTCTTCTGTGGATGAGGGCTGTTCAGGCATAGCAATCAACACAGTCTAGGTCAAGACCACAATCAGCATTGAACACCGGGGGTCCATTTGACAGCTCGAGGGCAGTGCTCACACACACACAGACACACAAACACATACTATACCTAATTATGGCGACCTGCTGGACCTTCAAAAAGAAAAGAATATGGGCCAAAGACAATGTGAGATGGGGTTAAGACCTTCATTTCTCAAACCACATGAACTACTGGAGCTTCTCTGGCCTGCGATCACATACTGTTAAGAACCTTCTGCCCTCCATCTCCCACTTTCACAACATCTCTGGAGAGAAAACAAACAGGCCACCATGTGAACCCACCTTTAAAGGCTCGTAGCTTCTTTTAAAAAAATACTTGATTTTATACGTTGCCCTGAAGAGATGAACTTGCAGACAAACCTTTTTAGCTGTTCATTATCTGAACAGCTGTTAATCAATACTCCTGTAGTTTTAACTGCCTTGTCAGCAACTTACAACGACCAAATCTAACTAGGGTCCAAATGACTAACAATTTCTAACAATGATTGTGCCCCTCCATGTTGTAAGCTGCCAAACCGTTTCAGCCAGCAGGCTTTATCAGAATCACCAACATGGTTGTGCAGTTTGGCAAGACCATGCCTTGGGGACCTAAAGTAATATATGTTGCTTTGATTGCTCTTGCATTTATATTTAGTCAAGAAGGCTTGTGAGGGTAGTTTAAGCTAAAACTCTGGTTCATAGTGTTGATCAATGCTCACAACAATGTGTCGCCTAGGGCTTAATAGATGTAGGGACTCCATCCTCAGTCCACATCTGGTGAACACGTTCATCAGTGTGTATGAGCTGTATTAGTTAGTCGTGATGATTGTCTTACAAAAACCTAAACGCATACTGACACAGCTCCATTTAAATCTATGTTCCCAAATAAGAAACTGACAGAGAAGCCAGGAAATGCATTGCTGTTGGCGTCTGTTGGCATTTGGTGAATACACGTAGTTTATGGGGAGCCCAACAGACATGGACACCACACTTTGTTTCTGCATGGATAATTCAGACAAGGATGTTGTCTTGTTCTGCTGCCATCTGTGCAAGCCAAAGCAAATAGTAAAAAAAAATAAATAAAAAGGGTTTCTACTCACAGTGATATGAATCACAGTCCAGAGAGGCTTTATGAAAACTTAATAGCAGGCCCAGGGAGGCAAAGACGAAGGGAAAGAAACAGAGAGATAAAAGAGCTGTGACCATCCACTCTATTCCCGCTGGCCTATCTCCTCCATCAACCTGGCAGTGCCAAGGAAATACAGTTCATTATCATTGATCACACTAGACTCCATGCTCACACAGACACTCTAAAGAAGTTACACACACATACACTCAACAAAGCACCCACCAAAAAAAAAAAAAAGTTACCCTAAGCAGATGTCTGTAGCATCTGTAGCTGGTAAAATTGAAATCCTCTAGCTCTTGCCAAGAACAGCTTTCATAATTCACTAGTTACCAGGTTTTGATACATCACTGCTGGAACTGGATTATACAGTAGCAGTAACTCTCACACCCATGTCTTCTGGCCTGATAGCATACAGTGTTTTATTGCCATGCAATTTGCCCCAGTCGCTGTAATTATTCTTAATTACAGCTGCGTGATGCATAAATATCAAAGCTGTGGGCCAAGACCTTGCGTGTGTGTGTGTGTGTGTGTGTGTGTTTGTGTGCATCTGTCAGCGCACATGTGCGTGTATATTGGTGAGGTGGGAGAGACAGGATGTTGATAGACACCCGGCATCTCTGAGCTCATGAATATTCAATGGGGAAATTTGAATGTTAGCGCTCCCATAAAGCAAATGAGTTAGCTGTGGAAGCAGTGGAAAAATAAAAAAAATGGAGAGAAAAAAGAAAAACAGCCTAAATCCTTTGTAATGTGTGGGAGATGACGTGATGCCTGCCAAGGGATAATGTCGCGCCTTCAGAGATAACACTCTTAAGGATGAGGCGCTCTGCTTCGCTGCTAAAAACTTTCTTGGAAGCACTTTGGTTGAACCCGGTCTTCTTCTCTGAAGCATACACTACAAAGTCTAGCTATGTCATCAAAAGAGTGGTGGAAAAGTGGGCAGTGTGATGCAAGATATTACACACATGCACACTCACGTACCTCTTGTGGGTAGTCTGACAGTTGGTTTTGAGGGTGAAGATGAGGTAAAACTCACTGAGATTTCCACTGCCTCTGAACTGGGGGGTCACTGAGTTGACAGCACTTTGTTCTACACAGGCACAAATCAAGCCATTCACTGTGACAACATGGACACCTTTTTCTTCTCTTTGCCTGTGATCAAAAAAAAAACAACAAAAAAAAACCTTCCAGCTCCTTACTTCATTCCTCACATCTTGTCAGTGGCCCACAGAGCTAAGTTTCCTCCAGTCATAAAAAAGCTATCATCTTTACCCAACACTAGACCCACTAATCTATAACACACAAAACGCAGCTGTGTCTGTGTGGGTGTGAGGAGGGACGCATGAAATAGTGTCTCTGTCTGTGAGGTTGCATCCGTCAGTGCGGTTACAGCCAGGCATTTTCAGGGTCAATGTTCAGTTGTGAGCTCATTACCCTTGTTCAGTGTGATTATGTGTGTGTGATGCGTGTGTCTGCCTGTCTGCCCTTTCCTGAAAAAAACCACGGGGACCAACAAAGAGGCCTCTTTCATCAATCACCCACTGTCCGTGGAGCTGCATTAACCGTCAACTCCATTCCTGACAGTGTCCCCCTTCCTCACGGCCCGGCCGTGGACAATATATTCACAATATGTCTGGACTGCGTCCCGTGTCGGAACCAACTGAAACGCGTCTACGCCAGGTCAACTTTAGGTCAACACCCCGAACAACCAACCCGTTGAGATGAAAAAATAAAAAATAAATAAATAAACGAGCTTGCTTGTGTCTCGAAGTACAAACAAATCATTAGACAGACGGGGCTTCCTGCCAACGCTTTGCCATTCTCTGGGGCTGATCAGGGTTCTGACAACCATCCAGCCCTACTGTCTGGAACAGTTAGGCTGCAGAGCGAAGAGGGAACAGAGGCGTTTCGATCAATACAGGCTCATTATCTGTTGCCTTCTGTCCCAGAGAGATGAGTCCCTCCGCTCAGCCTGTTGATGAGGAAAGCGCACCACAATTCAATTAGGGGATGGCCGAGATGCCAAAAGAGGTTTGATCAAAGCACTCTGCCTGGCTAATTAGCACACACAGCGGTTCACAAGGGCTATTTTTACATCTGAGGAGCAGAGTATGTTGTTTTGTTAATGGTAGTTTTACCCTGTAATGGACTGGGAATAACCTGGCTCATTGTCAATGCATAGGTTCCAGCCAGGGGAGAGTGTGGGGGGGGGGGGCTTTGTGCTGCTCCACACTCATGCGCACATGTATATTCATGTGAACATGCACGCATACACACACAC
>BRZM01003342.1:0-23100 GCA_033238685.1 Lates japonicus
GTCGTAACCAGGCTAATGAAGGGCGACCAAACGGAACAGCGAGGGGTAAGTGAGGTAGACAAACTGCAGCTCTTACCTGCCATAACCACACAATCTTGTAATCATGATTGAAGCAAACTGTTTTGAAATTTTGCCAAAGCAGAACAAGCATTATTATTCATTAAGTATTTCTTTTTTTCAGTTGATTTAAGCCAAACATGTATCATTATACAAACTGAACAGATTTGTCCCTGAGGTGATTTGGGCAGGTGTCAGAGTTTGAGTGCCCTCGGCAGGTGTTGTCATCTTTCTTCATTTGTTACCCGTGCTTGGAAAGCCAGACACCCCAAAATCGAATAAATGCTGCAGCCGTCGTGAGCTAAGCTGTTTTTCATCAGTGTCTACAGGTGTTGTTAGAGCTCAGAAAAGTCAGTCATGCTCATGTAAAGTTGCAGGGACGGGATTTGCATTTGTTGACTGCAAAAACTACAGAAAGCTTTCATTACAGGAGGAAAGGTTGTTAAAACTGTCCCACCTCTGAGTGAAAGCATTGGATCGCATGTACCGCAACTAAACAGAAAATCATACATAATGCAGGCATGATACACAAGTGCATGGATGAGTGAACTGTTTACTGAGAGTGATCTCTCTACAGAGATGGGTTCCATTTTGAATCTGGCTCTCAGTTGGTAAAATACCCAGAGTTGTTGAGCTTTGCAGCAAACGAATCCCTCATCGGATCTTTCATTTTCTGTGTAGTTAGACTATGGAACCATCTCTACATCCCAGTCACCTTTTCTGCCTGATAGTTGTCTGTTTAATACTGACTATGGTCATGCTAATCTGATATCCCTATATTACTAGGATGTGACTGCCTCTCTGTGTCTCCAGTGTTTCAAAATTTCACCTGCAACGTTGCTGAAACAGACGCAGGGCGATTCAGCTCACTTCATTCTCTGACTCATCTGTCAGAGTGGATACCATTCACTAAAACTGCTGTCTGCTATTTATATCTCCATCCCGCCCCACAGTTTACACACTGTAATGCTGCGTGTTAGGAATATATTTTAGTGGAACAGCGAGGTGTTTTCGACAGATGAAACTGTTGAAAATGCCTCAGTACTCACAGAGATTGGCCCTGCATCCCTTTATTTTAATAGTTAAAGAAGCATCATATCAGGATCTACCTGTGACCCACTTCTGTCTTCAATAACATGCACACCTGTGCTCCCATATGCAGGGGCTGTGTGCAAACACACATACACAACACAGACATGAACCGTCCAGTACACTTGGACAGGTGCTTGCACATGGTGAATATTTCATGGCTTGAACAACAGGGCTGGAATGGCTTTAAAGGCTGTCATGGAGGAGCAGGAAACCCAGCTTTGATCAGCGTGTCGGGGTGGAGAGCAGGGGCAGGACGAACAAGCATAGCTTTGTACTGGAGGGGAGATGAGAGAGAGAGAGAGTGCAAGAGTCAGGCCTGGTGGGGCGATGAAGGTCTCTGTGTGTGTTTGTGGAGGGGGGTTATGCAAATGAGGGAACGAGAAACAGGGACAGAAGAAGAATGGAAAAGGAGAAAGAAAGTAATGAGTGAGTGGGAGAAACTAAAGAACGAGGGAAAGAGTTGAGAGAGTGAGAGTGAATAGAGAACAATGGCAGAGGAGCACGTCAGTGAGTTAGAGAGAGAAATAAGCCACGACATGTTCAGAATGATTAACAATGCTAATGTGGCATTTCTTCCAAACAGCAGCCTTGACCCTGTCGTGTTCATTTTAACAGCTGGCAAAACAACAAGCCTGCTCGCCTCAGGGCTGGAAACGGTGCTTCTGAGATTATATCAATTATATCTTACTACTTATTTAAAACAGTTATATAATGTGAAAAAGGCAAACAGGATAACGATTCCTACTGTTTGTGTTTTCGATGCCTCAGTGTCCCTTTAAGAGAAAGCTAAAGCCAGCTAGCGTAGATTAGCAGAAGGGAAACAGCTAGCCTAGTTGTAGTTTTATGGTCTGACCCTTGTAACCATTAACTGTTGTTTTTAAACATAACTTTTTTTTCGTATGAATTCCTCTGAGACATGCTAGTTGTTGTCTCATGCCTTATGCTAAGCTACGGCTAACTGAGAGTGGTGTCAATCTTCTCTGCAAGCAAGCCAACGAGTGTATTTCCCAAAACGTCAAAGCAGTCCTTTAATATATAGTGTTGGAAATTATCTGTAGATTGTTATTCCTTTTATTACAGATATTACCTTTGAGCCTGTTAAGTTATCGAGTAAAATTTCATTTCATAAACTGACTTGTAAAGTAGCTCAGAACATTTTTCAACTCAACATTAGACGTCAAGAGCTCGAAAAATGAAGGAAAAAAAAAAAGGAACATGAAACGGTCTTTCATCCGTAACACATGTTTTTCAGGTTCCTCAGCAGGTGAGAAAGACATTTTCCCCCAGTGCTGTTTTTAATAACGGCCCATTAACTTCCTGATTAAAGGTCTTGTGAGTTGGTGGCACAAAGGCCTCGTGTTATTAATTGGGTCTTAACAAGGACTGGTGGAGCCTGTGCGGCCATACTGTGACGACAGCCACTGTCAGGGGTAATGGGTGTTATCAGGTGATGGATGGGCTAATGTGGAGACACAACAACACACACACACACCTGCAGTCTTATGGTACTGAGACAAAGGGTTATTCCAGCTGCAGTCCTTTTTCTAGGTTGAGTGTGTGACCCAGTGCAGGCTCTGGCAGACCATAAGTCTAACCAGAGAGACCCTGCCACTGACAGCTACCATCCATCTAACAGCTGTGTGTCTGGGAGGGAGAGAGAAGAGCTGTGGGTTAGCGTGCACGCCCATATGTGAGTGTGTCTGTGTCTGTGCATGTCCACATTTATGCAGAATTATTTAAATGTGTATCTTATTGTGGGATTTGTGGATATGAATACAAGTATGGATGGTGCATACATACGGTGTGTGTGTGTGTGTGTGTGTGTATGGATGGCTAAGTGTATCCTTGTGGGCTGCGGGTCCAAAGCTTTCAACCACATCTTGCTCCCTCAGCAGGTGGAGCTGCTCAGTTGTAATCAGATGAAGTAAATTTGTGATGACCACAAGATGTGATTTAAAGCTGCGTAAACACAGATGACGTGGGCCAAATGTTGAGATAAATTTAGTGTCTGTTCAGGAGCTTTCAGTTATATCACATGATCTTCCTGGAACTTTAGCATCTCTGTGTCTATGTGTGTTACAAAAATGTGTGTAAAAATGATGAGTTGTTCTGTGGGACATTATGTGCCAGACTGTTTCTTTCTTTCTCTTCTATTCTCAGGCTAAAAGAAGACAGGAACTGTCTCCACCAGCTGTAGAATTCACAAATAAGTAGGGCGAGCACTCGCGTAGTTTCTCCTTTCTTGTCTTTAATTACATTAATAGCAACAATCAATTACAGTATTCTCCTCCACTCTCTTGCTTTGTGTCTCAGTCTTTTACAGTGTGTCTGAGGCAGTTAATTCCAGACAATAAATTCCTCTCCCATTAAATTATATCCTGACCCGTGGCAGATTTCCCCTGGACGTTAAAAAATGTATTCTGCTCTCAGTGTGCAGTGGCTGCTGGAAAGTCTTATTCCAGGTCATTGATTCCTGCCTGGACGTATTATGTCCACGGCAAAACAAAGTGGACTGGCTTTCATGTTCTTTTCCGTTCTGTCCGGTGAAGGCTGCCTACACGTCGGCCTGGTCTGTGCTGATCCGAAACTGATACGCCGTTCTTTTTTCACTTCGCCAACATGGCTAATTCATAATGGTAATCATCCAATGAATATTTCATATTTACATGGATAATTATCAATTTGGTTAATTGCATCCAACAGCCACTCTAATCTCTGCTTCGTGTTGTCGTGTGGTCTTGTCTCATCGTACAAAACACAATATCTACTCATCCACGGACAAACAGCTGACTGCATGGACTCACCATCATGTATTATGTAGAGCCACTAATTATATACCCTGAATAATTTACATATCTTCCAATTAACTATCATTCGTGTGCCTAGTAGATGAACTAAGAACGCAGAGGGCATGACACCTTGTGTGCCTCTTTGTGGTTATGTGTTGCTGTACTGTATATGTATGTGTGTGTGTGTGTGTGTGCCTTCCCCCGGAGGCTCACTTCTAATCACAGATAGCTGATGCAGAGAGAGAGAGAAAGGGGATGGGGGGAGAGAGAGAGAGGGAGAACAGCCGTGGGCAGTGATCAGTGGAGAGAAGGCCATCCCACCCATCTGGAGGATCAGCACACCCTGCTGACTGTGTGTGTGTGTGCTGGCTAGATGGTTAGCTATATTAGACAGAAACTGTGAGAGACTGGACCTGTTTTCTTTGAGGAGGCAGACATGTCCAGAGCTGCTCATAGAGGTTTAATGATAGTAATTATCCTGGGTGATTAAGGAAGTTATGGTTGTACAGTGCAGGATACTAGAAGGAGAAGTGTAACTGCATTGTGGGCTCTCCTGGTTCTGAGCAGCAGCCTTAGATTCCTGGTTGTGGTACAACCAAATCGTGTAATCCTGATTGTTAATTGAAAGTGTGTGTGTGCGTGTGTGTGAGTGGTGAATGAGAACATGTCAAACTGATGTATGTGCTGCCATTACCAACCTCTGGCCCCCTGCAGCTCCATTCACCCCGTTCCCTTCTCTCTCTCCTTCTCCTTCTTCTTCTCTCTCTCTGTTTCTACCAGTCTGTCGCTCTATCACCTCCCTCAGCCTCTTTCCTGCTCTGCTTCAATAGTCTGTTTCTCTCTCTCTGCCTGCTGAAGCCCACTGTACCATAGCAGAGGCAGCCTACAGTCTGTGACTGCAGGGTATTGTACACAGCAGTGGAGGCCTGATCTATAAATGAGACATGCAAACTAAAGCAGTGCCTACACACAGTCGGGTGTTGAGTGGAATTAACATTGTGCTATTTTATAAAATGTCTGCACATGTACTATGAACTAATATGGCTGAAACTATATATGATATGGTGACATGGTGTGTAAGGCAGCGCTGAACGTGTCCTTAGGGAATCATTAGATTTATGTCCCCTGATGAATCAGGTTTTAAAAAGGTGTGAATGCAGCAGTGTCTGTCTGCTAATTAGAGTGATCATCAGGCTGTAGACAGGTTATGTTTGACAACCTCATGAGTAAATCTGACAAAAGGACTGAGGTTGTCTGTGTCAGAGGTGTCATCATTCTGATCTGTAAACAGCTGTTAAACAATGAATCTTTACACCTACAGTTATTAACAGAGATCATCATCCTGCACTTGCTTTTTCATGATTTCTGTCTTTGTGTAAGGTTAATGAGACTAAAACATTTTTCAGAATCACTGTTACAGCTGCGCAGTTCTGAACGAACCTTGACAAATGACTCATTTCCCCCTCTGGCTTATAAAATGCTTACTGCACTGCTTATTTGTTATGTTAGCCTACTTTCTTATTCTAATCAACCGCCAGGTGCAAAAACCCAATTATTGCCCATTAGTTTTGCCTGAATTTGCTCCTGTGCGCATCAGCGCCTGGAGGTGTCGTCTGCAGTGACAGCAGCATGAAACAGGAGCGTATCTGAAATAATGCAGCCCGGCTTCAGCTCGCATTTTACTCTGTGCAGCATTCTTACAATTTCCCTGCCGTGTTCGCTCACATCTCACACCTAAAATTGCTTTCTCTTTGAGGTTTGGAAAATTCCACACTCCACTAAACAGTGAATAAAACAAGGTTTACTGAAGGCAGCACCACAGGAGACTCCTCTCTCAGCAGACACTGATACATTATCTGTACCACCTTATGATTATGCATGTGCACATAAAGTTGGGTTTCATGTTTGCATGAAAGTGCCTGCGTGTGGGAGTGTTGCATGTGTCACTGAGTCTCTATATTTCAGGTCAAATGTTGACGTCTCCTGTGACTGAATTTGGGTTAAGTGAAGAATAAAGTCACTCCATAGGCTGAGTGTGTGTGTGTGTGTGTGTGTGTGTGTGTTTCACTGAATGTTCCACAGGGAGAGTGTGAGCCCCAGGCTACATTACTCACGGCCTGTCTTGACACACACATATGCACACACACACACACACACACTCACACACACTGAAGGCACTGTGAACATAGACAGGCCCCAGTGCACATGTCCTGATAGATACAAAATGCATATTCACATGTTAAAGTAAATTCTCAGAGACAAGCCAGCGCCACTCCTCCACACACACACACACACACACACACACACACACACACACACACACACACACACACACACACACACACTGTGTATTAAGAATAGTCATTTGGTGTAGGCACTAAATGTGTGTTATTAAAAGTATTAAATAATATCCTGTGGTTCTTGGGAAAGTCATGTGCAGTAACACCAGGAGG
Source organism: Lates japonicus (assembly GCA_033238685.1). NCBI lineage: Eukaryota > Metazoa > Chordata > Actinopteri > Centropomidae > Lates > Lates japonicus. The sequence continues at coordinate 6,392 of BRZM01003342.1, forward strand.
GGGTCTGTTTCTCTCTGATCCCACATAATTAAAACATATGCACTCACAAGGTGTTTGTGACATCCTGTACAACAGAGAAACAGTAAATGAGACGACATGATTATAAAATACCTTCTGTGTCGTCACTGAGGAGGGTGCAACCTCTACTGTTACTGATTTAAATCCACAGGCTGCTGCACATAAACGTATGTCAGTGGCTCTGTGACGACTAAACCTACACCTGAGTGATCGGTGAACACATGCTGACCGGTGGGGTTGAGACTCCAAAGCTCACACTATCTTTATATTCCTCTGCTTGTGGTCTAATTTCAGCAGCAGCAATCTTTAAGTGAGAGGCTGTGCACATGAATTTCAGAGAGAAGCGTTGCTTGGTGTTGGATTTATGAGTCAGTTTCACACTGAAATGACTAACCTCTGTAAAAATTGGAAACTGGTGGCTGCATCTCTCTGTCCGGATGTTTTGGAAAATGGTTTTTCAATCAAAGCTTTTCATTTTGTAAAAGCCAGGGCTCAGCATCTTGAAATGACTAACGCATGGAAACAAGGCAACATGAGGACAATAACATACTGTTCACTCGCTCATATTACCACTCTCATTATGTGACAGCCCTGTGGAGGGTGGGGTTGAAGTTGAATTCTGGTCACCTGCTCTGGCTCGCTGCCAGACTCTCTGTCTCCTGACGTCTAGTCTTTTCTGGGTTTGCTGCACCACAGTGTACACCCTCCACTCATTCACCTCAGACGTTCATGTTGTATTTGGGTTAAGATAAACCTTTGAAACAATGCCTGTTGTCTCCTCTTTCCTTGTGCCAGGTTCTGACAATGGCCATTCAGAACAGGCTTAAGACCCCTGAGCTGAAAACCCCTGCTCTTTTCAAAAAGACCCTTTTAGGTGAATCTGACACTGGTGTAATTGCAGTAAGCGCACAAAGAGAAGGTATTAACACGGTGTAAACAACCCGTCTCACATCCCTCCACTTCTCAGGAACATAGGTGTGTGAAAGACAAACAGAAAGACAAGGACAAGGAGAGACAGAGTGAGAGAGTGCGTGTGTGTGCGCCTGCAATGTTTTTAATTGACTGTACACACAGGCATCAGGATACAGAGCGTTCTATATGAGTCAGGGTGAAACGGAGGTACTGAGCTGTCCTGCTGTGTACTCATGTGCCTACATGCCTCGGGGGCTAGGTGAGGTTCTCTCTCTCCAGTAGCAGCAGGTGTGCAAGTGACAAACAGTGTGTTCTCGTTGTTGGCTGAGGTGACATCCTATAGCTGTGCCTGTTTGCTCTGTGGCCTGTCAGGGCTTTGCAACTGAAACCCAACTCTTAACTCAACTCTCTGAGTCCATGTACACATGCAGACAGTCAGAGCAGAATACACACACACAATACAATGTGATTACCTCCACATAGGGCACCACTTTGCAGGTGAATTCGCCCAGCAGCCAGGACTTGGTCAGTTCATGGAACACCACCATGGGCAGGCAGAAGAAGATGAGCACAAAATCCCAGACAGCCAGATTAGCCAGCAGGGAGTTGGAGATGCTCTTCATGTAGTAGTTCTGGCACACGATGCACAGGATAGCGATGTTGCCCGCTATCCCCACGAGGAAAATGACCCCGGACACGCACGTGATCGCGTACGCGCCGTAGGTCTCGCTCGTCACCGGGTAGAAGGGGTTCTTGATCTCGTCCCCGAAATCCTGCGAGCTCGGGGGCGTGATCGGCGTGGCGTCCCAGGGGTTCTCCTCTCGGACAGTGAAGAACTCTGGCCTCCTGGTGAAGAGGTCAAAGGGCAGGTCGGTGGAGGTGAGGGCCACCGGCTTGGGGATGGGTTCCCAAGGCGACGCGTGAGGTTGCGCCAAAAGCACCGCGCTTTTGTTCAGCCGGTTTCTCCCCCTCTTCCAGGCTTTCTTCTGCTCGTCCTTTGTGCCTCTCTTGTGCCTGTCCCCCTCCTCGGGTCCCCCTCCTCCCTCTCCCTGGCCCATTGAAGAGGGCTTAGCCGCATTGTAGTGTCCACCTGCTGGCGTCCTCGTACTACTAAGACCGCCATTCAACTTTATCCTCTTATTATGGTGGCGCGTCGGGTCCCAATGTGAGACGGCGTTGGGATCCTCCACGGGTGTCACAGTCCAATTGAAGTCGCGTTTGTTGTGTCCAATTCGCCTCGTTTCTCCCGCAGTTACCCTCTTCCAGGGGTGAGTGGAGTTAAGGGTCCCTCTGCTAATTGCCCGCTGCGCCTGCAGTTCCCCCGAGGACGCACCTGTGGCATATCCCGCCGAGAGCGCACGGTCCCTGGCTTTGTTTTGATGACTCTCTCGCAGTGACCCATGGAAAGTCCTGGCAGAGTACGCGCTCGTGTTGCCGTCCTCTTTAGTTCGCACCTCTCCATTATTTCTCAGAGATACTAACACATGTGCGTGGGCGAGTAACACAAATAACGTCCTAGGCGGCAGAATCTGCATGGTCCAGGAATTATTGAGCGGAGTTTGAATCCTCACAAGTGCATCCTCATACCTCTGTAGCAGCGCGGGGACACTCCTCCATTCAGTCAACACCCATGTTGGAAACAGCACAGAGGGGGGGCTCACGGCTGCAAGTAAATACCTACATTGGTGGCGTGAGCTTTGCAGACTTGTAAGTTATATCCCAGTCTCTCACGGTGCGCTGTGTGCTGCAGCTGCAATAATCTCCAAACCGCCTCCTCCTCTTCCTCCTCCTCCTCCTCCTCCTCCTCCCCGAGTCACTCCCGCTCCCAAAGTCTTGACATTACCGAGCAGGACAGCGAGTCCGGATCCAGAGGGGAAGAAGCAGAGAGAGGTAGAGAGGGAATTGTTGCATATTCACACACACACACACACACACACACTCCGCACAGCATCCAGTTTCCAGCTGTGGGTACCAGCATCCAAAGACAGAGTGTGTGTGTTAGTTCAGTGGGTTGGGTCGGCTGGCAGCAGCAGCAGCGTCAATGCGGTGCAGTCCCGGGTAAAGCCCACTATAGGCTGTGGTGCACGGGAGTGTAGAGGAGCGAGAGAGAGAGGGAGGGAGGGAGGGAGTGACGGAGAGGGAAAGAGGAGGGGTGGAAATCGGTCGCTCCTCTCTCTGTTTCTCGTCCGTTCCTCCTCTGCTCGCCGCTGTCTGTCCTCCTCTGCTTTCTCCTCGAGTAGGACCGTGCGCTCGAAGAAAATGGACTCCCCTGGCGGCTAACCCCGATCTGTCACTCCTCATCCATCATGGAGCATCAAGCAGCCCCGGAGCAGACTACGGCTGCAGCCCCCACGGCAGACGAGCCAGCCACGCCCGACTCCAGGCGCACTAATAACCATATTACCCAGTTTTACATCTTTACGCACAGGCGGCGCTGTGATATCGACGCAAGTGGACAGTACTTAACCAGACGCTGTCTAATTTATTTCCAACGAAAACTCAAAATAAAACTCTCCCACATAAGGTTATTATCGGGATGTGATTTGCCCAGTTCAGCTAACATAAACGTCCTTATTCCTCCCAGACATATTTTTATTTCAGGCTAAACCTATGACCAAAGATCATCAATCTAAAATATTATTCATGGTATTTATTCACTGCTGCAGAGTCAACACTAGACATGTTGACCCGCTTCCTGAAAACAACAAGCCCTGACAGAGATGTTTAGAATCTGCTCTCCAGCCCTGAATCATTCCGGTTCATCCTCAGTATTCCGGCTGCAAGCACCACCATTTCATGAAAGTGATGGACACCTGGTTTATGGATTGATCTCACCTAACTGTAGGGAATATAAGGACACTGATTATGGCTTATTCTATAGCTGCACGCATCAATAACTGAACCATATCAACTCGCTGGAAGTCACTGAACAGGCCTATCAGACTCCTATCAGACTCCTATCAGACTCCTGTCAGACTCCTATCAGACTCCTATCAGACTCCTGTCAGACTCCTATCAGACTCCTATCAGACTCCTATCAGACTCCTATCAGACTCCTATCAGACTCCTGTCAGACTCCTGTCAGACTCCTATCAGACTCCTGTCAGACTCCTGTCAGACTCCTGTCAGACTCCTGTCAGACTCCTATCAGACTCCTATCAGACTCCTATCAGACTCCTATCAGACTAAATGTTGTAGGCTGTGAGAAGTGCACATGCAGGTGTTTTCTGAAACACCTTAGGTTGAACTTGTATAACAGAGAGGAGGAGGTGGCTGCTGAAGTACTTAGTATTAACTATACTGAGACCCCTTGCTGTGATAATGTAGTTTTCACAGTACTGAGCTTAATGTACTGTATCTACATGTGTGTCTCAGTATCGGACTGTAATTTCCTCAGTGTGAGATAATGACATGTCCTCAAAGCAGCATACTGCCCCCTAATGTACAGTGATTCCAAACTGGTACTTGCCCCCAGTGGGTATGTTTAAATATACCCACACATTGAGTCAATCAAACACCTGAACACAATTTGTTGAGTGTGTGTGAAACTAGTTGGCAAGTGAGCGGAGAAGTTGAATCAGTTGCTGAAAGCTGAAGCTGAAACAATCAGAAATAATGGATTAACAGTTCAGACAGTTAGCTGAAAGTAGGCTAATGTATAAACAGTCCAAACAGTTAAAAGTAGTGGATAAATGTGTGAAATAGAAAGCTAAAGTTAACAGATCATTTTAGCTTAAAGTTGAAATGAATGTAGTGAATGGTTGAGATAAATGGCATCATCTTGGTTGGTCTGACCCTAACTCAGGGATATGTGGCTACTGTGATTAAACACACACACACACACACACAACCTGTTACTAAGTACTGTGTGTCCAGTAGCTCAGTCAATAATTCAAGAGACTCTCAGGACTAAATGAAATGAGCGTATTATGTCTTAAGTGCTTTTAGTACTGTAAGTGAACCTTTCACACTGCTGCAGTCTCACACCACAATCTGCAGCCTCAACCACGTGTGGAGGAGACAGATACAGATACAGAGCACACACTCAGATACACAGTTCACACAGCATGTGTAATAAACAGATTTTTTAGAAAGGCATGCATGTGTGTGTACTGCACAAATGCAAGCCTGTGGTTACAGACAAATGCTTCCATATTTTCCGTCATAATTACTTGTGTATTTGTGTTTTCCAAAAACCATATGAGAGAGTGTGAGAGAGGGGAGAGTGAATTGGCAGACACAGTGGACATCTAGCTGGTGACCTTCTACTTCAAATAGGTGATTGGAGCCAATTCCAGTCGGGGGAGCACAGGCAAACACACACACACACACACACACACACACACACAAACGCCACACAGCCAAGTTTCACCGGGGGGTGAGGGGGTGAGGGGGTCCTGAAGATAGATAGCTTGAGTTGCTCCTGCCAATAATATCTTCATCTGACCTTGATTCAAGTTAAAAGAGAGAACTTCTACATGTAAAGTAGCACAGAGACGATTCTACCGAGCACCCTGGGTATTTTGGATTCAGTGAAAGTTTAATGATCCCTGTGGCAAAAGAGTCAAATGTTATAGAGTTTGGAGTAATTGGGAGTCAGTGTGGTTTGCTTTAAGGCATGCAGTACTTGTTGAAGGAGAGGAGTAGGTTTCTAATTCACTTTTTGCATCTTAACTTTTCTGTGCAGAGCGCATGTGTCCAGTGAGTCATGTGTGGTTCTGTTTGAATTCATGGAAACATTTGACTTGGCCCTTTGACATGAAAACAAGCCTTCTAACTGAGAGCGAATCCTGGCAAAGCTAATCACTCAGTGAATGTTCAGCATCCGCTGGGCTTCACAGGTTAAATCCCTCAAATGACAATGTGCATCTGACCTTGAAAATACCACCACAGCAACTTACGGTGCCATTTTAATCAGCTGGAAGGCACAGGGCAACACTTCACATGTAATTATCATGTCTATTGTGTGGAGCGGTCCAGGGAGACTCTGCTGGTTGGCGTGTGTGGGTGGAGATAAAGAGGAGAGCTTCTCTCGCTGATGAACGCATGCATGGAAATACTTAATGGTTCAGGCGCACAGGGACATCAAGGTCACATGCATGTACACAAAGGAGAGGGTGAGTGCACGCATGCACAGCAGGACACACACACAGTGAAGAGTCCTGAGTTTAGTAGGGCATACAGTCAGCAGGAGGAACATGCGAGGCCCATGAAGATTTCATGGCTTTCACTGCATGTGTGCTGTGTGGAGAATAAATTATACACACCCCAACCAACATGGAGGAATATGCAGAGACAGATACAGGCACAGACAACAGACCCACACACACAGAAACAACCCAATGTAATGAATTATAGACACATTCAGTTTGATTACAGTGTATGAAGCTCCAGTGAGGAAACAGTTTTCATACAATCTAACACAATGGGCTGCTGTTCTGAGGCTCTGCCACCCTTTAAGCTTCATCCCTTTATGGTGAATAGCAGTATCTTTCAGTAGTGCCAGCATGTCTTCAGGAGGCTCTGACAGATGATTTCTGTAGTTAGACTCCAAGTGGCTCAGCACTAACCTACAGCTCATTGCTGCCATCTGATGGACGGATATGAAAAGTGCTCCGAATGCTCACAGGAACTGACAGAGATTTAAAAATGTATGTGGTATAGGTTGGGATAGGAATTAGTGGCTGTTGTGATTTTCTCAGAAGTCTGAAGTTCATTATTTTGAATGTTGTTTTCTATGTCTCGTAGTTTTCCCTCTCTCTTTTTCTTTGCTTTCTTACTCGTTAAATGTTCGTTTTCTGTCTCTGCCTCCTTGTATTTATTTTGTTCCACTCCCTCTTGATCTGTTTTAAGTTTTTTTGGCCTTCATGTTTCCCTCTTCTTATTTTGCATCAACTTCTAACCCACTTTATCTCCCACACATATTCTCTCTTTAAGGCAGTAGCACACAAATGAACAAATCTTTTGACATTTTCAGAAATGTTTCTTAATGTCTTTTGTCCTTGCTACTGACTTTCACTCCATCCTGCCTTCTGTGTGGTGGATTACTCTCCTCTTGTCCCTCTGCCTCATCCCACCTGTGACTGAGAGCATAATTATTCATCCATCAAAGGTCAGAAGGTCATCTCATTTAGCATTCACCGTGGGCCAGAGTGAGAGGTGACCTTGAATGTTCATGGATGAGACATCTCACTCTTAAAAAGTAGAGGAGGGAAACTTTGCTAAAGCACCACGATACACCCAGAGGCTCACACACCCACACACACACACACACACCACACACACACACCCACCCACCCAGAAAAACTGAGCTCAGCAAACCCAGATAGCTTAGTGTGCTGAGGTTAAAGACTCTGCTGCATGACTGCAGTAAACGACCTTTACAGAGATACAGTTCCATCTCTGATCTGCTTTAAGTGGATGAATGAGTGTCATGTAGCAGAAACACCTGACTTCTTGAACCTTTAATGAAGTGACAGCACATTTACAACAGTGAACTGGAGGAGGAACCGTTCATTATTGTGTAGATAGATAGATAGGAGGTGATTTGGAAACTTGAAAAAGAAAGTTACCTCTGGTGCAGTCAGACTGTGGCTGGTGATTGGGGAGTGCTGGGAGTGATCGGTTGTGACAGTCTTTTGTATAAAGAGTAAAAAGCAGTGGGCTGAGCACACAGTCCTCTGTAATGACAGCGGCTTTGGCGGTTGACAGCGTGTTATCAGCTTTTACTGCTTGAGGTGTGTGAAAGGAAACTGCTGAGAACTTTAAAGTGCTCTGAGGAGCTTCTTAATCATCTGATGCCACTGGATGGGACTGAAAGCAGAGCAGAAATCAATGAAAAGTGCTCTGTTAGAGAGAGTGTCTAAGTGTTGTATAAGTGAATGCTGGAGACAGGCCTCTGCATCATCTGTGCCTCTTTTGTTCTCCTGTGAGTAAACTGGAGGGTTAAATGACAGCTGGTTGAATTATGTTGAAAACCACTTTTAATTAGATGAGAACTTGTTTTGCTCTGCTCACCTCTCTGCTTATCTGATCACTATGTTGTATCTAATTATTAGTTTAACCCTCCCACACTTCCTTTCTAGACGCCTGGAGGCTGCCCAGAGCACACACAGTCATTCACTACTATCACCTGGGTAAAGAGAGGGAGATATATACAGACCTATACCCAGAGTTGAGTTGTTTTGTCAGGGGCAGATTGAGATGCATGCATGATGGCAAGCTACTCAAACACACACACACACACACACTCAGAGCAAAACAATACATACCTGAGGTGGTTTAGTTCACAGATGTGTGAGATATTGAGCAGCAGACTGAATAAAGATGTTTCAGGTCACTTTTCCAGAAGTTGATGGTTTGAAACAAGGACAAGTGTTTTTTACTTTTTATTCACTTTTTTCACACTGTTTACACAGAAAAGAGTGAATACCAGCTAGGAAGAAAATAAAGCAGCATAACAAGAAGTAATCAGACATATATCTAATCACAGAGGAGATTATTTAACGAGCACATTTTCATCCATTTTATTACAGTTTGAAATAATGTGACATGATTCCAGCTGCTAAACTGCATTTCCTCTTTGTCTTTAGCAAACACAGGGGAGACAAAAAGATTTGTGGGTAAAAATGTCAGTCAGTAGAGATTACAGTATACTGTATCCTGCATTAGCACAGGTTCCTTATGAGTATATCAGAGCAACAGCATCCCCTGCTGGTTAGACCAGGGCCATGCTTGCTTTTCTGTCAGTCTGTGTGAGTGTGTTGATGGCGTTTGAGAAATTCAGATGTGTATTGATGTGTAAATGGAAACCTCAGCAGTGTTGCTTTATGTTATTTTGTGTCTCATGTACCATAATGCAGCCACATTGAGCTGTGCTGTGCCAGGTCCAGTATCTGCTTTGCAAGTGAACGTCTCCTCCAATCAATCAAAAGTGCTGTGTGTTTGTGTAGGTGAGTGTGTGTCTCTGTGTGGCCAGTGTGTCTGTGCTTTTCTTCTGCCTTTACTGTGCAGTCATCCAATGCGTTTCCCGTGTGAATTCCAATGTTTTTCTGGCCTCTGAGGTTTTTCAGAGGTGACATTTCATGCACCTCAGGTCACCAAGGCACCGTGCCACCCACCTGATGCTCTGCCTTTGTCTTTTCATCCTCCCCGCTCCGTCACCCGCGAGCTTTGCCTGACAGTGACGGAGCACGACACAATTTTCTGTCGTAATTCAATAAAACACAGATGGTTGAGATTTCATGTGCAGGCTATTTAAACACAGCGGGAATACCATTTCCTGCTTAGACGGAGAAGGTAAACAGAAGCACCGACTGCAAACCAATTTTTGTCTCAGAGAAGATAAATTTGTTTTTGTCTTTTTATGGAAGTGTGACTTTTGTGTGTCTGCTCGTGTGTGTGTGTGTGTGTGTGTGTGTGTGGGGTTGGGAAATTGTTGGAAAAGCGCATGTACTTTCTCAGCTGGTCAGCAGGTGTCACTATGCCACAGAGAGAAAGAGAGAGAGAGATCTATTTCCTACATAATCATTGCAAAATGTCACTGATCAGGATGCTCAACACTGACACATATTTTTTAATGATGTTGTGGATTTACAGTCCTCCCTGGACGTGGACAGAAAATACAGCCACGACTGATATTATTAAACAATACAGTAATAAAACAGCAGAAACATTTCACACACAGCCACCTACATGTGTATAAAGATCCAGCAGCGTGTGAGGAGGAGATTACAGGGAGGAGTTCAGAGGCCTGATATCTATAGTGTTCAGTCTTAGTGGGCAGTGACCCTCAGCACCTCCCTGAGGGATGGAGCTGGATGAGGTGATGAGTGGGATGTGAAGGGTCAGAGGTCATCTTCAATCAATTAGGGTGTTCTGGTTAACGTGATACAAGCTGTTGAATATTCCCAGGTGTATATATGTGCATTTTATACTCTGGCCTGTTCCTGTGTCTGCATGTTCATCCATGCACTCTAATGACTGTGTGTGTGTGTGTGTGTGTGTGTGTGTGTGTGTGTTCCCTATAGTTTCATCATTACCAGCATCGGGCTTCGAGGAAGGAAACCTTACATATGCCTGAGTTTCAACTTGGCCATGGGGGATCAGCTAATAAGCACCCACACATTATACATCCTCACATACTGTGCTGTGAGTGTGTGATGAAATGAAAGTGAGAGAGATAAAGAGGAAAAATAGATCGATTCTAAAAGGCTATAAGTTCTGAGATACTTTGTACAAGTTTTTAATAATATGAATCTCTCTGCTTCGATCACATGCTAACAGAACATTAAACAAGCGAAGCTATACAGATTAAAAAGAGAGGCAGAGACACACAGAAAAGTGAGGTTAGATATGTGGAGTAAACAAAAAGAAAAGAAGAAGTGGCTAGAGAAAAGAATAAAAGAGAGAGAACAGCCTCCTCTAATGCTGCTCTTCATCATGAATCATGTGTATGCACAGTATGACAGCAGCTCGTTTTGCAGCATCTTTGAATGTATGTGAATGCCGGGCATATTATCCTGTCCTTAGACACTGGAGGATCCCAGTGTGTAAATACATTGTGTGTGTGTGTGTGTGTGTGTGTGTGTGTGTGTGTGTAGTAGGTGCTGACTCTGCAGCTCATTACAGACCAACAGGGAGTCCTGTGGCCTCCAAATAGCAAGGAGGAGGAGAAGTCTGTGACCCAGACATGAAGGGAGACGCTGGGATGGAGAAGCTAACTGTCTACTGCCTGACAGCTTCAAACAGCTACACTGAATTTCTACCACTCTTTGTGTTCATGTAGTTAGCATACATTTTGAAAAGGGCTCACAAGCTCTCAACAAACACGTCTTTTAGAAACGACTCACAGTAAAAGCTTGTCACTGTGTTTAAATTAGCAGCAGTGATAGCTTTTGTGATAGCATACTGGATTCAGCTTATGTTGAGTCAGTCTCACCTTATGTCATAATGAAGCCTCAGGGTGCATACAGATAATAACAGGATGTACTATAAAGTACATTATGACCCTCTAACCCAGGGGCCAGTTCAGTGATTTGGGATGCGGCCTCTGCTGCGTCTTATTTTCAGACGTTCTCCAGCTGAGTGTGTTTGAGTGTGTAAACCTCACTGCGTTATTACTCTTAGAACAGTTTTACTCAGGTGAAAATCAAGTATCAAGACTATTTACAAACTGTCTGTTAAATGTGAGAGTAACAAGAAGTGAGTGAATCTCCTCCTGATAGATGTGGATAATAATTCACTACCTTTTATATCTAAACATCATAAACCTTTTAGCTGGGAGCTGCAGGCAGTTGCCTAACTCCCTCTCCCTGAGTCTCCCCCTGACTGTGACCATATATGTTTAAATACTTTGATTTCCCTGACGTTTTGTTTTTAAGTGATCTGTGGCACAGCACATTTTGACATTAGTGTGGCTGGTGACTGAGTAACACTACACTGCTCCAGGCAAAACCTGTTAAAAACACAATGAAGTCATTGCTTTTTGTGAAGCACATTAGCGATGTTGATGTTGTACCTCTTTAACATCTGCGATGGCTGTGAGGATTACTTTCCCTTCAGGCGATATGTCATTTCAAGGTAGACTATTATCACAGTGACAGCCGACAAGTGCTGGAATGGGAACTTGACCAGCTGTGAGCGGAGGAGAATGTGACCACAGGCTCAAAGTTTGATGAGATGAGAGTCCGATATGAGAGCAGACACTTGAAATGACTGTTGTTTCAGATAATGCAGCAGATATTAAGACCTGGGAGAATGAAAGACGTTGTTTTCATCTGTTGTGAGGAGGAGCTGGCGTCGGTTGATTAGGGAACAAAGCGAACACATTTCTCTTCCATAAAACATCTTTTTAGTCAAGTTAAGAGAATCATTTGCTTTTATTTTCAAAGTAAAAGTGCCTCTATTTTATGTGGCCTATCTCCCAGATATCAGACATTTTACTTCAATCAGGTATCTGCAGTGGCACCGCTTACAGCAAACTATTACCTTTTGGAGAAATTTTAAAGTATGAGTTTAGAAAATGATGCGCCTTGTAAGATTATGAAGCAGAACACAATATTCAAACACGTTTTCAGGCTTCAGTTTGGCCTGAGGTTGTAATGATGATCAAGGACACAGGTTGAGGCAACTTAGACTGAGATGAAACTTAATATTACCACAGTGCAGATGGTGATAACAGAAGCAGACAAGTTGTTGGGATGTGGAGTGTTTAACAGGGCTGCAGCTCAGCATCAGGCAGATTTTGTACATTTAGTGTAGCAGCCATTTATTTGTACTGTAGCATATAAATTTCCTTGTAGCCTGGGCCCGAATGACAAAAATACAATTACACTTTTACAAGGTTTGAAGGAGTAAGAAGGAGGTTTAAAAGGTCACCAAGGCCTTATTGCACCAGTTTCACAGAAGCAGAAAAAAATCCCCACAGGGCTTGTAAACTATCGTATAAATTACATATTAGAAAGTATTAGTTTGCTGCTGCCAATGCTGCTCACTAAAAGAGACCGATGTCTGCACTGGTGTTCATTTCTGCTGCTGAGTATGGAGGAAGTTGTATTAGTTGTGCATGTNTGTTTTTCACCGTGATATTTCTTCCTAAATGCAGCTACATGTTCTATGATATGAGGATGGAAAACAGTTAGGCCCAAGAACTGGGAAGAAATGACTACATTACAGACACTTACAAACACTCACACTGTCTTTTAAAGCTCTGAGGTTCGCACATCGTCAAACAATAGGCAATCCTGGAGGGATCTACTGGGGCATGAACTGTGCTGCTTTCAGATCTAACACAGTGAGAGTAATCTTATTCAACTGAAATGAAGGCGCAAGGGCAGGGTTAGATGAATCAAACCTATATTCCCTAAAACAAAAACAAAAATACACTCTTTGAGGATGACTGCCCTCAGTGACCAAGGCAGTGTTTCTCACTTCCATCTCCGTGGGCAGTCTAACACCATCATCATGTCAGCTGGGCTTTGTGTGGGTTGTGATTATTGACTTCTCATCAGCTTTACATCATGGCTATTGTTTGTTGCCTATAGATATTAATAGGTCCAAAGACTTCCAGTACGGGTATGTCAGAATTAGCATTTACAAAGGTACTGATGTACACCAAGGAGATATATGGGTGGCTGGGGGGTACAATTTACCTAAGAACATATAGTAATGTCATGAAATGCATTGATATAGGGCATGCTTACTACCTCTGTTTTCTGTTTGGTTGGTGTTAAAAGGTGTCATGTTGGGTATGTGCAGAAAATTATTGAGTAGAGCTGTCTCCCACTTTAGCAATGACACGCTTGGCACCAGCTCAAGTCACACCTCTCAGTGGCTAGTGCTAGAAAGACGTGGATGAAACGTGGTGACCAGGAAAACCACACTAGTCCTGGCTCAAAAGGTGCCGATGTCTCTCTCTCAACAACTACTAGATGAATTACCATGAAGTTTGTACACATACTCATAATCCCAAGACAATGAATCCAATTATTTTGTTGATCCCATCACTGCATTCCTATCAGCCTCACTTCTACTTGTGGTTTTAACTGATTGTGGCATGCTAACATGCTAAACTAAAATGGTGACCATTTGTAAAAGAATTTGTACAATGTGTGATTCCACTTGCAGTTCTACCTCCAGTAGTGTAGACTTACACTGACACCCTCTCAAGGTTTACTCCAGTTTGCCAGTTCATTAAAGATATATGTGTGATATATGATATATGTATGTTTTTAACCACTCACCACTCTGCACAGGTAATTCGCAGTATATCAGTATACTGTGTGTGAAATGGAATGGATACCATACATTTTTCAGAGCTAAACTGATCATGTGATGGGAAATAGTGCACTCAGCAAACAAGCTAGCTAGCCACCGTGCTGAAATAACTTGTTCTTGTTCTTTATTAGTGTCCTGGGTTTGAACTGACCATGGAGATTCAACTGTCTGCCTGACACTTATACTCTGTTCCTATTCTGACAATAACAGACAACACAGAAGTACGTATGTCAGAAGAACAAGACTCCTATCAAACATTTCTCCACCCAACATAGACCCTAACTCTGGATATACACTGCACATATTTATTGCCTTGCTTTTTAGCTGAAATATTCTGTAAACTTATTGCAAAGTATTTCCTAAAAGTATTAAAATATTAACCAAGTGCTGACACATAAGCATGACAGGTTCTAATTCCAGAGTGACCTTTCCTAATTTCCACAGTTCAGCTTTAGTCTCACACAGAATTTTCTAGGTTTTTCATTTGAACCAGCCAGAAAGCTCTGCTGGTCCAAATGGTAATTAGCTGCTGGTAGGCATAATAGACTTGTGGGCATCAGAGAGTCTTACTGATGTGAAGCTGAAATCCTTTCTAGCAGGGCCGACACCTTCAACACATATGGCAGAAGGAAAAAAGGGAAAGCATAAAAGCTTCCACAAATAGGAGCGACTGTATTGTGAAATGTGTCATTTTCACTACCATTCACATACAGCATGCTGTATGCAGGCCAAGCTCACAGGTACAATCATGATCAGGTGCTGAAGGAGTGAGAAAATAGAAAGACAGAGAGAGTAACAGAGGACAGACACAGAGTGGGAGAAATGTGAGGAAAATCATTGCAGTCTTCACCCAGTCAATGCAAGACCGTCATCCAGCAGCCAGAGTATTATCTGCATAATCCAGCTATCATTTACACCCACACATTCATGGCTGGCCGGTTGACACATTATGGATTTACGTGGAGGATTAAGCGATGATAGTTTCTAGGAGATGATGATAATGGTTGAAATTATGACAAATGCAGCGAGTGTGGTTATAATATATTAACACTGATAAGGAATATGTACAATATACAGTATATGTACATATTATGTATTGATACCTTCAAATTTTCCCTTCGTAGCAATGTAGCAAAATGTCATCAAAATAGGAGCTTTTCTTTGCAAATTCAAGCCACTATTTAGAGAGTCTACTCACTGCATTAATTGGAAAGCATTATTATTTTACAATAAACACACAGGACATTTTGGCAAAAATATTCTACATTACTACTACTAGCCTTTACCTTTACTTTTGCTACTTTTAAAGTAAAAATACTTTAAATAAACGGTCCATCATTCAAAATCCGATTTCAGTTAAAGTACAGATTATCATCAAAATCATCATCAGTATCATCAAAACACATACATAATGCATCAAAAGTAAAATTCTGCAGAAAATGGCCTCTGTGGCAAATTATTATATATAACATTAATATATTGTTCACTTTTGGTGTAACTGCTAGTCTCATATACATCTGAAATGTGAGGGTCCTTAATAGACACTGTTTTTTGTAAGTGGTCACAAGCCAAAAAGGGTGGAAACCATTTTTTAACAGTGCATTGTGCTGTAACTTATAGGCTTATCATAGTAAGTAAAATCTTATCCTGAGAACAGCTAGTCACTATAGCTGTTAAATACATATAGTAGTGTAAAAGTACAATATCATTTACTATAAAAAAGTACAGTAAAAGTGCAGTATTAATTACTCTATAGTATTAAGTATAAACAACTATACAGTAGCATAAAATGGAACTATTAAACTTGCAAACTTAATTGCTTTCTGCTGCTGTACATATGGGATAAAATTGGAAGACACATCATGCAAGCTAATGTCTACTAGATAGATTGGAATCAGCAAGAAGTATGAAATGAATATAATCAAAGGCCAACAAACATTAATGACTATTTGTAGTGTTACTGTGTTTCAAAATGCAACTGAATTAAAAAGTTGTAAAATACCAGTTTCAAAAGAATTGGAAAACTGATGAGGCATATGTAATTTTCCTAATCAATTATGTAATGTGTTTGGGGAATGAAAAGTTAAAATGCAATTTCAGAACATGGAGCTTTAGACATTTGGGAAATTGAATTAGTGCTGCTCAGATTAATCCCTGTTCATGTGTCTTATGGGAAAGAATGAAATTACGCTGCAGCTACATACTTCCTCCTCTGTAACAGTGTGTTTTATCTACTCGCGTGCATTTTGAAAGGGCAATGGTTTGAAATTGTAACCACAACAGATGACAAAAAATATTTTTCCTGAGTCAGACATTGCCATTAGAGGATTGGATTAAAAAAAAAAAGGCAACATTGTTCTGCCCAAAACACACTTGCTGCCGCTGTGACGACAGCATGGGACTAGCATCATTAACCTTCCACAGAGTGTCAGGGATGAAGAAAATGCCACAGGAAGGCACTTCAGTAGACATGCGCATCACAGCTGCTGACTTTGCTTCCACTTATTGCTCAAGGAAAGGCCCAGTGTGAGTGTTAGAAAAAGAATTGGTGGGTAATGCTAGGTCATTAAACAACTAGAACACATAGGGACACTCATAGGCTTTTTACAGTAATTGTCAGGACCTTCATCGAAATCATTTATTCCCTCACACCTAATGCTTAATAAAATGTCCTCACTCTGGAGGGTTTTCCTCATATTTTTATCCTTGGGATGAAATATATTCCTTATGCATATGGAAATACTAGAAAAAACACAACTTTTCTGCTTCCCAGGGCAAACACATATACACCCTATATGTACAAATGCCCATCCACACACACACACACACACACACACACACACACACACACACAATACAATACACACATTACTGGCCCCAGCTGTTTAAGCGACCAGTCATTCTCACTTGCACTTCTTTCAATAATTCATTTGCTCCACCGGGGTGTTTGATGGCATATTCCAGGCTGATATTTACTGCACATGCCTGCAGGGACGCCTCAC
>BRZM01003345.1:0-29988 GCA_033238685.1 Lates japonicus
GCGTTTCTGGGTCAGCGGTAAGGGAAGTGCTAACGTGTGTGATGGAGCGAGGAGGAGGTCTGGAGCAGCCTGGGTCTCTGGTAGACGGATGGATGATTCCCTTGGTTTGATGTTTACGCTACAGTGATGTTCAACCAGAGTAAAGGCCATTGAAACCAGACATGCATCGTGGGAAATATAATATGGACCTCTTATAATTCTGGAATGAATTCTGCAGGGTTTAAGGCTGCAGAATGTTTGTAGCATTTTGTTCTACGGACTACATAATGTCAGATTAGCCAACAAGAGCTGTGACTGAGCAGGAGTAATGCCAGTCAATGACCTGAAGGAAAGCATTAAAAGATCTTGAGGAGGTGTTGTTATGGCCTAGTGGTCTGGGACAAATACTGCGTGGCCACTGGCTGAGGACATTTGCTATACTAACCCCATCACTCTCCTCAAGTTTTCTCTATGGTTTAATATCAAATTGAGGCAAAATTCTATTTACTTACCAACACTGTAGTGAAAATACAAGTGTTGACACTGGTTTAGAACAACTATTCTTTATGAAAGTGCACGCCAGTACAAATATGCTGATATTACAGCAAAAGAATACTACAGCAAGAAAACTAATATCTAATACAACCTTCTGCAGAGACATGATTTGCAATCGGTCAACAGGAAAACAACACCATCACCACCACCACGGGAAAATATGCTTAAGACCAATTCAGCTCAGAAGTACAAATATGAGTATTTATATCTGACTAATGAGGGCATAAACAGCCTTAAGCATAGTGCATGTGCAACAACCACATTACACATATACTAGCTCATCTGCTACATGAAATTAATTTCTATTCAATACCAATGCAAATGAACAGGTAGATGTACCAGTACTGCAGAGCAACCTTTGCAACCAGCAAATACTAGACATTACCTACAATCATGCAGATGCAGGAGAGCAATAAATAGTGTCATGTCATGTCAATTGAATGTCAAGAGTTAAATGTTAACTCCAGAATCTGAGTACTTCCTGTCACTTAGGGGTACTTTTTCCACTAGTAATGGAAATAAACTTTTCCTGAGCTTCTCTCTGAGCAGAGTTAGTGGCTGTTTCACACTTTGCTGGCAGACTGTTGATTTGTTAATAAGAACATGTTGTTCATTGTTTTATATGTGGCAGAAGAAAGGCTCGATGGCAGCATATCAAGAGGCTCATGTCAAACAGTTTAACCTGAATTAGGACTTGGACCAGACTGGGGCCAGCAGCCTGGTTAGCCTGTGCATCATCTATGACCCCTCTGTTGAGCCCTCCTCCCCACTGGACCTCAACCCAACAGGTTGGGGATTGTAATGGTGGACCCCGAGCATCTTCTGCAACATCGTATTTTGACCCCAACTGACCCTCTAACATTGGACCCAGATGCTGCATTGTCTCTCCAGGGAGTGATCTGACAGAGCCTCAGATCAGTTTGTCCTGTTTTTGTTCTCCAAAGGAGCTCAGCTGTGGAGCAGTATGCTGTGCACTGAGGCCTTATGGTGATGAGGAACATGGGCGCTGAATGTTTTTCTCAGTTAGAATAGGACATGCTCTCACAATATGGCCAACAAGTTCAGTGCTTCTTATGACACAAAGTGAATAACTCATTTGCGAGAAGAAATGATTTACCCATCTACCAAAGTCAGACTTTATAATAACATGTCACATCTGCTCAAAAAGATGGTCACGTCTCTATAAACCAATTTATCACACAATTCTCATGTAATGTTTAATACATTTCACTAAGGCTTATCTGCTCAATTCATATATTGATCTGGTCAAACTCTTCTCACTTCTAAAGTCATCTCCTCTCTAAATCGGAAAACCTGAAAGCCCTGTTCTCATATCATACATAGTGCTATTTATCTTAAATTGTTGGCAGATTGTATTTATTGCAACGTCATGTTTTTGTTCATTTTCTTTCTTGTCTCTTGTGTCCTATTTACATGATCATCTATTTTATGAATATCAATTTATTTAATATTTTTGTAATATATGCTGTGTACTTATTTTCACATTCTTAGTAATAGTAAAATGATGGCTGTATTAATTTGACATTATTCTTTTGATCTCTGATTACTTTTTCTTACATTTTATCCATTATATGTGAAGCTCATGTTGTATGTTCTTATTGCAGCTGCTATCTTGGCCAGTTCTATAATAGAGTGAATGGGGTTAAAACCCCACCAGCAATAGGCAGTTCTATAACTTGTAAAGCTGCAGCATCTGTAATGATATCTTATTATCATTTTTGTTCTAGGTTCATTTTTCAGTTGTAGCAGCAGGTGAATGCAATGGTGCTTGGCAGCTAATATCCCGTATACTGGCTCTTCACAATAGTACACAAACATAATTTAACAGTTAAGGCTGAAAATTGATCTTCTCTAATGGCAGAAATTCCAGATCAGGACAGTCTCCAAAATCTCTCTCAAGACCTTCAGGCCAAATGATACCCAGCCACCAAATTTCAGCCAAAGCTGTTTGGTTACTTTCTACCCTGACATATTTACAGACGCTGGCTGGATGCACCAAACTAAATCAAACACAGAGAAAGTAACTACAACTACAGTCACTGCAGTATGTGTGAGCAAGTTGGTCAGCCAATCAGCCAAAGTTGTTGATACTTTCATTCACACCCTGCATTGCATCCCTGCTGATACATTTGGCTCAAGTTTCTTTAATTCTTAGAGTATAGAATAGATGGTAAAGTGCTGCTGTTAGTTTATAAACCACTTAATGGCTTAGAGCCAAAGCATATTATGCATATACTCATTTATGCTTAATATACACCCAGCAGTACCCTTTTATCTTTAGGCAGCAGTCAGTTCACTGTGCCTCCAGTCTGGTGGAGCTGCATTCGAAATGAACTTCCTCGTGATCTTAAACCCCCCCCCCTCCATTAATTCAACATCTAAAAACAACTCAGATTTGACTATATATCTCTACAATAAATTTGAATACAATTTACAATAAATTTTAAACTGTATTCCTTGTCTAATAAACTATTTACTATTACTTTTAGCCATTTTTATCATACTCTAATTTTTTAATTTTTTATTGTGTTTTTAAAAACACAATGAAGATATCCTTCATCCATCATTCACTTTGATAAATTTCAGTCCTGATGCAGCCTTGTTTATGTACATACAAACGCAAAGCATTGATTTAACTGAGAGTCCTTTTTGTTGTATTTTTTCAGAAGAAAATCCTGCCATACCACTGTTCAGCCTTTGATTTTATCTGTCCTCTTATATCTCCTCCATCTGATGAGGACTCTGTTAACACCTAACCTGGAGCTGCATGAGTATGTCAGCATCTGCCTGCAGTGGCATATTCTACAGCAGTTTCACAGATTTTGAGAAAAGGTCACATTCAGTTACATTTGGAAGGTGCAGTCAGTCTGAGGAACAGACAGCTACACAGAAGCGAAAGCATAACTTGACTCAGATTTATTCAGTGGAAGTAACAAATAGTCTGTCTCCCAAATGTTCACACATGACAGAGAAAAGTGCAATGAAAGAAGGCAGTTTATTTCTTAATAAGGCATGAGGATGCTCAGGTGCGCACAAAGAAGCCCACCACTGCTCTCCCCTCCTCTCCTGTACCACATATTGTCACTCTGAATAAAGTCAAGTTGCAGCTGTGGAGGACTCATTGTATTAAGAAGAAGGGTATAAATAAACAGGTAAACTGTGCCAAAAAATATCTGTCACTATGGATACTGATAGATTCAATTACTTTTGTCATGACACACTTGTAACTTCTTGGTATGCTGTTGTTTCTACACATGCACAAAGTTGAACTTCTCATGCAGATTTATTTTTTACAGGTTTACAAAGGCTCATTTACAACGACAAACTCTGGAATAATTTGTGAACATCACTGTACAAACTCATCTTTTGGACCCTAATTGGAGCCCATATCAAGCACTCAACATCTACATGGTGTCTAACATTAGTTTTAGTAGATAAGTACTTTTCCTTTTCATAGAGAAAATAGTTGATTTTATGTTATTTACAATGGATTCCTCAGGAGACAAGTTTTGTTTTTTTATGATGGAAAAAGCATCCACAGAAAGATTTCCACCCTGCTGCAGAATAATCCCTGTCTACTCTGCCCATCTGTACACTCAGTGTGTTTTCAAATATTCTATGAGTATGGCTATGCCATACAACTGAGTATACAGTATATGCATGTTCATAAACAAAGTTACAAATTAGCAACTGACCTTGTGGGAGGAATGCATCTCAATATCTATAATACATATTTCACCATAGATCTGTTACAACACACTTCTTAATATGATCCTCCGGCTGCAGCAACGGCTTTATTCAGGTGACAATATGTGGTACAGGAGAGGAGGGGAGAGCAGTGGTGGGCTTCTTCGTCCACACCTGAGCATCCTCATGCCTTATTAAGAAATGAACTGCCTTCTTTCATTGAACTTCTCCCTGTCATGTGTGAAAATTCAGGAGACAGTCTATTTGTTACTTTCACTGAATAAATCTGAGTCAAGTTATGCTTTCTCTTATTTCTCTCTCTTAGACTGATGGCATCTTACAAATACGTCCTTTTCTCCTCTGAATACATCTTTTGTCAAAAAGTTTCAGTGTCTTTCTGAAAAGCATCATCTAACATCATTTCAGACTTCTTCTACACGCACAAATCTTTTCTACACATGCACAAACGTGAATTTCTCCTGCAGATTTATTTTACAGGTTTACAAAGGTTGATCTACAACAACAAGGGTCCTACAGCTTTAGGCAGATTAGATTTAAGATTTAAGACTTTTTTAATGCCACTCGGGATAACATTTAAGGACAATTTTACAATAACAAAAATCTGAATAAATAAATAAATACAAAGGATGTAACAACATCAGGAAACCTGCTCTGTGCATCCCACCAAAAACAAAATACATATATATATATATTTTATTCATGTTGTCTCATCTGCATTATGTGACAGAAAATGCACAACATGAAGGGAAAACAGTGTTACACAGAACTAGATCCTATGCTGTAGAGAAGAAACTGAGGAAAAATGGTTAAATGGCCAGTGTCTCTAGACATCTGTAAGCCCCATCGGCGCAGTGGTAGATGTCACGGTCATGCAATTTGGGACACAGATATGCGGCAGTAATACACCTATGATGTGCATTTCCTGTAGATATTGGATGCATGTTTAAACATGTACAGATACAACCACACTGTGTAAAACTTATATAACAAGTCACACGTCGAACAAAACGACTGCTGTGAAAAAAGGTCTATTACACCAGGTTTGTGCAAGACATGCTTGAGTGTTATATACACATGTTGTATGAGTTTAACTCATTGGAAGCTTGTTAATATGTATGAGACCAACTTTGAATCACACCATTCCATTCAAAATGCCAAAGATCACAGAATCAGACATAAAATCATAATTGTGCCTATACTTAGTCAGAACTACTTGCCTGACGATCAAATAATTTGGAAAGCCTCTCTCCACACAACTTTCTGATGTCAGATTACGGGGGTTGTGTCAGCAGAGATTGATAAGAGAGAAGACAACATGAAGCAAGGAAAAAATACTGAGCATATATGTATGCATAAATCTGTAGATCTAATGCAAACAGAAAATACAGAAGGTGGTATATCCCAACCCTATACTCTCCATACGTGCAAGTGAAAATACTAGCTGGTTCAAACACTTGAGCTCCTGCTTTCTCGTCTCCACAAGACAGCTAACTGAAGATGCACTTACCCGATAGCAGTCTTTCCTTTACTCCATCTACATAGCAAACTGTATTTTCAATCACATACAGCTGTATCAAATGTACCTGGACACTTAGAAAGTCTATTGCATTAGCTGGGAACTGAACCCAGGCCTCCTGAATAGCAGGTGAGAATTCTACCACTGACCCACCAATGCCAACATTCAAATATTTGTCACACCTCTGCCAAGGTCCACTGAAGGCCCCAGTGTACTCTGCCTGGCAAGTCACCCCACCAAGACGAGTTCACATTAATTCCAAACCTGTACGTGTAACAAAACACACCAAAAAGCCCACTTATTGCATTGAAATGTTTCACTGTTTTGCCCATCCGTTTCCCTTTATTCTGTCTACATAATGCAGAGTGATTCGGACCACAAATGCACCTATGCATGTAACTAAACATTTGCCCTGTGTGAGGCTTGACCTCACAACCTTCAGATTATGAGACTGACATGCTGCCTGCTGCACCAACAAGGCCTGCTTTGCAACTGTACTGACGAACAAGCACAAACAGATGAGTACAATTAACAAGCTCTTTCCATGTGACATGGACACAAAGGCCTACTTGTGCTTCACAGAAATCAGCCCAAATGGTCGAGGCAGATGGTCACCCATCACGAGTCAGGTTCTGTTCAAGATTTCTACCTGTTAAAAGAGAATTTTTCCCAGACTCTAAACTTAATCTTCAGTTGAGCTAGTTTCATTGCAGAGTCTTCACAACATCACCAATATGGAGGTTCATCCTCTTCTGGCTATAGGTCATATACAGTTCACTCTGCACACCACTCTACACAATCCAAGACAGACCATACATCACCAACATCACCTGTTAATGTAGTTCTCCTCTACCTGCACCTGTCTCATCAGGATCCAAATATATGAGTTTAACCAAACAAGCCAAGAGTATCGTTATTATAAAATGTAATGAAAACAGTCACACGACTCTAAGGATGGTGTGTTAAAGTATTTTGTAACCTGTATTACCACCTCACAGTAGATACAAATGTAAATATTCAATATTCAATATTCAAGACGTTTCGACTGGAATGCCCTATGAAGGCGGTTTTCCAACTCAGAAAGTCAAAGGCTGCAATTGAATAGTCAAAAAAATCTCCTTTCCTAATCACTTTTCCTTGGCCTCCAAGGAAAATAAAAGTCCAGAAAAGATGTGAAGGAGAATTGATAAAGAGGTGGAAAAGACAACCACAGTTTTAAGTCTGACTGCTTACACTGGGTGGTTTATTAACTAGCTTTATTTATAACAAATGGAAGACATACAGTATTAACCTCAGTGCTGTAAGCTACAATTCCAATAAGGTTTCCTGTCCCAACACTAATAATAGGGTTTAGAGAGAGAGTAGGGTCATACACAGACAGCAGTCAGAGGAAAAGGATAGAAGTCACCAGGGTAAAAGACACATGGTCACCTTTGATTTCTGTTATCCACAAGCAACTGTGCTCTTTTAAATCCCAGACTCAGAATGTCTTTTGAACACATAGCGACTTTGTGACCAGATAGACATTAGCCTGTGTACAACACTGACACAATGGAGGTCTGGCTGGCAGGCTCTGGAAAAAAAAAATTTAGGGTCTTGCAGTTTAAAAAATTAAATTAAATTAAAGATTGTACAACTTTTGCTGCAATGCAATATCATCCAGGAACACAGTGCTAGCCCGTAAATAAACCCTGTCTCCTAGAAATTACTTTAGATCTGTAACCAACAAATGTGTTTGAAAAAAAGTAATGCAGCTCAAGTCACATTTATTAACATGAAAAGAAAGGCCTCAATTAATGCATCTGGTTATTTCACATACTGAACATTTGTATCTGTTACATGTTCACTAATTACGATTATAAATGCAACTGAAAAGATCACTCAGGTTAGTGGTGACTAACAGATATAGTCATTTGTAGCGGGGCGATCAGTGTGAGAGACAGTTCCATCAATCAACAAGCTCACATATTTCACGTTCTTGTGATCTTAAGTAATTTGTCTGAGAATCAGAACAATCACACTCATCACAGAACTTAACTCTACTTAAAATATATCCAACTCTGTCTGAGTGTTAATGTCTGTCAGAGAACTGGATAGTAAAAACAACGACCGTTACCTCAATGAACCGCCACCCATCTGGTGCGATAAGACTTAAACGAGCAGAAGATCACAAAATGTAACAGAAGGAGCAGCGGATGTAACAAGTAGCCTTGCCTTCAGAACTGTCAATCAACTGTCATCAACTGCAAAGATTAATTATGGTTAGGTGCAATTAATCTACGTTTAAGCCCATGCTGTAATTCCATAGTACACCACTTTAACAAAATCTGCGCGTCAGTCATAGGTAAGAAATAAGGCTGCAGTGTGTCCCACCTCGGGGGACGCATCCTTCATCACGTTTCTACACTGAATGCATTGAATCGAGCTGACCAAGGCCTGTCTCTTCTCCTTCAAGCAGCATCTGACAAATCCTGTTTCTGGCGGAGAAACAACAGTGTAACCACAAACTGATACATTGGTCAGTTGCTCAGTGGTGCATTCAGGCATTTTCAAGTCCACTTAAAAGTTTGGAAATATGTTGACCATTGTATTCACCAGATGTTTGTTTTGAGATGACATCAATGCATGTAAAGCTATCACTTGAACTTAGACATTTATTTATGTGAACCTGTTCATTGCAGTTACTCATGTTTAAGTTAAGCATCATAACTCACCTTTCACACTCAGGTATTATAAGTGCCTCCTTTGTCAACTGTTCTGAGGGAAACTCTCTGGTGAAAATGTTCATCCTACAAGATGACAAACACATTTGAATGTAAAAGATGAAATGAAGAAATATGTTGCAGTGTTCTATGTATGTATATATATTTTTGGTGATTGTGGATTTCTCTGTGATGGAGGTATAAACTATATCAGGCTGTTTTATGTAATTCTTATTAGGAGGATGCTTTTAGTTTTTCATTTAAGTTCTGCACTCAATGCTAACGGTCATTTAGCAAATGTGTTCCCCACAGCACATGAACGCAGCATAGCACAGCAAGTCGTAAATTGCAAGGAAATGATTGCTGTAAGACCTTTTACCAAAAGTAGTCTACAATGATCCTCAAACATCACTCTGTCACCAGAAAGAGGTCAGTATGAAAATCAGACGATGAGCTCACTTTTAACAACAGTTTTATCAGCAAACAAGAATGATAATTTTCTGTTGTTTGTTTTTGCAAGGCTTAGCCTTTTAAAATCTGTGCTGGAGCAGAGATAACTGCTACTAGCATGTTATACTCCACAAAACAGGTTATGTTGATGTGTGTCAAACTAACCTGAATTCCACATTGACTAATCCGTCCGAACATTAGCAAGCTGATTCACGCGACACAAACACCACTTTAAACTACATTTAAACACTATTAACCGACAAACGTACACCTCCAATGTGTTCAGTCACCACATGTTCCTTCTCCCGCTCCTCATACTTTGTTTTGGTTTTTCTTACTGCCTATGGACTTGGTCGTGGGAAAACAAATGACTACACATCCAAGCGTCCCCGTGAGTAGCCTCTTTACCTGAATACGGGTATGGACGGAACCATATGGGTTTTAGCCAGGGGGGTGGAAGAGGGGCATGGTAGTTACATTTACAACAGAAGAAATTAAATCCTAACCCCCTAACCCTAACCCTCTTTACCTCTGTTGATGCTAGCTTATTTACCATATTTAATTTTATTTCATTTTTTATTTATAAACAGATTTTAGTTTCTTCAGAAATTTAGAAGATCAATATGCATCTGTGTGTGTGTGTGTGAGAGAGAGAGAGAAAGAGAGAGAATCTGTCTGTGCATTTTTAGAAAATATTTGTCATGCTCTTTACAGGAAAACAGTATTATCCTTCAGAAATAGAAAGGTTCAACGATATTGGTGCCAAAACATAAACAAAGTATTGTGCTTAAAATATCAGCTGCAAGTTCTGTAATGTTGATACAATATGAAGATGAATTCCTTCTCAATTTTAAAAATATTGGTCTGAATTTCTTAGAAGAGGGTGGAAAATATATATTTGGAAACATTTTGTAAAGTCAAGCTTTCACTGAGCAACAATTCATTGATTTATTAATTTATTCAGGAATATGTTTTGGTTTTGTTTGTTTGTTTGTTTGTTTTACTTTGTGTTGAGTAATTTGCAGTACAGCACTTTACAGTATCCTGGACCCAAAACAAAATATATTCAGTTAACTGTCACACAAAGCAAAGAGAAGGAAGCAATCTCGCTGAAAACTGGTAGTAAGAAATGTTTGGCTGTTTTATTTGCAAAATAGCTAAACAGTCAATTAACTATCAGGATAGATGCATATTACTACTCTTTTGATTTACTAATCAATTAATTGCATCAGTTATAGTCATTACAAACATAAATGGATTAACAGGCAGTATATAATTTATATGCTAAGCATATATTTCAGACACAGCCATCAAGTGTAAACTGCATTAATTCTGCTGTCACATCCCCATGTTGAAAGAATAATATGCTTCTGTGAAGGTGTTCAATTTAGTAGTCAGATTGCTAAAGCAGTTCCTCCTAACCTATTAAGTATATCTAGGTTTTCATTCTGGGGTTAGGGTTATGTCAAACCTCAGGAAATGGAAGAGAAAGAAATCTGGATTGCTGAACCCAGTTTAAGAACCATAACTGCACAGCAGCCAAATGATTACAAATAGATATAATGTGAAAAATGTTTGGTTAAGCTACTCAGAGGAGTGGAACTGACATCATTAATTGCCCATTCCATCACTACGTTTAATATGTTTTATAATTGACAATAAGGAATATGTTTAACAAATTAAAGAAGATTTCTCAAAAAATATAAAACATTTCCTCGGGCAATCTTTCTCTATCAGCTGTACGGCACAAGTACAGCATCCTCTGCCCTCAGTGCTGATAACTGCACACACACAGGCAGGAGGGACTCAAATAAAGACATAGTTAGGTCTGGACCAAGACTGCTCGAGTAAATACAAGCACAGATTCAGCTGGTGCTCAGTGTACAGCACTGGGTTGACTAATGATATAGTGCTGAGAAAGCGGCGTGATTATTTCTTGGAACATGATTATTGATGTGTTTTCTATTTCTGTTATCAATGTGTCTCATGTGTCTCATTAGAGGTTGTTCAGCATTAAAGAGACCATCATGGAATCTGACCTCTGTCAGCCTCCTGAAAGCCTAGAAATGTCAGCAGCTGGTGCTTAAATCACAGAGCTGACTGATACCATACCTGCTGCTTTTATGACAGCTACCATGTTTAAATCACTGTATGGCCAATATATGAATAAAACAATACAGTTGTTTTGTACAGTTTAGTTTGCAGATTTCCTACTTTCAACTCAATCCCCTCATTTCAAAGAAAGCAAATCATTTTCATTGTTTGGTGTGTGGTCTACAGAGTCCACAACCTCAACACCTTTGGGATGAACTGGAACACCATGACAGCCTTGTCCCAACATCAAGTTGCCCCCACTAATGTGGCTGAACAGGAGCCAAATTCCACTGGCAGGTTCGACGGCTGGTGAAGCCTGAAACCAGGAAAGTGGAGGCGAAAAAACCCATAATTCCTGGAAAGCTGTTTAAAATCCATTGAAATATGTGGAAATGTTTCAGAATATTTTTGGTGGTGGAACTTGTAGGCCATGTAAGTTCCATCCATATTCACACATTTACATCCATGAATTTTCTTTTCTTTTGTATTAATTTATTTATAGATTTATTGTCATTATTATTAGAAGTAAGAGCATGATGCCAAATCTGTCAAGCAGTAATAAAAAAAACTCATACTTCCTGACTTTTGATTTGATGCCACCTCCATCTTTGTTTTCTTTCTCTTCTGTATTTCTGTCGATGCCTTACTAGATGTCCACAGTACTCACATTCAGAAGACATATTTAAAATCTTCCTACCGCTCAGATGAGAAAAATTACACCAGTTGGACGTTATCATTATAAGGTAACTGTGATTTATTTAAGAACTCTGAACTACAAAGTTTTAAATCCACAGAACTAGAAATTTACTAAGACTGAGAATGATTTGGGAAATTTAAGTGTGAAATGTTCATTTTTTGGGGATTTGCATCAGTCAAATCAGCAAACAAATAAATCAAACCTTAATCAGGACAGGGAAGTATTGAAGTAATCAAGGATAGGCTGAGGAACAATTGGGTAGTCTGTGAAATAGCGGAACCACCAACAATAAACGATGAAGATGGATGGATAGATGAAGCAAACAAGCATACCAAATTGAAAACCAAGTGATCAGTTGTTGTTGTCAGGAGTTGATTGAAACTATTTTCTTGTCTGGAAGGCACATGAATTACAGAATCACAGAGAGGTGAGATCTGAATGATAACACCACGACCTTACAGCCATTGCCAAAAATGGCAAAATAAGTCATTTAATAACTCAAAGTTAATGAGTTACTAAAGTGAACATTATAGTTTTACCATTTCTTGTCTTTTCACTTTTCTTTGTGGGATTCTGGCAATAATTAGCAGTCAATTTGCATTTGTTTATTTTCCTCCTCTCTTTTATATTACTGAACGATTTGCTGAATTGTCCTCCAGTCTCTGGAGAACTTCTATTGTCCAAAGTCACATTCATTCATAATTACTCCTGGAAATGAAATGTGACATATTTCTTCAGATTGATGTCAAATTGTAGATTCACAGGCGTAATTTAATTACATCCAATTATCCATTTTGCTAATTAAAGTGAAACAGGAAGCAGGTATTTATATTCATTTTATGGGTCTTTGGGCATCTAGATCTCAAGTCAGTCAAGACAAGTCCAAGTCAAGCTTCAGGCCTTCATGAGCAGCAATGGTGCAGTGGTGTACTGTTGCCTCACAGCAAGAAGGTTCGGTGAGCCCCAGTTTGCCTGAGGCTTTTCTGTGGGTTGCATGTCCTACCTGTAACTCTGAATTGTCTGCAGGTGTGAATGGTTGTTTATTTGCCCCTCGCGATGGACTGGTGATCTGTGCAAGTGTACTCTGTAGTATGTGATAGGCTTCAGTCCCCTCACGACCCTTAATGGATAAGCTGTATAGATAATGGATGGATGGATGACTGAATGCAGATGTAGCATTTGGCATATATTTTGCATTTATGTTTTATCTTTTATATCAGACTGAGGCTCAGGTCTTAGGGTGACTCAAATTCAACAGTCTACAGCTCTGGCATTCACTCATGTAAATTCTGATTTGGGCTCTTAATCTGCAATGAATTTTTAATCACCCACTAAACATTTGTTGCAGTGGTGCTAATGCATCTGTGTGTAGAAACAACTGATGCCCATCAGTCCAACTGTGCACAGAGCTCTGTGCGCCTAAACCAGGTTGCCACTGGGCAGAGCATCGTAGTGCATCTCGGCTCATGGTCTGGATTTTAATAGAATTACCAAAGTCCAAAAAGCAGAGACCACTGTGACCACTCAGACGTAAATTCACCCTGTTACTAAGCTGGACAGTATCCATTTACCTTGAAAGGACATCAGAATAAAAGTAATGAACTTCTTTACGGTGCATAAATAAAGACAAATATCTCAAGACAAGAAATACAATAACTGATATAGTACAAGGTCAAAAAACAACAAATATACAACAAGTGGTTTAAGGATAGTATCACATCACCCTGAATAAAAAGAGTTATCTAGGGTTGACATGAAAACCTGCTTGTCTGGAGAAATATGAATTACATTACATTAATGTAATGGTTTATCAACTTCATCCCCTTTTCAGGAAGTCAGGCTGGTAACTGGATCTGTGCCAGTACACCCTGATATTTTAATTAAGACTGTGTTTGTGAAGTTTAATGTGAGGTCAGCTGCTCAGCTGAGACCAGCTCTGCTCCTACATATCTTGGCAAAGTAAATGCTTAAGCCCTAGGTGCTGAATAGCAGTCAACTCTCTTCACAGATCTGTATGGTCGGACTGGGAACCTTGATGGACTGGCCATCTGGCATTATACAAATCTCAGAAGAAGAGCTGTTCTGGACACTCAAGGAAATGGATTACTAAACATTTAATGCAACAAATTGATAATAAATGTTTTCCATGACAGTCCTGTAGCTTCCAAGCAACAATAGATCAGTACAAATATTGTAGAGTACAAATTGGACTGTTAGAACTGAGCTTTGTGATGAAATATAGAAAGATTTTTGATGATAATGTAATTGATGTTAACAAATCGGACTTTATGATTCCTTATTAAATGTTCTTATAACTCACACTGGCACAATAAAGTCCTCAACTCGATAACCATAGGTCATTGTCACCCCCCCAAGGTTATGGCCCACGGAACTTACCAGCAACAGGTGTGCACGGACCTTCATCATGGATTACAATAATAAACACCACAGTTGGGTTATTGGAACAGTCATGGTGAAAGCAACACTGACAGTTGGTTTCAACATGGGGAAACAGACAGCAGGCTCCTGTATGACAGTCCTGTGCTTGCCATTGTCCATCCTCGCAACCTCCTCCTAACACCATTCGTTACTAACTATCCTTTGCTCTCCTTACCACAGACGTTGAAGTCTCCTAATAGTAAACTATGGGTATGGGTAGATGACTCATAGGTTGCACAGGAGGCGGTCAAGTGGCAGGGTGCTACCTGTTTGCATCTCCTGATGATGGAGTACTGTGTTGGAAATTCAAAACACACATATTACAAATGAATTCAAACAAAATCCATTTTATTCTTCTTGATTAGAAATCTTTTGACAGCATTATTTTATGTATCATTAGTGCTTTAATATTGTTAATAACTAATAATGATAGCTGAACACCTATGTCCTGATACATAGTTTTTTTTTTAAAACACTAATTTTGGTTCACATCTATCAAATGTTGTTAGTTATTGTCTGCATTCTGTATACTGCTTAGTTGGAAAGGAACTGTATTCTGGATAGTTTTAGCACAAGCCTTTAATATTATCAACATAACTCCTTCAGACTTTTAAAATGGACTGGACTGTCATAAATTGCCAGAGCCAGTTTTTAATCCCCCGCAATTCTCTCCACTAAAGCTTCACCCCTGTTTCTGGTTGTTGTCAGTGGTTGTATAGCACGCCCCTCTGTGATGCATGCCCATCTAATTTAATTCTGTAAATCTCAGTAAGTAGTGAAAGTCAGTGAGGAGAAAAAAATGGGGAAAAAATAAACTGAATTCACTTTCATCGTATTGCCACATGAGCTCTAGGGTAAAATATAGTTCTGAACCATATTTTTTACTTTGTCAGGAACACACTTGAATGAATCACGAAATATTTGTTTTCATATGTGCCACAGTCCACACTGGTCATTAATTTGCAAACAGTAACCAGAAAATGAAAAGATGTGTTGAGGAGGGCAACCACAGAACTGTCAGTTCACTCACTGGAAACTCTGGCGGTTTAATCTGTTGTTAGGCAAAGCGTGCAACCAAGTCCAAACTCTGATAGATCCATTAAAAATATTCTGTAACTCCTGCAAATATTAATGGATTTTAAACTGGCTTTTATTTTGACCTGAGTCCTTCACACCAAGAGTGTTTAACAAATGCTTGTCTCATGATGCGAAATTTTAAATTCCCATTAATATTGAGCCTTCAGAAGACGACAGTGTGATTCCCTGTAAGATTAAAAAGAAAAGAGGGGCGAGGAAAACAGATTGGTAGTGCCTGCTGTCATGCAGGCCATTAGAACCACACTTTAGTCACAAGCATTGCTCTGAGACAGCATATAAGGCAGCAATCGTTATTTTTATAACGCTGAGTCAAATTTGATTTAGTCTGTTTTAAATGTATCCATTAAACCTCGCCAAAATGAGGAGGTTTGGGTTTTATAGCTTTTGTGTGGGAATGAAGACTTTAACCACTAACACTTTGGTTAGTCATTTATCAGAAAGACAAGAACATCTCAGAAGAGACGTACTGCTTTCAGTATTAAACCCAAAAGTGTGTGTTAACCTCTTTAATTAAAGAGGTCATGTGAGTACTACTTTTACTAACTTAAGTAAAAATACCTCCAAAGTCCTCCTAAAATACTGCACATTACATATTATAGCACCAGAAACACCTACTCCCTGGAATGCAAAATGTCTTCAAATCAATTAAGGAAAACATATATGGGCAATGGCATTAGGACGCCAAAATGTACAAGTAAAACAAACCCTCATTTACAAAGTTATACGTAGCTTCATTCTGCTGTGGTTGGCTGCTAAGCTATTATAAATTGTAAACTAAGAAAATGGCGTTGGTAGTCACACAGCATAATTAAAGAATATTACACTGATCCTGACTGATTAGAAATTAGCATGAAATGCAAAACACTTAATAGGTAAGGCTAAGTGATATTTACGCCACTGCTTATTGTCAACAAATCCCTTCAAAACAACACCAACAATGCACTGATCTTAAGTATTTGCGTATCGAAGCCTAATATATCTTATTCTAAAAAACACATCAATAAATCACACTGTTGCACTGGGTGTATGCCCCTTCATCTGTGAACACACACACATGGTGGTTTATTTTGACTTAGACCCACATACACCTACTTTTACCCCAAGTACTCAATGAGCGCAAATG
Source organism: Lates japonicus (assembly GCA_033238685.1). Lineage (NCBI taxonomy): Eukaryota > Metazoa > Chordata > Actinopteri > Centropomidae > Lates > Lates japonicus. The sequence goes on from BRZM01003345.1 coordinate 16,383, forward strand.
TTAATCACCACTGGTAGTCCCTGTTGAATTTCTCAGTTTGAGTGATGTTTGCTAGAAACTACAATGCCCAATATATATTTGCACCAATTACAGGTTGTTTTTAATTACCGAAACCCCAGTGGCACTGATATACCAAGGTGAAAAGCCAAAGGAGGCTGAAATCAGAGCTGTTAAATATTAGAGATTCATTCATGGTGCAATCCTGTGTTTGAATTAAGTTTCTGCGCTATTAATACCAATATATTTCCTTATCCATACAGGTATGTTGACTAAACAGAATCATAAATAAATCACAAAAATAAATCACACTTTAGCTGCCGCTGGTAAATATTATAGGGAAAACAAATGAAAGACATTGACAATGAACATCGAAGATATGTTCAATTTAAATGCTGTTGTTATGTTGATTGAAAAGGGAATCTAAATATACATTAACCAAAGCAAATTAGCTGTACAGACTGTAATTTGTAAGATGTTTTTTTTTAATTAGCAATGTACTCAGGGACCAGTACAAAATTAATAGTGGAGGAAGCTTCTGTTTTAAATGCATTATTTTGGTTTTCTGCTATCTATCAAGACTTTAAAACTTGACAGATTTTAATTACATTTTACAGTTAGTTAATATACACCTCAAGGAAAGAGATTAGTTTCAGGTGTAAATCCTAGTCTAGTTCTAAATTTTCAAGTTTCTTCATTGTTTTATGGTTTAATTTGTTCATGTGTTATGATCATTTATTCCATGGATTATGGTTCTGAAATAAAGGAAGTGACTGATGGATGCAGTGGTGATTGAACAAATTAAATTATTAAATAAAGCTTCCAGACAAAATTTCTATTTGTCACATCATGTCACACTATAGCTTCAGAGATTTGATTTGAAGAGCTTTTGTAGCAGAAGAAATTACAGACAAGCTTAAAGGAGCTATTTACACAGGATTAATAGTCTATATCCAGTAGTTGGAATAATCATAGATGATCGTGTTAGTCTGTACTTTGAAGATAGTCAACACAAATTTACAGTGGTTTAGGAAGATAGAAATCCCATGACATACAGTATATCATGAGTTGTACATACAAATTAAACATCAGCCATTGTTTGTTTTTTCTTTTTCTTTTCCTTCTAGACATAATTCCTGTCTTCACCTGTCATGAAAATCTAGACAGCTGCAGAAAGAAGACAGGAAGGAAGATTTAATGTGAACTCATTGCTACATCTGATCACACACTGTAAAATCTTCATGTCTTGGGGCCCATTTAACACTTGTCCTGTCTGGGCAAGTCTGAGTCACTTCCACTTTGCCCTGTGCGAATGAGTTGGAACTGCTCAAAGAGGCAACACCAAACTCCTGATCTATTACTCTGTCAATAATCATGTTACTTTCCATATGACTGGCCAGAGGCATGAACTTTGTCCCTACATGTAGATTTGGCTTCTATGATCCACACTTCACAGGCTGGAAATTTATTCATGCATTTCTATTCCAACTATTTCATGAGTGGCTTCTGCTGTGCTGATGGTTCCACACCTGTGCATCTTCCAGCTACTACTTAAATACCAACCTGAATACCTTATCAAAAATGTAGGTATAGTTGGTTGTATGTGTAGCTTACTGTCTATCCTACATCTTTGGATGGAATATGAGGCTACCTTATGTCTCTGTCGTATGATGTACTTCAGTGTAACCAAAAAGTCAAAGGTTCATGATGACTTAATTTTTTTTTTCTAGAAATGTCTACTTAAAAAAGCTGCATGGGGTGATCAAATCGAACAACACCACTGGGCAATGAAATTATATACTGTATATTACTTTGGTAGTTAAAAACATAAACTGAGCCATTAGGCAGTATGACAAGAGTGATGGCTTTTAATGAGTGTGGGCTGCAGGGCTGGGCTAAAGACACAAGCCACCCCCAAACTCAAAGTCTCAATCTTTAGAAAGCTGGAAAATAACAGCCTGCAGTTTGAAGATTGTTGGATTCTTGAAAAACAGACAGTTAGCATCTTCCACTAAAAACAGCAATAAAAACCAAAACACACACATTTCTTAAATTTCATATCTGTGCATTTGTCTATTGCATATTCTTATAAGCATCCATTGTAGCAGCTTTGAGTTTCATTAATGGACTACTCTCAAAGACACTAGATAGTTACTCTTGGGTGTGCTCACACTAGACCAATTACCTTGTACGTGCCCGATCACAAATAGATTTTGGACACAGGATGAAACATAATTTGATATCTTTAAAATGCAGTGGGTTGTTACTTGAAACTAGTGAATGTGCTGTGAGCACTACTTTTCATTTTAAAGTGAAAATTGTAGAGGACTTTGTCTGGCGCTGCTGCTAGCAGGCTTACAGAACACAGGAGGTGGACCCAAATGCAGTTGCCAGAGGTAGACTTAATGAAGTTCAGTTGATTTATAATACTAAATAAAACAAAGGCTCACAGAGGTGAGGCAGGCAGAGTCAAAAACAGCAAAACGAACCAAACAGGCAAATCCAATAAGCACACTCAGGAATCCAAGTCTGAATAATAACAGGCAGAAGGTCAAAACACAGGGAGGGAAGGAGGGGAAGGAGGGAAGGAGGGGAGGGAAGGAGGGCGGGGCGGGAGGCAGGCAGGCAGGCAGGCAGGCAAAACAAAAGAATACAGCAACAAAAAGTTGGAGCAGGAACAAAGACAATCAACAGGTATATATAGTGCAGGGCTGATTGTGAGGTAGGAACAGGTGTGTGTGGATGGGTGGGGCAGTCAGGTGATGAGACAATGGAGGGAAAGACTGAGGACATCCATCCATTATCTATACCACTTATCCATTAAGGAGTTGCGGGGGCTGGAGCCTATCCCAGCTGTCATCAGGCGAGGCAGGGTACACCTATGCGGATTGCCAGTCCATCAGGGCCAACTTATACAGACAAATGACCACTCACCTCCACATTCACACTGGAGCGGAGAGAACCACGCAGGCACAGGAGGCTATGCAAACTTCACCATAGAAAAAGCCCCAGGCTCAAACTGGGGAACCCAAGAACCTTCTTTGCTGTGAGGCGACACACTGCACACTGTGCTGCGCAGGTTTGGAGATGAAGGAAGGAAATGTCGCCTGGGGGCATGAGAAGGATTTAACAACTCTGAAGTATTTCACACTCAAAATTTGGACAGTAAATATTAAATATAAATCAGTCGGACTGGAAATATTGTTTCCTCTATAATAGATGGGAAGGATTTCAATTAGATTTGACACAAAACTGTGAACTGTATGTTAGAAAGGCAGCTTGCTTGGACATAAATTCACACTAAGACATGTATTTGAACCACTGATTCCTGACTCATAACTGTGCAAATTCTGTCTTTGAGCTAGTCAACACAGCTAAGCTAGAGCTTCCTCCATTTTGAATTCCTCCAACTCTGTTTCCCTCAAAAATTCAGCAAGTATCACATTTTAGCTATGGATCAATAGCTCAATTTCCCAGTGTCCTCAAGTTAAACGAATTTTTTTACTTTGTCTGTGTGAGCCAATCTGCGACTGCTGTTTAAAATCTTCCAGGCGTGACCAAGGATTTTAGACCTTTTCTTCTCTGTCTTGTCTGTCTCCCTTTCTTTTCTCCATCTTGATTCTCTCTCATTTTCTCAGACTAAATAAAATGGACATCAAGTTACTAGATCTGATTGGCTGTTGCAGACTCAATCCAGGAGAGGAGTCTAAAATTATTCAGAAAGTCTATTTTCTCATCATATAATCAATCACCTACTGACATCTGAAGGACACCAACTGTTATGGATTTAGCTAAATTAAGTAGTTGACTGTTTATTTGTTTCTATTTATTTTGTAATTTTATTTAGTGTGACTTTTACATTTGTAACTCAGGAGACACTGACCTGTCTGCTCATGCTGATAAAATTAGCATTTTATTTAGTCTTTGTCCAAATGCAGTGGCTTTGTGCTTTCTGTCTTTCTGTCATCTCTGTGTTCTGTAACACATTTATTGTTGTTCTCTTTTATAACTACTATTTCTAGTGTCATGCCGAGCCAGACCACAGTACATCGGCACATCTGTCTTTGTGTCAGAAGCCAAGCCTCAGTGCCTCAGAACAATAAAAGAGAAAAAGCAAGTCTATGTGTAGTGCATTCATGTGATGATGTTATGCTCAGACATCTGAACTTCATTCAGCTGAACCGTGGAAGTGTTTTTTGCAGGTGTTTTTTTTTTAATCCAATTTCATACCTGATAACACCTACTCTATTTTGGAACAAATAAAACTCTTCAACCAACAGCTCACTGTGGCTGCTCCTGTATTTCTGTGTGTGTTTTAGTTTTTCTGCTGCTGTTTCACAATAAAGCCAACCTGTGTTTTGCCAGTTGAGGGCCTTTAATATAAACCAGCATCAGTAGGAAATGTTTCATGGATTCGTGTAATAACCAATACAACTCACAACAAACAGTCTAATAATAATGACATAGAATTACAAACAGGAACGCAAATGTTGCATCATTTCCTATTGATATGTCTAGGTAATTCAAATCAAGCATAGGAATAGCGGACTCCGCCACTAACATGCAATCTTCTCTGATATAGATAGGTAATCACACATTGTGTATACACTGAATAACTATTACATTAAGATGACTTTGGTTTTATTACAAATCATAAGGTTTGCAATTTTGAGTGAAACTACAATTAAGCAGAAGCGCAATAAGAAAAACATAAGTAAAAAAGATTTAATAAAGCCTTAATCAAAAAATGTGTTTAGTTCTTAATATAGAGCTGCTTGCATTTATCAACTACTTGACTCACATCATATTAAAACAATATAGCACCAAGTTGCAAAGTTATAAAGTACCATCATATAAAAACATGCAAAAACATAATTAGAGTTGGAAAATAGAGAGATTTAAAAATTTGAAACATAACATTGGGAACAATTTTGTGGTCTCAAATGGCAACAAGAAAGTAATTTAAGTACTAACATTTATGAAACAGAAAGTAATATTATCAGTCTTCACATGATGGCCAGGTACAGCTAAATTGACACTCAAATAAAATTTGAACAAGGGAGGTAAATCTCTTGTGTCTCAGTTGGGTGAAACAGCCAGTGAAGCACACTTGATGATTGGGCTGGTTCTACTGGCATTAACATTATGCTGTGGGACCAAAACTACCAGCTGAGAGAGCTGGCAGGCGCAGAAATACTGATGAGATGAAGTGTCCTTTGATAATAAACTCAATGATGTAAAGTGGCAAAAAAATGTAAACAAAAAAGGTATAAAGAAAAAGTACTTAAATTATCCATCTTATCTCTTTTCCCTTTCTACATTTCATTACTCTACACTTCTTTCCCACTGCCCACAACCCTCTTTCTTTCCCCCCTTCCTCATTATTCTGCTGGAGCAATATCATAGCGTCTCATCCCTCGCCTCTCTCCTCTCCTCTTGACCTTCACTGGCTGAAGTTATTTTGCAGGATTGCAGGAGGCTCAATGTGGGAAGTCGAGGTTTTAGGCTCAGAGTCCAGCTGAGGATGAAAAAGTGAAGAAGAGGACACAGAGGAGGCGAGAATGAGGAGGGACGGACCGGATAATGAGATTGATACCATGAGAAGAGGATGCAGTAGGCCTAATGGGATGATCAGTGATCTAAAGGAAAAAGAGGACAAGCTAATGATGAGAAATGGTGTTAATTCAATCTGGATGGAAGGGGAGGGGACAGAGAAAGTTTCCATTGTTTCATTATGGTGTTTCCTCTCTCTATCTGGATAGGGCCATCAGTGATTCAGACAACGTTCCTATCGTCCAAAATGAGATGAAAGGAGGGGGAAAAAAATAAGAGTAGACATTTTTTTTTAGTAATTACAGAATGTTTTGGACGGTTTTTATCACGATGAGATTCAAACTGACTTTCACACCTTTTTAGGGGTTAAGTCAGTGTAATGAGTATTAACAGGATTTAGGCTCACGACTAACAGACTGACACAACAGATAAGATTTGACAAGAACAGTCTTCACTTGAAATACTAATAAGCTTACAGTCAAAATCAGGCAGGCAAGCAGTGAGGTCTGGTGAATCCAACAAGGGCTCAGCAGGTAAGGGGGGTGGGCTGAGGTAGAGGTCAAAACGAGGGAGGAATGAAGCTCAGACACAATCTGTCAGAGTCTCAGAGGAAAGAGGGGACCATACTGTCATCATTTTTAAACAGAATATGTCATATGCTTAGCTACATTTTTAGACTGTGTCTAGTAGGGCTTGGCTGCTGCTCAGATTTAGGTAGGTTATCTGGACAATGTAATGAAATTACTGACATTAGAGAGTTAAAATAAAAAAATACCAGCCTGTAGTTCTTCAACAACAACAGCCAGCAGCCAATGGTTAGTTCAGATGATTGCATCTAACACCCATGTTCATTGAAAAATCCCATGTTCATTGAAAAACCACTGACTTTATACACCCTTCCAACTCTGACATCCATTCTTAACCTAATACCAGTTAAAATGTTGTTTATGTTGATCTCCACCAGTTCAAGTTGCAATGATGTTCAATAAAAGCACATTAAATACACTTTCTCACACCCTGACAACACTGTCAGGTTACAGGTTGTGCATTTTGTTTAATTAATGTTTAATTAAGAGGATATGATTTTACAAATCTAAATTGTTATACCAGGGGTTTGTGGTCTGTTGATCTCTTGATGGATATAAAATTGTACAAGGTACAAGCTAGTTTAATTAATTAATTAAATTTTTCAGCTCATTCTGGGCTTTCTGAATACTGTATGTCACTTGACAGTATAAACAGTTATAACACCAAAAAGCAAAAAGTCAAACAGAATTCATATTCATCAATGTCTTTTTTTTTCATTTTTCACCACAAAAGCTATATAGAAATGTATACTGGTTTAAAGTGTGGAGCCCAAGACTGCAAGGTAAAAAACAAAACAAAAGAAAAAGAAAAAAGAAAAAAAACAACAACATAATCATCACACAAAAAAAACAAAACAAACTGAAATATTTGCATTTCTATCACAACAATGTTGCAGAAAGGTTAAAGTTATACGAAATAACAAACCAAAGACAGTAAATATCAAAACACTATCTGCAGGCGTGCATTAAAACCTGACTTTGGTATTTATTGACCAGCAGAGAAACCATTAGTTCTTAAGCAGCTGGAAGTTGCATGTGACTGACAAGCTCATCAAATTCAGTAGACCTGTGGTTTTCAGTCAAAGGTCTTAGGGTCTGGTGACATCCTAGACCCTGCCCTTTACCTTTCCTGTCCTCCGTACATCCTGCGAAAGGCTCCATCCTGTCACTTTGATTGTTAGACATTCAGGAAGAGATTTTAATCTTCAAAATGTAAATGTAATTTTCACCACAAACTGTGATTTCTTCTCATTTGGGTTGACTGATGAGTTATAGTCATCCACATATAACGGCAGAGAGCAAATATGTGTGTTTGTTGTGTGTGTGCGTGTGTGTGGGAAGCGCATGGCCGAGCTTTTGGTTCACAGCAGCAAGTGTGTCGCATCACTGCGATCCTGCTAAGAGATTATGGGAGCCCACACAGAGCAGACTGCCCACTGTCGTAACGCACGCACGTACAAACATACACACACACGCTCACAAATCAAAGGAGTATGTTTTTTTTTTATTGTTTCATGTGTGAGTGAGCAACGCAGCAGTGGGCCTGTGAGGAATGACTCTATTATCACTCTAGAAAAGTTTGTTTTTTTCAGTGTGTGTCAGTGACTATGTGCGTGTGTGTGTGTGAGAGGTGTTCCTCCTCTTAAGCAAAATGACAAACATCAATTAATTAGCGGGTGAGACCATAATATTCCTAATAGATGACATGTCATCGTCATCCACACACACACACACTCACACAGCCTGCTTGTGTTATTACAATGCTGTGAAGTCACTAAATGCAGATGTCATCCCTCCAAATGTGGTAATAAAGCAACATTGATTCTAATTACTTTATTACTTACTCATTTTAACAACTACGATAAACAGTTTACATTAAGACTGGAGTTTCTTTCCCCCAAATGAAGAGGTAGAATGATCCTGTTTGCTCTGAAAGGTCACAAGTTCCAATTAATGGGGCTCACTTGCTGTAACCCTACAACACTGATTCAGATAAACAGAGCTCCTCCGTGTTAACTTAGTCCAACAGATCCCTCCCCAAACAAAACTGTCAGTGAGAGATACAGGGTACATTAAGGCAGGCGTTTCTACACAAACATTGTCCCTGAATTAATGAAGCAATCCACATCACCATGTTCCATGTGTAAACACGGCAGGTGAATCCTGCAGCCTATTATTTAGTTTTTTATTTATTTAAACGTTATACAATATAAAACTTTCAGGTCCCGCTGAGCCACATGATGATCAGTGGGTTAAAGGTCAGCAGATCTCAACCGTTAGCAACCAGTAGCAACTTATTTATGTCAAATGAAATTTTTATTTTAATGATTAATAACAATGTACTAGATTTGTTGCTCTGAGAGCATATTTGAGTTTTCAGCGCCTCAGTCAACTATTGAGTTGTCAATTCAGATTCAAATCTTTTAGAAAAAAACAATGTGCATATACATGTATAACTGGGTCAAATTTGATGCATGTGTTGGCTAAATCTAATGGTGAGAGTGCTTACCGAACTTCCTGTGTGAGCCAATGAAACCATGTAGCCAGCGTGCACTGGATATGTTAGAGCATAATGAAAACCCATGATGTAAGAGTGATTAAAGAATAAAAGTGACGTAATTCAATGAAATATTGCACTCTGCTACTGACTGATAACAAGCACTGTAGCCATAGCCACTTAGTTGAGGTAACATATTTTTCAGTCTTTGCTAAGTTTTACCAAAAAAATTCCCACTTTACATTGATCATCATCCAGATTATATGTCAGTTCTCGTCCAAATGTTGCAATTTCTAATGATCACAGAGAAAATCTTCTTATGATTAGGACAGTTTCCACAGTTTTTAAATGAGAATTAATTTTGGGCCATTTGTTAAAATGGACATAAATACATAATGTTGTGGTAAAACAAATAACGAAAATATGATGACCAGTTTTCTGGGTTAGCTAGTTTGTTAATTGTCACAGACGTTTACAAATTGAATAGGCTGGAGTTCCTGTCATGTTGTTCAGGTCTGCCAGGTGTCCAAGTTGGCCGAGATTCAACAAACTGTCTAATGAGGTCTAAGTCAGGTAACGCTGGTGCCTCCAGAGTCGCTCTGCTGCTTCCGAGAAATGTTTGTTCAACTAAAACCGCCTGTCTGCCTGATGTCAAGGGTCTGGAGAATGAATGCAAGTAAAATAAAACATTTTGGAGCAGTTGCCAAAATGATCAGCAACTATTAACTCATTTATTTCAAATTCAATTTGAATTTTAATGATTAACAACAACTGACAGCAAGCTCGAGTGAAAACGAACTGCGAAGGGAGCAGAATTGACCAATCTGCAGCAGGAGAAAGTGAATCCAGGTGCAGTTTGACTTTCACACGTGCCATTTCAGTGTGTTTGTTTACGTGTGTGTGTGTGTGTGTTGTAAGACAGATGAGTCATCTGTCATCCTGTTGTCAAGTGAATGAGTGCATCTGTGGCGCTCGCCAAGAGAAGTCAACAGACCTGAGCGCTTGTTTCCCCCAGAGAGGTGATCTGGCAGTGCCGCAGTGATCCCGGCTGTGTTTTCTTGGCATGGTTTGGGTCAGAGATGAGAGGCCGCCGAGGGTGAGGAGCCCACAGGGTTTCCTTCCAACCAAACACTACGCTGATAAGCACACCTTCAGATCAGCTGCAGTAGTGTTTCGCTAGATAGGATGGATGTTTTGTCCAGTCCTGGCTGAGGGCCACTGAACGCCACAGAGAGTCAGATGAAAGTGCAACCAAATACAAAGCCAAGCCAGTGATCCTATTCATGCCGTGAAGCATCGCTTCCCTGGCACGAGCAGGATGGGGACAAGGAACATGTTGTAATCCATATGCTACAAAATACCATTTCAGCAGTTATGGTAGATGTCACAGTCAGGACCTGTATTTTTCAACCTGGGCTTTTTCCTCAAAATTATGACTATACATAATCCCAAACTAACCCCCTGGACTAGCAACTGAAGATAACTGCCATTCATCTAACCCACTCTGCTAGGAATTATGAAACAAGGATAATTCATCTGAACAAATAACAAACATTTATTATTGTTTTATACACTGCATGATTCTGTTTGAACAGTTATTACAAAGAATAGTACTCCTGAGATGGTGACCATTTGATTTAGTCACTTGTCTGTGACTCTAGTTTTAGTAAGTATAGTGGATCATCACAAAAAAATGACTCATGATACATAATACTCCACTGGATAACCAGCCATTGCACTTTTTTCCCCCCTGACAATAACATTAACAAAAACCTTCTGCTTTCCCCAAAATATGTTATTTTGCCTGAATCAAGAATTAATAATACAGGTCTTGCTGTATTATCTGTATCTTTGGACTAATATTATCTGGTGCCCTGGTGTTATTTGCGGACACTGTTGGACAACTTGATGTGGCTGCCATCTGTGCTCTTTGATGAAGGCAGAGGAACACTGATCTCCCGTGTGAATGAAACTATAAAAACCAGAGCCAGTTCTGTAATGTATGGAGGAGGGTTTTAAATGAATTTCAGGCACTGATGTAAGCTAAATCAGTACACTGTAAAAATCTTGACCTTTTGCGTCCTACCAAGTGACTTCCCTGACCCCCACATATTAATAAGGTAGTATTTTAGAGCATTGCATGGAAATGCACACTTCCAGTGTCTTATCTCTGCACTGGAGCTGTGGGATATAACAGGGGTGTACATTAATACCCTTAAACCTTTTCCATTCCATATCTATTCAGTCCCTGAGGAGATCAAAAAGTGTCATCTGTGTGATCTGGGTGAAGTTGAAATGTCAATGCATTTCATATTCCATTGTTCATTTCACCATGCTCCTTAAGTTAAGCTGTTTCTGGAAATGTATGCAGAAAGCTCAGACCGGTCTTATGCGAGTGATGAATTCAGGCTTCAGTTCTGTACATGCTTATATTGGAGTGTATATTACATAATTTATTTGTATTTCTGTTATTGTGTTCACCCCCTGCTTGCAAGCACAGACTGGCCTTGCTGCACTTGGTGGTGTCTCAGCAGTGTGCCTGTTATTTTGATAGTTTGACATGAAGATCCTGATCGGCTGCATTTGCAGTCTGAACCCCCAACACGTCCAGGCCGGCACAGAGCTGGCGGTCGTCTGTTCCTCCCACCACAGAAACCCTCCGCTGGTCGTCCTGTTTTTCTCTGTTCGACTCCCTGTTTGGTTTTGTTTGTTCCTCCCACTCACAGGGCAACATGGAGGGTTTCCATGTAACTCAAACTGATTGGAGCCAAATTTCTCCTCAGCTGATCCAGCGAGAGCAACACGAACTGTGTGTGTTGAATTGCAATTTCTCCATTAAAATTCATTTTCATTTATTCATTGAGCAGCTTCCCTTAAAAAAAAAAAAAAAGAAAAAGTAAAAAGTGGCTTCAAATCCCAATTTTTTATCATTATATAGCTGAGACAGAAAAAAGAAACAGTCAAAAACTCTAAATCCTCATTGGTGCACAAAACTACTCAAAATCACATTTTCAAACTGAGGCCCACACATAGATAAAGAAAAGAAATACAGAAATCTCAGAATTCACTGTTCTTACTTCAGCAGTACATGGTCATGTAAGACCACAACATTCATAATAAGTATTCCTGAAAACTTATCCTACATACATAAGTGTATATAGGAAGAAATCTACTGTGGATCACCCTAGTGTCACATCCTCTGAGAGGATTTGATAGTATTTTAGTTAATTTTGTGTGATGTTGAGACTAACGACCACTGTGTACTGAACAAATTCCTCCATCTCTGGTCATGTGGTGTTTAAAATAAAATAAAGTGATGTTAAGAGTGAAGAAGGGACTATATATTGATATGTAAAGATCATTTATTTCACAGTCCACCTTCATCTGTGACTCATGCAGATACTGAAGAACAACACTAGAATTTCCAATTACAGGTACTTACCTGGGATTACAGGGGAGGTTACTTAAAGGAATAGTTCAACCTTTTGGGAAATAAACTTATTTGATTTCTGGCTAAGAGGCAGATAAAAAAGATATCTTACAGACAGACAGACTCTCATGTCTATATGGTAAATATGAAGCTACAGCCAGGAGATGGTTAGCTTAAAGGTGTTAATATGTTGTTACTGGTCCTAGACAGGAAATCAGTCTTCTCATCTAACTGTCTGGCAGAAAGTGAATAATATGTTGAGCCATAAAAACTATGTAAAAATTAAATATGCTGAAAAAACCCCACTAATTACTGACAGGTTCTAAATATAAATTCTGCTAACCTAAATCTATGTTCTTAAAAACAGAAAATGCAAGCATCCCTTACCTGAATTGATGGTCAAAGGATCGAGAACATCATTGAACAAACTTGTGTTTTGGACATTGTTTATGAAACTGAAAAAAACATGAAATTCTATGTTCCAGAATAGTATTTATGCTACTGCCATTTGTTGTTTGAAGCAATCTGGCAGTGGGCTGCTGTGTTGTGTTACTTCTATCTGGTGCTGTGTAGAGTATTTTGGCTCCATTTTATTCCCTTTTGCTTTCTGGAACACTCTAAAACGGATTCCTGGAAACTGTGAAAGTTTATGCGACAATAAATTACTGAATCTGTATGTGCATTCACTGACACAGCATACAAAAAGAAGGAGGAAGTTAACAGCAGCAGTCTATACCGAGACAGAAAGTTCTTTACAGTCAGCCTCCATCATTTTTACTTAATCTGACTGAGGCTGTAAAAAGTAACTTCAAATCAAAAGGGCAGTGTTTGGTCATAAATTAAGACATGTTTGTGCAGCAGCTCTGTGTGCAGGCTGAGGCAACAACATCTCTGCAGAAAATTCATATTTACACAAAGACTTTCCCCTCACTGTGTACTGCAGGTGGTGTGACATGCAACAGAGCTCACTGTAGCAGCAAACTGTGAGGTACACTATCTGTTACTGTGCCAAAAAAAACACACACAAGGAGTTTGTGATGAATACTGAAGTGAAGAGCAATATCCGGTGTGTGGGATTGTTGCTCAGTATCAACAGGACATTTGTCCCGAGAGTCTCATCCTAACAGAGCAAAACTCAAATTTATATGTAAATCCACTTCCGCAATTGAAACTGAAGTGATTATTTCCTGATCTCTCTATGGTTTAATGAAATTTATCACATTAAAATTAATGACAACTCAGGTGTTTTAGCTAATACTCTTATTATCCTAAGATGAACTGCCTGTGAAGGCAAGCTTAGGGTCTCAGTTCTGATTTACTTCAGTTTTAAATTATTTTACAGTGAGAGTAGCAACTTTGTTATTGCTGTCAGTGTGAAATGAATGCTTAGTGCCGCTCACTGTCCAGTGCTTTTCCTGGCTGTAATTATCTTATTTTTCAATTAGTCTTTCTGGGAAGACCTGGGAAGGGCCCACTCACTCTTCTGATGTATTCATTGGTGTTTTCCTTATTTGTTTCCCCTCAAGTCTCATATCCTGCAAA
>BRZM01003348.1:0-21611 GCA_033238685.1 Lates japonicus
GCCAATTAAACGTGCAGCACACAATCGGCTATAATGTTGGTGATTTCTTTTTAAACACAACAACCAGCTCAAAAGCACAATGTGTTGTTTGCAGCGTTGGTTAGTAATGTGTTATTCATCAGTGTTACTTTGTTAATGTTTTAATTTGGATGAAAGCAACAGTGCTGGTTTTAAAATGTGTTTACTTTTGTATCAGCCAAAATATTAGAATTTTAACAACTGAGTAATTTGCATTTCTCTCCTCACCCCATCACACGATTTATTGTCATCTTAACAGGTTGGCCTGTTTTTCATAACCCTGTGTGTGTTTGTGTGTGTGTGTGTTTGTGTGTATTTTATACAGCCTGTTTTATGATAATAATTTTGGAATACCTCCATCCTGTTAACATTTGTCCTGTCTTTTAAAATGATAGTCTGGTGTTATTTGAAAGAGCAAGGAGCATGTAATTGATTGTATTATTTGTTATTCAATCATAAACAATGAAGAATAAAATGTATTACATAGATGATTAAAACCAGAGAGAAACAATGTTTTCTTCTGCTATTTACACAAGTTTGATGGGTAGTTTGAGATAAGTTGTGTTTATTGTTTTGCAATAGTTTGGCAAGACATATCAGCTGTAACTTAATTTTAATAAACTGTCATACTTGATTTGAGAACAATAAGACTTTTGAGTGAACACAGTGGAACATAACAGTGCAGTGACACAGGTTTCACAGATCATGCATTGTGCAACTTACACCCACAACATATGAGGCATGATGTTTTTTTTTTTTTTTTAATGTAGAGAAATTGTAATTGTTATTGTCTTGAGGGATGTGATACAAGTGCAACAGAACAGTTTATTAGCAGTACTTGATGACAAGAAAAACGGCTTTGGCATCTTCAAGTCTGAGACCGACCAGAGTGATTATGGTCTCTCTGCGGATGTGGGAACAGTTACTAGGCGGCTGGTGGCATAATAAAGGGCACGCAGATTAAAGATGATTAAGAAAATGTCTCAACTGTAAATGTTATGAGATGATATTGAGATATTGAAAGTCATTATATTATACCAATGATGATTATGACTATGATGTCTAGTAACATAATGATGGTTGTGCCCTGCTAATGATGTTGAAAGTGATTATCTATCTATCTATCTATCTATCTATCTATCTATCTACTCATTCATATCTATCTATCTATTCATATCTATTCCATCTATCTATCTATCTATCTATTATCTATTCATTTATCTATCTATCTATCTATCTATCTATCTATCTATCTATCTATCTATCTATCTATCTATCTATCTATCTATCTATCTATCTGTAAGCTTAGTACTGTAGTTGCATTAAAAAAAGGCCTCAGTGATGTAATTGCTCTAGGCCTGGTTGTGGGGTGAAAGGACAAGACTGGAGCTTCCTTTAACAGCTTATTTATCACTTCTCTGTGGGACCTATTCACTCCCACTAAGGAGTGTTTACCATTAAAGTTCAGTTATTCAGGGTTTTAGGATTTTTGCCATTTTATTCCCAGTGAGGCCATATTTCTATTTGTAGCATACTCATGATGAGAAATATCACATAAAACATCACAAAATAGACATAAACAAAAGCAAATGGAATCAGACTTTGAAAATGATAATTATGTCAACCCCAAAATTATCTTTCAGTATTGTTGAGGAAGAAATCAAGCTGCATCAAACTTGCCAACAAAGGACCACAATATGCAACTAAATCAACTTCTCACACAACTGTCAGCATTAAGCATCATTTTTAGCATTATAGAAATCGCACATCTCAAGGCTACACCCTTCAGGCCTTTGCACTCAAACCTCACACATTTGCAACTCTCTGCCCTGTCTGTGTCACAGACACACTGCCCAACAAATACATATACAGTACACACACACATTTGCTTGCACACACACATACACTGAGGAAGAGAGAGAGAGAGAGATGTCTCACCCTGCAGAGAAAATAAGAAATAACCATAACTCCTTCCACTGCCAGCCTGCCCTGCATGACCCCTGTTTTAAGTGGGTAGCAGGTAATTGCTGAGGCGGTGTTACCCATCAGCCTACAAGTCCATGTGTGCCTTATGTGTCATCTCTATTTATTATATTCTGCACGCTCCCTGGGCCTTGGTAATCAATTTCACAAGGATACAGGGCTGATATCAGCTGCCGTGCACATTATGAGGCGAGCCCTCCTCTTATCAAGTGCAGAATTGCCGGCTAGAGGTCATGAACAGATAAACAGGGATGTAACACAACTCCCCCACTCACCTGCCCCCCAGTGAACACAAAGGTGGGAAGGTGATGTTGTGAGGGGGGTACAAAGAACAAAACACCCAGCAAGGGAAAGGTTGTGACCCTTGTAAGGTGCCTCTTGTTACGCCCGACCTTCAGAATTTCATCATCAGTGCCTCTGTCTGCTTAATAATTCGGAAGCTCCCCGTCTCATCTCTCTCTTGAGTCAGCGTATGTGGGTGTGCGCATGTTTGTGTATGGGATGGGGGGGGGGGGGTGTTATGAGGCCTGCAGACACCCTCTCTCTGATTATCTCCAAGCATTCTTTGCAGACCTTTATAGACCAACCACAACTCCATCAATCATTTGCCCTGCCTTCTTACTCCTCTGGCTGCCCCATGTCCCACCTCACCACTGCTGGGCTAATATTATCTATAGCTGTGTCTGTAGTGGTATGCACCGCCTGAAAAACAAAGTGATTTCTTCTTCTGAAACTTTGGGTTTCAAAATACATATTCATAATGTTTAGAGGGCAGAGAATCAGATGTAGTCAAATCAACCTGAGTATTGTTCCACCAATTATTATTATTATTTTCTCTCCATCAGATTGATTTAGCTGCCGAGGAGAGGTGTTAGGCAGCCGCAGTTGGCGAAAGAATTAAGAATCTGTGTTTAATATGTTTGCAGCTCTAAAGTAGAGATGTCAGACTGAGAAAGTATTTATAGAGATCATTTGTGGTCAGTGGACAAGTCGTGCAGCAGTAGAAATGTCATGCAGTTGCATCAGCCTTAGTAAACATTAATTATGAGTCCATCTTTGTTTACTCATCCCTACACCCCACACTGGCAGCTGTGCATATTTGCCAAGAGGATTGGATCTCCCTGTCACTATATTTTGGTGATATGCCTATACTGTCGACCTTGCGTGTTTGAGGAAAGATGTTGTTATTAATCGCTAAACAGGTCAGCTCTGAGATGGGCATTTAAATACAGAAACACCACATAAAGAAAAGCATTTTGAAAGATACTGGATGGTAAAATATTTTATTGTGCACTCTTGTATTTTCCACAAATATAAAGTTTAGCTGTGGTCACCTGCCTTTTGTTGTAGACATGTGTCTGGCTCCCTCACCCTGCCCCCGCCGCACAGCTGACCTTGTGCAGCCTTTCCAGGCCAAAGACTTGATGAGTGTTTTTTTAGCCCATCCCCCAACATCCCTCGGCATGTGCACTGCACATCCGCTCTGTCATTAAACCCTCCACCCGTGGCTTTAGGACCCAACCATATGGTGCAGCTAGTGGAGTGTTGCAAGAAAGGCTTGGCTTTGGTCATAATCTGATGAATCTTTCTCAGAAAAGAGGTTTTCTATGATGACATCACAACCAATCGTCTGGACAACAATCTGCACTGGTGTGTTTGCGTGTGTGTGTGTGTATGCGCATGTGTGCATCTTGCATATCTTGTGTGTCATGCATGTACTTGGCTCTCAGCGCACATTAAAAGTGACAAATTAAGGAGCATGACAGAAATCCTCAAGAGACACGCAAGTGACATCCTGCAATAAGGAAATTGTGCAAAATATTACTTTGGACAAATAGCAGTACACTTGTTTACATTATCTAGTAAAACAAAAAACTTGGAACACTTTCGTTTTTACTTCACTGTGTCTTCGTATTTCTGCAATTGCCAAGCCTATCCCACCACAAAGACTCATGTTATAATGTTAAACGCCTTAAAGAACACACTAAATGGTTTAAGAGCCTAGACAGTTTAGATTTGGAGGCGTTCAATGCTGACAGTGCCAGTTTCACAGTGAAGACATGACCAGTTGTCTGGCAACATGTTTAGTATGCAGCAAGCAGAGCGTATCACACACAAAGATGGAAGAGATTTTCTGTGGCTCACACAATTGACTATCAGACACGGTGAATGGATACTGACGATTCGAACTGGAAGATATCTTCGTATCACACTACCTGATAGGAAATGATTGGTGAGGTTCATGCTTGTATGGCCTGAGAGAAAACAGTGTAAATGAAAAGCATGCTCTTTGTCGAGTTATCATGGGTCACGGACATGTGTATGTGTGTGAGATAAAGGGAGAGAGAGAGAGAGAGAGGTGCACTGGGTTTTGTTAATATAATGCAGCTGAACCAGTTTTTGTGATTTTCGGTAGGTCACATTGTGGCATCTCTGGACTGACAGATGTGCTTATTGAAAGACTGGTTTATAAATCTGGTATTTTATAGGCCATAGTGCTGCATTATCCAGTTGATGTCGGGTCATGTCGGTTATTATCAGAGCAGTGATTTTTCAATATTAGTACTCTGTTTGACCTACTGAGCCAAAAAGGCAGACAACCAAATGTGGTCATAAAACATAAGCTCATTTCCCCTTGGAAATTTGAATGAGTGTGATATCAGAGGTAGTTAAAGGACAGAGAAATGTTCTCTCGTAATTTGAAATGCCTGGTGTAAGTTAAATGTCGCTGGAACTTTTCTTCAGCTGAAACATTAAGCTATAAAAATATCTTTGGTCTCCCTTTTTCCAAAAACACTGCTAATGATTTCGTGAGCTGTAGGTTTCAAAGCTGCCTCTCACATAGTTCACAGAGTGCGTCCACACAAAAAAAAAACATACATAGCAGCATTTAGTCTAATAGGCCTAGAGGCCTCTTGACTTTCTCATTTAGCTCTTTTGTGTATGTCAGAGTAAGGGTCTAAGGGGGAACACAGGGCCTAAAGCAGTAATTTCACCAGAGTGAAGTGTATTGCAGATGGGAAGTATTAATTTATCGCTCAGTTCGCGCGGCAGCTGGAAGAGGGGAAAAGTGTCACTCTATTCAATTTTTGTGTTTCTGAAGTCTCTGGTCTCAAGCACAGCCTGGTCCAGGGTCGTGAGTGTTAAATGTCAAGCCTTGTAGTGAGCTGTCAAAGAACAGAATAGGCCCGGGATGATTGATGACTGGAGAGGCTGAAACCAAAACCTCCCAATTGCAAATGCTACCTTGCGTCAGTCTTCTTACCCCCCGCTTTCTCCACTCTTGATAGTTGCTCACCATAGGGCCAGGGCAGCTCCCACATGCACAATCACACAGGTGCTTTGATTAATGCTTCAACCACCAGCACTGGTCGAGGATTTCTGATCAGATGTTTTATAACAGAGAAACCCAAGAAAAACTCAGCAGGAGAGAAAGCAACAGCATCAATAGTGTGTTACGCTCTTTTAGCAGGGCTACCTGAGAATCAAGCAGTAAAGACAGATCTAATAATTTGCACCCTAAGACCATTTGTGTGTTTTTTGTACACATGCAGCAGCACAGTCGACTTCCAGCAGAAACCCAATAATATCTGTCGCTTTTCATTTATCTGATCCTTAACTTTCATCCTTGTGTGAGCTCTCTCCTTCCTCCCTATTACTCTCCCAGTCCTGTTCTTTCTTGCTTTTCTCCTTTCAATCTTTCTCATGTTGCAATAAATCTCTCTTCACCTGCTGGTCTCTGCCCTGGTGCCCGTGATGGAGTCAGATCTTAACACTGACACACTGATTGGAGTCGCTGCTGCCGCTTCTGCGCTGCTGTTGTTTCTGTTTGCTGCTCAAGAATTTGCAACTTTCTTTTCTGGGACCGAGTGTCTGTAACTCTGTAATGTTTATGGTATGCAATAGTTAGTGGAGAAGAATTTCTACTAAAATAAATAGAACTGCTAAACACTATTGCAACAGCCTGTTCTCTTTTAAAGATGTTTAAAGAGGTAAAAGCAGCTTCTGACACAAAACTATTTGCACTCTTCTTCAAATGGACGTCAGCTATTCCTATTTGCAAACCAGTAGGGGGAAATCAAGGCTGTCTCCTCCGCCTGTATGGTCGGTGCCCTGCCCGAGGCACTTAACCTGTGTTGGGCAGGAGCTGCTGAGCGACTTTCAATTAGTGTGTTTTGCCTGACTCGGCCTCTGGGGAGAAGCTGCCTCAGGCCTCTTTCTAGAACTGGCAGACTTAAGAGACCAAACTGCGGCCCAAACATGAACCATATAAACAGACCTAAAAAGTCTGGGAGGTTCTGCCCCAGGCCCAGGCACAGGAACAGTTTCGGCCCTTCCACTACAAATTACATAAAGTGTACATTTTATTGTTTCCAAATAAAAGGCCCCTGGGCGAAATCCTACATTTTCAAATGTTAAGCGATTTTCTATTCATTTTCTGCAAAAAATATTAATAATTGAATCTATAAAACGTTTATAAAAAGAAATGATTCCTTCCTTGAAATGGTCCTTAAGTACATTCGCCTAAATGAGTTCAAATAAGCTTCCTGGTTGAATAAGGTTAGAAAAAACGCTTTTACGCCTCTGTTGCTGTATAAATCCAGTCTTGTTTGTAAAATACTGCATTTATCTCTATTTGTAGACAAACTCCTGAAATAGAGGAGAAGTTCTGTCTCAAAGTTTGGTAATGAAGGAGGATTACCAACAAATCCAGTGTTAAATCTGCCAAGACTTGTTTTAATTCCTTTAGTGCTCTGTTGTTCTGGGTAGTTAACGTTTGTTGGATATTTTTTAAAAAGGAAGCAGGAACACATGCACACACAGCTAAAAACAGTTAATCTGGGCTTTAACTTATGGGACTTGTTTACTTAGCTGCAAATTCAACTGACAGTTCCATTCTTAGTCTCATCCTGCAGTTTAACAGAAGGACAAACTTTCTGTCTGTCTGTCCATTTTAATACAAATCCACAAATACGAGTGGGATTCTAACGACCTGACAACCAGTAATTACAGCTCGATGTTTTATGCTTCTTAACACAGCAAACACTACGTTAATGATACAGATGCTGCCATGGTACTTCTAATAATGACATTTTATTACAGCTTAAGAGCCCTTTTCATTAAAGCCATGTTACCTGATCAGCATAATAGAATAGAAATCAGCATCTTTATTATTTCACATCTGAAAAGCTGTTAATGTGGCAGTGGTCAAAATGATTATTCATAATAAACACTGGAAACAACAAAGGGACAGCTCCTATTATGTATTCGACTTTTGGTTTAAATTTGTGTTTATTTTTTTTGGTCTATTTTTGAAAAAGGTTTTTAAAGATGTTGAGACCAGACCTGGTAGGATATATTAGTAATTAATGATATTTTATCATCAAGCATACAAAGTATTTTCAGGTGATGTTACGTAAGAAGTTCACAACAAAAAATGAGATAAATTAAATTAAATATACCAAGTTGATAAGATCAATAAATATCAAAGCAAACAAAACAAAATAACAAATATTGAAGGTTGTGTGAGCTAAACTATACAAGAAAGACAGATGATATAATGTCTCCACTGATTAATAGATAGAATAGATTAATAGATAGATAGACAGATATTATAACAGGCACAGAGTTTATGTAAGGGAGCTAAGCAAAGCACAAAGCTTGAGTCATATTTGTTCTCTTTATGAGAAGGAGAGAAGGAAAGGAACTGCATCAGTAATAGACTTGTTCTTCAAAGAAACATCAACATCAACAACAACAAAAGATGCAGGCAATTAAAGTAAGTGGAGGAGGATGATGGAGTATGTAAAGATATGGGAGATGAAGGTGATTGCTTCACTTGAACTGGTAATGGAAGTTAAGAAATTCCAGGATGCGGAGGCAGCTGTACGGTATCAGAGCAAGCTCCCGGACTGATAATTGAATGAAGAGACCATTTCCTCCTTCACTGTTGCTGAGCTTTGCATCTTGGATCTTCTGATCTGAAAAAGTCTCTTGTGTTTGTTCCTCCATTAGCACCGTATTAAAAAACACTTGACACACTGTACACGTAAGATGGAGCTTACCGAAAGAACTGATATCTACTGGTAATGGCCATTAGATATGAGTTATACAGAGTTCTTCCCTCATTCCCAAGTCTGCTGGAAATATAAAGGCCGAGTAATAACAAGTTATCACAGCATTCAGCCATGTAAGAGTTCCTGAGATATCCAGTGGAGACAGCCAAATAAGTTCTAATACAAAGGATCCCTGGGTATTATTTTACTGGCTCAGAGCTAATTTAAGGCTTACAATACTGGAGCATGTTTGAAAAGTCACTGAACACAAATCAGCTTGAGAAAAGTCTGAGAAACCAGCGACAAGGCTTTGGCGCCACACCTGTCCCAGCCCAGTACTGGAGTCGGAGGCTGGTTTAATCCAGCTGTCTGGCGTGATAAGACTGCACCGTCCGTCTGATTTATCTACGCCACAGGCTGCTACCTCACCTCAACACAACAACGACGGATACCAACACTATTAAGAAACCGAAAAAATAATCACAGAAAACTTCCTAGTAAGTCATAGTCTGTTTATTCACAGACATACATTCTGTGAGCAAAAAATTTGCTCCACACAAGTTAGCAAAAGCCTGACTCGACGTACTGTATCTGGACTGAGAATGAGTTCCAGTTAGCAGCGACCCCATGAGTCACAGCCAAGTGTATTTATACATTTAGTACCCTGGAACAATGGGCATCATATATCACAGTTTCTGACAGGAAACAGGAAGTTTTTACTTCCTAAGCACTTTCAACTTTCTCCCGTTACGTAGGCAGGAACACCCAGTGAGAGTATCATGGCCTCTGGGGTTGCAACACGAGGCGTCATAAAACATCGAACACCTGAGAGAAGGACCCAGGTTTCACAGGCAGAGAAACAGTGCTGTATCTCAGATGTTTTAATGATTAATTGTTACCTCTATACATCTCTCTCTATCACACATCATTAATGTTTTCAAACCTTGCAAGCACTCTGTATCACAGTTGACCAGTCAAAGTTTTTCTGTTAAAAGACACAACCAACGCCCAACAAGTCCTCCAAACCTAAGCGACTACACAGGTCACTTGTTCCTACCCTCAGGTATGGGCTGCGGGCTGATTCCAGGGTTTGGCAGTATACCTCGGTTTGGAAAAGTCAAGGTTTCAAAACCATGAATATTTTCCGTCATACTGTTTTTCCGTTAAAATGATTCGTCAAAGACAGAAGCAGGAAGTCCTCGGGTCGTGTCCTCAGTTTGGTTAGGTTTAGGAAAAGATCATGGTTCGGATTAAAGAAACAACAGTGTCCGACAACCTCCTCCTGTCTCTGACTTTCTCACGCTTTGTTCGCCATCTCCTGTGTTCCCATCATAATTACTACGGGCCACTAGGTGTCAGTTAACAACAAAACATAACAGTCGGTTGTAATAAGCTGCTGCACAGACGTTTTTCACAGGAGGACGTTCTCTGGACACTAGCTCGCCAACTGTCAGTAGTCATGCTATATAATCCTCTTATATAAACAGTAGGCTACGTGTATATACTCTTTGGCCTCTTTTACAGCACTCTCTTGCTGTTTGAGTCGTCTTGTTATGTTTATGTCCGCTGCTGTGCTGAAATTCGTCCACTGCTGTAAAGGCCAAAGTGTTTTGTTTTTCCCCTGCTGTGTTGAAATGAATTCCATCAGTCGGACTGCAGAGGCAATAAAGAGACTTTATCCAGTCTACATCCTCACAATCCATGCCATCAGTCTGGGAAATCCTCTCCCTGGAGTTAATATGAAGGCTGTCGAAATGAAGGGCATTGCTTAAATCACATAACATCAAACTGCACTTTGTCCCTACTCACCCTTATAATAAATTCACTGATTAATGTTTCAGCCCTGGATCAACTTTACACGATGAAAAGAAAGGTAAGGGCACTCATTTTGTACGGTAAAAAGCATTTTCTGTCATCTAAAAACCTCTCCAAGTAAAACCACAACTCAACACAAGACGGAAAATCACCTGAGGAAGTGGGAAAACACATTGCCCTGGTGTGCTGTTTATTATGACCTTTAACCTGGAGTAACTCTACAACCAAACGACGCAGTAATTCTGATTCAATCACTGTATCACATCCAGAACCCATTACAATAAGGCTCAACAAGGCCTCACACCTGTCTCACGTAATGCTGCAGATGAACACTTTTTCATGTCAGTGTAGAGGTGCGATTGTGTTGACCTAGATTATGAAGAGAGCGCTGGAAAAACCTTTCACTTGTGTATCTGTTAACACTTCATTTCTCTTCGATTATAGTTGCATTTGGTTTCTGTGTCATTAAACTGCTGAAAGATAGTCCTAGGCAGCGTGAGCCTTGTCTCTACACAAAACAAGGCAGATTTAGATCCACTACATCAGCACAGCCTCTACACACAAACATAAACATTCAGTCAGTAGTATATGTTGCCTATATAAATCCAGGCCTCTCACCTTTGCAGTGCAATGAAAAAGAGATGCAGTATTTCAGATGGGGTGTGATACCACAGACCTGAGCATAAAAGCTGACAGAGCACAAAGAGTAAAGAACCTGGAGTGTCTTACCTGTCCAGGGCGATGCAGCACAGGTGCAGTATGGACGCCGTGGTCAGCAGGACGTCCAGCGATGTCCGGACCAGGCAGAAGGTCTCGCCGTAGATCCAGTGCTGGTGGACGAGCTCGATGGCGCCGAACGGCATCACCAGCACCGATACGAGCAGGTCAGCGAACGCCAGAGACACGATGAAGTAATTGGTCTTGATTTTCCTGAAAAGAGGAGAAATGTATTAAGATGATTAAACAGAGAGATGTTGGAGCAGATGTAACACGTGCTGCTGCCTTTTTAACAGTGACTTCACTCTGTATAAATCTGATTTGAATATATAAAAGGTTTTACATTTTAAATTGAAATTACTTTAGTTTTGCTTTTTTCACACACAACTAAACCAGAGAGAGCAGGAGAGAGACTGGCTGGTGAATGAAAAAAACAATTAAACTGTAGAGCAACAACAACTATTAACAGTCATGTTGTTTTTGTGAAAACAAAAAAATGAAGTGTTTATGTTGTGGGGAGCTGTTGATGGAGAGATGCCTGAAAAGCAATTATAGAAAAGCAACAAAACATCCATGAGAGGGTCCTTGTAGCCTAATGATGAAAACAAAACACAAAGAGCAGCAGTTGTATTTTTTGTGGAATTGTTTTAATATAAATTGTGATGTAGTGTAAAGGAAAAGCCAAATGGACAAGTTCCAATTAAAACATGAAAACAAACAAAGGTTTGATTCACTCAGGAAAATCATTCATGAATAACAATTGAATCATATTTGTTAATTAAATAATGCAGGAATTAGATTGGCAAACAGTTAATTGGAACATTTCTCACATCATATTTGCAGATTGATAAGTGTGTTTTATTATGATAATGACATCAGCTCGAACCAGCAGTGACTCACTCACTGCAAAGCAACTGCAAACAAAAAGACTTCTGATTTCTGATCTAACGAGGCCGATGATGGAACTGATATCACAAAAGTGAAAGCTAAATTAATTGCAGGCTGATGTTGTGAAACAGGGAGGCCAACTGAAAGCTACACCCTATCACCTGAAATCAATGTCATACCTCAGTAATATTCTTGTGGCTGAATTAAAATAAATCCTTGAAGCCAGGTTCAAATATCTCATGGAAAGCCTCACCAGCTCCTGTAGTTACACACTAATCTCTATAGCTTCCAGAGCACATATACTATACTCCTTTAAACTTTTAAGCCCCTTAAGGAAAAAGTCTTGGGGGAACATTAACTTCAAGACATTAAAGCTGAAATAGCAGCTGAAGACAAACAGAGGCAGACAGGAAAAAGTTCAGGTCTGAAATGAAATGAAAAAAAAAAAAGCATTTGAAATCAAATATTGGTTCCATAACTCACAATGGGTTTCATGAGAAGAGGACAAGAGAAATGAAACAGAGGAAGGGGGAAAACATCCATCTTCCCCTTCAGTGGCGTGGGAGGAAGAGGACGGCGGTGAAAGTGAAAAAGCTGAGAGAAGTCATCAAGCACTCAAACTCGAGAGAACGTAAAACCACAGAGAGAAAGAAAGAGATTAAGCTATTCATTCAGCAAATACTGTGGGTAAAACATGGGGATATAAAAGAGACTCGAGCACTGAATCCACCTTGATTGCGGTGACTAACAGCCTGTACAGTCTTTATCCCTTTCTCTGTGATAAAAGGTGATTTTCTTTATCTGAACACTACAGCTGTCACAGAGGAGGGCCGTGCTGTTCCCACAAAGTATAGCAGAGATAAGAAAAGACAAACTTTACAATAAAATCGACCCACAGACATATTATTCTTTCATCTGCTGCATGGGTCAAAGTGACTGTGAGTGGGGCAGAAGTTAGAGTGGTGGTCTGTATATCCAATAACACACCCTGAGTGTGTTTCTGTTGGATTTTATTAGTTTTATTGATCTATTTATTACGTGTTGCGTGCTATATGAGGCTATCCACATCACATCATTTCATTGAGTCTGAGCTGCTCTGTCTCTTTTACACAGAGACCCGGGAATGTGCCGCCTTTGCTTGTTTAAACTGAAGCACACAAAGCAGTTTGGGTTCATTTTGATAATAATAAAGTTTGGGGTTTGATCATTGACGTCCTCTTTCAAATGCTGCAGTCTCCAAACGCACCTTTGTTTACTTATTTTCTTTAGGGAGGCTCTAACAGTGAGTAACTACAACCTGATAGGTAACTTGGCTCCCAGTCAGGTGACCAGTGGAGTCATCAGTCAGTAAGGAAATAAATCCTGACAGGTAGGCACTGCATTAGACAACAATGTGGTCTGGTGGTCATTTCTTCTTCTTCCTCTCAGGTATTCGGTCGATGAGCCTTATTTGCATTGACAGACAAACAACAGCTCACCAGAGGAGGAGTGGGTCAGACAGCCGGACTGTTTCTCCACGCTCTCTGCAGTGTGGATGTTCTGCGGTCTATAAATAGCCTCAGTAAGAGTGGATGGCTGTGAGGGTTTTCCATCCGCCTGTCACTAACCCAAACAGCCCCTTAAAACAGGCTGTTAGTGCTGGAAACGACCAGCTGTCTGCTCCGCCCGCTGCATGTGGGCCACGCGTAAATCACATTGGACACACACACATGTTCACGCAAGTGCACATGACCTGATGTAATTATAGACAAATACTGTATATGCACACACTAACTATAGAGGAATGAGCACACACAGTTTACACACACACACACACACACACACAGAGTCGTGTTGGCTGTAATTCAGAACAGTTTAGAAACCATTAACATGCCCAGTGGGAGTGGTGTCATGTTTAGTTAGGATGACATATCGTGTTTGGCTTAAAGTGCTAAGAATAAATAAACTTTATTAAAAGTGATTGTGTAGCTGTGAGGCTTGGTGTAATGTACAGGCACACATGGTGTCTACTGTGTAATATGGAGGGGAGAGAGGAGATTTAACCAGGAAACAGGGCAGAGGAGGAGAAGAGGGATGAAGATGCTGCAGATGGAGTCAGTGCTTGATTTAAACACATAGGCACGCATTCGTTCAAGTAAGTGTTGGCCAAAAAAAAAGCACTCTGTTCTTCTTTATGAAGTTAATTACTTTGACTCAGGCTAAGTGTAATGATGCTGAAATGTTGTCGTGTTACTGGATGTTCTGGGAATTTAGTTTAGACTCAAGGTTCAAAATAAATAAATAACCCTGGGGAAGTATCAACAAAACAAAACTCCTACACAACTGCAAAACTTTCTCAGCTCCTTTAAAGCCACTAGAAGAAGCTTTTTCTTTCTTTTCTTTTGTTTTTTGTTTGTTTCTTTTAGAGGAAAACAGGAGAGATTCAAGGGGCAGAAAAAAGTACTGTTAATGATTAGATTGATCACAAGGTAGAACCTGAATGTTCTTCACCAATAATCCAGATCAGACACACTCTGGCAGCAACAGGATTTATGCACAAATATTACATACAAAATGACAAAATCTGAAAGAGCGCGCAGTAACTTCCTGATTATTATAAGTAACTGAAGTTTCTGGAATGACTGTCAATTCGTATCAGCATGACTGCTTTTAGAGCTGTTCAATGTCCAGTATAAACAGCACACAGACTGCATGGCAGCATGTGTGTGTGTGTGTGTTTCTTGTTCACACACTCACCATGACACATTGAGGGAAACAAGAGGTGGTTGGTAACAGGGGTTGTGTTTGCGTGGTGGTTATTGATGAGTGGTTTAGCACCCTCTGAATCACCTTCTGCTGGTGTCAACTCCCCACGGATAACTCTGTGTGTGTGTGTGTGTGTGTGTGTGTGTGTGTGTGTGTGAAATGCCTCTAAGTGAGTCTAGCAGCTTTCCTCTCCTGCAGGCCAGACAGACTAAAGGTCTATTTAGACAGAGCACAAGGAAAATTTTGACAACTGAACTGTTTGTGCAGTTTGTGTTTATTTGCCTCCAGCGGCCAATGTACCAGCTGACATTAGCTGTAGCTAGCTAGCAACATGGACAACAACCGTGTGTGTGTGTGGACCTGGATTGCTCTCAGAGTCGTCCCTTCTCTTCCTGTTTGTCTTTGTACATTTTTATAAACTGGAATCATTAAGATTTGAGAAAAGTTGAAGGGTTTTCAAGTCAAGTCAATCTCAGGGCACTTTTCATTAAGACCCAACAATTCCCACCATGAGCAAACACTAGGCGACAGTGGTGAGAAAAAAGCTTCCTTTTCAGAGGCAGAAACTGGACTCAGGGTGGGCAGCCATCTGCCCCAACAGGTTGGGTTGAAAGAGAGAGAGAGGAAGGGGGACTTTTTTTCTTTTTTTTTTAAACAATTTTTTACCTAAATTCACAGTTTCTAGGGCAAATTTGTCTTTGCTGAACTTTGTATCTGGAACAAGTAAAACTTTTGGTCCCGAAAGTGTCAGACTGAAAGACCACTTTCCTTCTGCAGCTGAAAACCTTGTGAGTAATCAGGTTTCCTTAAATGAATGGATGAACGCTAATTTATTGTGTGGGAGAAGACGGACTTACAGAACTGACAGACTGCGCCCAGAAAACACCACATGGGAAGAGGATGGGATGGGAGTGATTCTTCTGGGATTCGGGATCAGACGGGATAATGTTTGTGGGAGTGGGATGGGACAGGAGTGAAAAATCCACTCCTGTGTCACGCTCTAACACAAGTTATCCACAAGGCAGCTCTCCCTCTCTCTCTCTCTCTGGGGGAAAACGCTGATGAAGGAAACCCTGCTTCTGCTTATACAGCTTACACTGGTTGGTTGTTAACGACATACCTCACCCTCTCAGGACACTCCCACTGATCAGGTGTGTGTTTTGTTGTCTGACAGTTTGTATTTGCATGTGAATTTATGCATACTGGGAATAAAGACAGTGTGTGTGTGTGTGTATTTCCCTGTTGACAGTAAGACAATGAGGCAGGGAGAAACAAAGACGGCGTGTCATCGTTTTCTCCTCGGGGAGGTGAGATATCGCACGTATACGACTACACACACACATACACACTAACGAAGTCCCAGTTCACTTATTTTAATTCTCACACACCTTCCTACTTGAACTCTTCCACCCAGCACACACATCTCGTGTCAACATCCTGGGGACAAAGGTCACCCTGAGCTCTCAGGTGTCGTGAGAGAGAAAGAGACAAAGAGACAAAGAGAGAAGGAGACCGACTATCAGAGAGACAGTAAGTGAGAGAGAGAGATAGAGAGAGAGAGAGAGAGAAGAAAGGGTGGAGAGGACAGGAGGAGGAGAAGACGAATGAATCATCGCGGTGACAGCGGCTCCCACATGACCGGCCGTCCTCAGGACGACCTGCCTGCTCCTGCTCCGACCCTGTCACATGCATAGTTTCTCATCTGCCTTCACAGTTCACAGATAAACAACCATTTCTACAAAACAGAAGCTTGTGTTGCCAAAGTATTCAATTATCAAATGAGGTAATGGTATAACAGGTGTGAAGAGAAACATTCAGCAACATTTACAGTGCATGTATATGAGAAAGTTAAAGTAAAAAGAGAGCTCTGTCCCACCTGAGTTGTCTGTCCTTGCAGACGGCCACCATGACCAGCAGGTTTCCCAGGATGCTCATCAGCATGACCAGAGACAGGAAGCAGATCAGAGCCATCCGCTTTGGCATGCTGTCGCTATGGAAACAAAAAAAAAAAAAAGGAGAGAACATGAAGGCATCAGTTCAGATGTGCAGAGTGAAACTACAGAATAGATCTTTTATAGAAAAGAGGAGGGAAAAAACTTTTAGCAGCAGTGAGACAAGACATTTTTATGTAAAAATCAATCTTTGTTTTGTCAGCCTGCATCAGCAAAAACTAACTGCTTGACTCAACTTCCCCAAATTAAGTTCAGGTATTGGTGCAGTTATTGGCAGTAAAACTTTTAATGAGTGAGCACTCCATCCAGATTTATATGTCGTAAAGTTTCTGTTTCTCATCAAGTTGTCTGAAGTCTGATATGAACCTACAGTATGAGGCTGTTATTTACTGCATGTCCACAGTTCAGACGTTTGGTATCTATGGTTATCTGAATGTTGCTATGATGATCTGTTCTATATCTAAGGTAGATCAAACAGCAAGACGCTATTTAAAATCAGCAACATGAACATCAGAGAGGTTATAAAGAGACAAAGACGTAGGAGCTGTGACATAAAACCTTGTGTAACATGAAGGACGTGTCTGTTTTTCAACTCATACTGACTGACTTTAAAAAAGGAGTTGTGATTCCATCTACTTGACAAGAACTTTTTGAACATTTTACATTCGTGGCTCATTAGCAAAAAAAGGAAGAAGGATCTGGGTGGGCAGGCTTGAAAAAAACTCCACGTACAACGTTATTTTACATTTTTTTATGTTTAAAATCTGAGCTGACAACACAGTAGGTCAACTTTTTCTGGTCTGATTTATTTGAAGTAAGTGAAGTGAATCATGGAAGCTAATATATCGGTGCAGGAATGAGTCCTAAAACCAGGAAGAAAGTTAGTATGTTAGCATGTTAGCACTTCCTGTTCCCTCGTCCCAAAGTCAGTGTGTTTCTGGTTACATGTCTGGAATAAGGTCTGTGGTTTTAACACAAGCTCAAGACATTTTCAGGTTTTATTCTCCGACATAAAATCCATCAGTAAATCCCCCACTCCTGATGTTTGAAGCTTTTACGTGTCTTAAAAAAGGCGGTTGCTAACAAGTGTCTAAATGAGACTACAGAGGTTGACGTCTAATGAAGGGGGGGAGGGTATATAAATGGATGGGTAGCCAAATTATGAGACTCGCACAGCTCGCACTCCCTGTGAACACACAGAACATCTGAAACCATGAGAGGGAGATATGAGGTAATGATGAACCTCCACAAGAACATGAAAATAAACAGGAATGGAAAGGGCGAGGGGATAGGGCCTGGTTTGGGATTGGACCTAAGTCTACATTCCCCCTGGGGAGGAAGTTCCTTGTGGGGAGATCAGAGCCTAGATGGTGAATATAAGTGATGTACGTACTCTATATTCATGTAGTAATACAAAATAATCCACCTTACTTTTCTCCAAATAGCCCAAAATAAATCAGATAAATTACATTTTTATTCCAGTAAAATTGCTATAAAAACCTTAAATTAAATCACAAACTCAACATTGAATTTAAAGTTACCACAACTGACACTTATGAGTGACTTAAAATGAGGACTCTCTGATACGACACTTCTTTGTCCAGTGTGAAGACAATTATCCAGTTTTCTCCTGGCTCAGGCTGCCGTAAGCTAAAAAGGCCAGATGTAAGGTGTGCACTCAGGAGCCACCGGGGGGGGCGGGGGGTGGGGGGTGGGTGGGTGATATATTCTATGGCATAAAACTGCAAACTTGCATTTTCACGCCTATACGTGTAACCTTGGCACAACTTCAGCAAAAACGTCTCAAGGTACAGCAAAGTAGCCGGTGTGAGTTATGAATCAAAGCCCTCAGAGTGAGCTGTGTGGTTTAAGAGCTCTCTGAAAATGACTTGTTTAATCTCAGACTTGTTTGACATTGGTAATGCATTACAGTAATCCTCCTGAGGTTCGCAGTCTCTTGCACTTGAAGGCTTGACAGGGAGGGAGGGGGAGGAGGGGAGAGGGGGGAGGTCAGTGCAAAGAGATGCACCATCACCTCCTCTACGAAGCAGGAGTGGGAACAGCACAATTTCAATTTTCTATTCCTGTGTCTTTGTCCTGCAAGGATACAGAAATTCACAAGTTCAGGGCCCAATTTATTTCCAGCTTTTATGTTCTGTCCACATTATCTGTAATATGCTAATACACAGGCCTCTATGATTCACTGCTGCAGGAGTCAGGAGCCAATGCTCGTCCCTATCTGCCAAATTATTTTACTCTCACCATCTGAGGTTCAAAGGCGAAGTGATAGTGTGCAAATGAGGCT
This sequence comes from Lates japonicus, assembly GCA_033238685.1. NCBI lineage: Eukaryota > Metazoa > Chordata > Actinopteri > Centropomidae > Lates > Lates japonicus. Next base: position 18,480 of record BRZM01003348.1, read on the forward strand.
TATTCTTTGATCAGTGGTGCCAACACACTAATCAGATCAAATGGGAATGCTGACAGCTTCTCAACAGAAACATCATTACCCCCCCAAAAAAGATAGAGGGGGCTCAGTAGCAGCACATTAATCTTCTTTCATCTTGAATTTGTCTGCTACACAGTCTGACCTTTCCCCTAAACGAGACATTGATATGCATGTTATTGTAGTAGAAACCTCCTTTTAACACAACGGTGGGTATGACGGGCAGCGTACAAATTTACTCTCTCATGCAAGAGCCTGCCCTCATTTTGGTTTTGACAATGAATCAGAGGCAGAAGCTCGAGCAGTGCTTCCTCTCCAAGCTTTCAAAACACACACTTAACCGATCATTACTTTCCCTGTCAACTTCAGATTATAAAGCTGCCGGCATCTGGTTTCCTAATTCTTAAGGAACAATTAAGCTCAGCACCCATCTGTCCAGTGGAGAAAAAAAGCTATATTATAAGATTTATTAGGCTTCAAGCTCTTATTCAGCAACAATACTGTTACCAGGGAGCTGCAGTTGCACCATAGTTTTGCTGCCAATTCACTGACTTGACTCTGCAATCTCAATCCTACTTCTTCTAACCTTTTCAGTGAGACTTGATTTGGTGATTTGCAAGTAAAATAATGTCTAGGTTTAAACTCTCTGTGAAGCCTCTCTCAACTACATGCTGAAATAGTCACTGAAATGCTCCTGAAACAACGGTTGGGGTGAGGAAGGAAACAGAGAGTTTAAGAGAGAAGTTCAAGCTCCTGCACGCCATCACACCTCCACCACACACCTGGCTAGTTCCTGTGTATAGTGAGTATGACTGTCACGTAGTTGGGTCGCTCTTTGATGATCTGAGAAGAGCAACACTTAAAGAACTGTCACATTCAAACTATATAGACCTTTGCATTTTAACAAAGTGCCGTGCCAGGCCAGTAGATGGCGATGTAACTTGATGAGTTTGCAGCACAAACACAGCTCGATAGTCTGCAATAGAGTGGTGCAGGAACGAGTCCTAAATAGACATAAGGTTTTTTGAGTTTTTGGTTAAATGTCTTTGTCTTTAATAAAGTCGGTTGCTAACAAGCTGCTAAATGAGGCTACAGAGGTCACCGTTTACTCACCAGTCCACCTTTACAGCCTCGTTGTGTTTCTACTCACGCTCTTTCAAACTATCACTAACTTTCTAAGAAGAAAGGCTTTTGTAGAAGAGCTCAGAGCTAAATGAAATGACCAGTTGGAAGCTTAGTGGTGGAGACGTTGACGTCATGTGACCGTGGTGTAGTTGATTTATAGCCTAACATTAGCTTTTTACTTCTGGAGATTGGATTTAGGCTTCAAACATCAGAACAGTGGTGTTCATCTGTGAAGATTATCTGATCAACTAAATCTGGAAGGATCAGAAACTTTGGTTGGTCACAGTTTATTTTCTGGAATAATCCAAAACCCATGCAAAAACTGTTTTCGTGACTACAGGGTCTTTGGTCCTAGACATGTTTTGATGTGCATTGCACTAAATCAGTGGGTTTCTATTTTTACATGGTGAAATGTCAAGTCAAGTTTATCTGTGCAGCCCTGTATTGCTTACTGTACAAAGTCTCTCAGCAGCTGTTTCTGCCAGTCCAACCTCTTTAAAACTCATTCAATGACAAGCTCAGCAACCGTCTTTTAATAATGTGAAATTATATTCCTTTGTGGATGAAAAATGTATCTGTACTGTGCTTATATTAAACTTTAAAGAGCAAACACTTTCAACCTGAAAAATTAGGTATTACTGGGAGTGATTACAGCCACACTCCTGCATATTTAATGTGTGTTTGGAAACAACAGGAGAGCATAACGTTTGGGAGCTTAGGTAAACCTGCAGAAAAACAGACAGTAATTTGTTCTGACTGTGGCAAAATACACTGACATGTAAGACGTGACAAGTGCTCTCAATTTTCATCTTTTTCAATCCCCTCCACATCATGTGTTCTACATTGATTTTCCAGATGTACAAAGGACTGTTTCTGCAAACCGCCATTTGCTCTTAAATCCCACTTTATAAATCTGCGCACATGTGGAAGACACACAGAAAGAAACTTCAGGAACGTAGAGCCACTGTTAAAGGCTGAGGAGATCTGATACACATGAACTTTGACCTGCAGCTAAGCTGAACTTCTGGTGGGCAATCAGTGAGCAGCAGCCTCAATTAGACACTCAAAAATGGATGAGGGGGCGACTGGGGAAATACCTTCAACAGACGAGAAGGTTTAAAGCTCTGATTTGTCATTGGACAGCTGGTTTCTTTTGCCTCTTGTAAAGACAAAATGTAATAAGAGATGTTTCACACATTCTTGGCTTTATTTCTACACTCTACCTTTACCTATTCCGTCACAAATGAAAGTGGAAAACATTTAGAAAAGAATCTCCTGTGTCAGGAAGTGAAAAAAGGTGCCAATCACTAACACTGTCTCTGAATATCTTCTGCATCTCAGCCTTTACAGCTACTCTGGAGACTTTTGATGACTGCATATCAGGTGGCTGTTCTGAATGAGCTGAACTGATTGGATCTTAAGAGCAAAAAGCTTTCTTTTTTTTTTCCTCAGCCGTGATGACTGGCAGTCAGAAGCCTCAGTGGTCCAGACCAACACCCTGAAAAAGTTGATGCCGCAGTTAGAAAGCTCTCTGTGTGAGACGGCGAGAGAAATCACACGTCCGACGCTACACTCGAGTGATTCAGCACAAACTGTTGAGTCAACTGAGGTGAGCTGATTGCAGAGAAGTCATCGTCTTCGGAGGCCCCGGCGAACGTCAAGTATCTGCTATTGTGTCAAAGTTTAAAGCTGCAAAATGCAACTTTTCTCTCCAAGTCAGGAGAGAGAGGAGTGTTTCTCCCACCTGAACACTTGACTGTAGCTGATTTTATTGTTCTGTCTCCTGCCCATTTATTTAGCTTACCTATGAATCATTGTTAATAGCTAATTGCTGGGGTGGATCTTTATTTAAGGAGAAAATATAGGACATAAGAACAACCTTAAAAGACTGAAATACAAAAAACTGGCAGACTGTTAAATCATGCAGAGTTGGGTGCACAGAGGGCTCTGACGTGCAACATCCAGTGCTGATACATGATTTAAGTGTTTCTA
>BRZM01003349.1:0-19101 GCA_033238685.1 Lates japonicus
GAAGAGGAGAGGTTACTTCAAAAAAATTTCAAAGGCAAACTCATGTCAGCTTTCTAGGAATACTCCACTTTATTCCTCTAAACATCTTAATGAAACAGAACAACATATTTCATTACTATTAAACCTTTACTCTAAATAAATACATATAAAACCCTAAAACTACATTTTTAACTAAACCTACATTCTTACATTTTCAAAACTTGAATTATTTCTCATATTTCAAATGCATATATTCTTGAATGTGAGGTAACACCTGATCACTGATGATTACATACCTTATCCTCTTAGATAAGTGTTTGAGCTTGGATTTAGATTTAACCCTGTTAGGATCCAGACAGGTTGTGTGTGGAGATGCAGACGGACAGCCATCATCTCAAAACTGTATGAGTTGGTCCAGATACAAACTACTGTTTATCTCTTCCACCCAATTACAAGTTAAATTCAGGGTTACCATTTTAGCCTCTCAGACAGAGATATTAATTACGGTATCTCACTTCCCCACTGTTTCCCCAGATATTTAAGATTATAATATCGTTAACACTACTCGATTTCATTCAAACAAGAGACTGTCATTATATGCCATATCAAAATTTCCCCACAAACCTAATATCACATCAGATGACAGTACAACAGTATTAAACTATGTAAACTAACCTGACCTGAACTGCATGAAGCAAGGGCTGTATGAACTGCATGTTCTACCATCATCCTGGTTATGGGAGTAACATCAATTAATTTTAGACATATTTATCTATACTTAACAGAAGAGCACAGGTTGAACCTAATAACATTAATGATTTGCTCTCCTTTGCTCAAGTGTAACTTCACTAAAATGGAATACAGTCATCATTACTGTTATCATTTAGGCCTGTGCTTTCTCTCACTATGACAAACGAATGCACACATTGCAGCTCTGGCCTTGACTGTTATGGCGATTCATCACAGCCAGCAGAATTGCCTGCTATACACAGCCCTACGCCCAGCAGCAGGCTGTTTTCAATACAACCCAGCTGAAACTTTTCCCACTGCCTTTAGAGCAGTAACGAGTAACAGAATAATAACACCACAGTGACAGTACAAACTCAACAGTAACCGCTACTGTAACCTGCTGTCTACTATCAGTAATGACGTAGGAAAACTATATTTGGCTCTTTTTTGGAATTCAAGTACTATCATATTTTAATGGCTGGCAACATGATAAATAATTTCCTACCTTCTATAGATACAACCACTTCATATCAACGTTTCTGGGCTAGAGTAAACGAGAATGATTTTATCAGCGTCTTGCCATGCAGATGATACTATTTCTGAGCCTCATGCTGTCAGTCAGTTTTAAGAAGAAGGCATCCACCAAACTCCATTAAAATTTGGCAATACATCACTTTATAGCACATAGTAATTTTATAGTCCGCCGTAAACAGGCACTTCACACACACTACTAATAGATTGCAAAGTTTAAATACAAATGACTTGTATACTTAACCCTTAAGTTCAAATCCCCCAATTGTTATTCACGCAGCCTTCACGATGGAAGGGATGTGTGGAACCAGCAGTAAGCTCTGACACAAGGTGTACAGCGCTGGATGAATATAGGCTCTTGGATTAAAAAGGCCAGCGTTATGTTGTATTGGGCCATATTTGTTCATTATCAATAGTAGGCTGTTAAATGGAGCTTGGCGTAGTGGCATGCATCAGCGCAGGTAGCAGAAAACTACAGGGTTATACTAGCTAGCTAACGTTGGCTTAAATATGCACGACCAGGCTAACTCCACGTAACTGAGTGTCATAGCTAGATTCAAGCTAAACAATTACCTTGCCGTCTGACTGTTGCTCTTGGCTGCCTGTATAGGCATTTCTTACCTTAACCGTTTTAGTCTAAACTCCTCAGAGTCGCCGTATTTTAATTGCTGCGGACACCATTCTAACACCCTCCACCTCCCAAAGTTATGGGTTATGTATGCAAGTAGCAACAAAAGGATGCTGTAATATGGTCGAGAGAAACATACAAGCTGGCTAACGCTGAAGTAGAGATTAACTGCGTAAAGACTGTTTATCTGATGTGGATACACTTTTTTAAAGTATTAAACAAATCCAAAGACGAAGAAGAAGTATAGCCATTTGGTTGGAAGGGTTTATAGCGTTACCGTATTCTTGAATGGGTTTTCGGTGGCGTTTTACTCCTTTTATACGTACTTCTTAGTAACGGTAGCCTGCGACCGTTAAAAAGGATATATGTTGTACGAGCGCGGTCTGCTGTTCTAAGTGTGTAATGGCATTTAATGTTGAATTCCTACCAATGTCCATATACATTTCGGGTCCGTGCAGTGCTTCCAGGTCAGCATGACCTGGAACCATAAAGCTGCTAATTTATGAAAGGAGGATAAGTAGTACACATTATATTATGTTTGTACTGCAGTTCCTCATCTGTGCCCGCTCATTCAAAATGTTCTCCTTATTTCTTTCCCACTGTTTATTTCTTTCAGCTGACACCATACATTATTGATAGCCCAAAACTAAACTGTAGAAGAATCACAAATTAACTTTCCATATAGAAATTGTTTTAGGACTAAAAAAGTAGTTTCATCATTGCAGTTGTCATTACAATATGTCTATAAAATACTAGAGGAAAATGCCATAACTGTCACATTGTACGCATTAACTGGTTATACATCAAACTTTAGACATTAATACTTTAATTGTTGTGTTTAGAGACATCTTGGATTAGGAAAGGCTTTCAGTTTCATTCATTCATTTTATTCTTGGTAAACAATCTACCACACTTATTTGTCTGAGTCTGACCATTTAGTTCTGTAGCTGGGCAGACTGCATTCGCCTGTGGGGGCAAGAACAAAGGAGCAGACACTATTCTATAATCCTCAATTTCACTTCTCACGTCAGTTTTTCTTTATAATAGATTTACTGTCATCATCAATCGCCGATAAGATAATCTCTTCAAAGTCCAGCTCTGGCCAGCAGAGGCGATGTTAACAAACCTTTGCTGTACCGTAAAATTGAGGTAGGTGCGCAAACTACGGTCGAACCACGGTAATAGTGTCTCTGCCACGAAAATCAGCAAAGGTGCATCATTGAGTCCCAGGTGACACTGACAGATAGGCGCTAATATGCTTTTAGGACAGTTAGGTCGCATTTATTCTGTCACTTCGGTATCCGTAAATATTTTATTTGTATGAAATAGACAAACTAGAACCAGATTGCAGCATCTCAACGAAAGCCAGTCTATTTAGCTATATTTTTATGGGACGAACCAGGCCTATTCAGGGTCAGAGCTGTCAAATCGGTGGAATGGTTGGTCAAGCGTGGGGATTTTATAACATGCATTAAGTACCGACATCGTGCATGCAAGTGGCTGATGGAATAGATGCATGGCTCCCACGGCCCCGGCCTCTCCGCCTCATGCGTCAAAATGTCACCCAGAAGATCTTGAAAGTGTAAATCTACTTTTTACAGTAGGACCATGAATACCTAACAGAGCCTGCCATTACTCATTACCTGGTAGTAACCAATAGCAATAGGTAGCAGGCTCAGTAGATTTGGTTTATTCCACCGCCGCCGCGTAGAAACGAAACCCCAAAGTGATGCTTTTGTGATGATTAGATTATTAAGTTGGAAATAGTTAATTTTTGGTTTAATGCAGTAATAATTTCAAAAGCACTAATTATGGGCTGTAAAGTTTGCCGCTACGGTTTGTCAGAACACTCTATAAACTAATTTATAAACAGTGCTAGGAAATCTAAGTAAAAGATGATATATAAGATACAGATTCATATGCTTATAATACTCTGTTTATATAGAGAAATGTGTGTGTGTGTGTGTGTGTGTGTATAGGCATTCTTGAGTACAGTGATGACACTGCAATGGCACGCTGTGTGGTCCAGTCTCTACTCACCCGTACTGGTTTTGATGAGCAGGACATGGCTCGCAGGTATTCAAATACACACTGCAGACATTTATGTGTTTTGTGGTGCAAACATTGTTTCAAAGGCTCATGAAGTAAATTAAGGACAGAATTTCACAAACATGCAGACTGAAGCTCAGGTATCTCACCCCTCTAGGTTTGCTAAGGAGTACAGTGCATCCCCTGGTCGTGGTTATGGTTCTGGAGTGATCCAGGTGCTGAAGAAGCTGTCCTCTCCCCAGCTCAGTGATGTGTACCAGCCAGCCAGGGACCAGTTCAATGGTCGGGGCTCATTTGGGAACGGCGGGGCCATGAGGGCGGCTCCCTTTGCACTGGCTTTCCCTGACCTGGCTGATGTCAAAAGGGTGAGCAGAGGGTGTCTTTGTGGACTCAAAACATCGTCTAGATAACATACATGTTGAATAGCCATTTGTTTGTCATTACCTTAATACTGCACTGTCATAATACTGTCATTTACTTTTTTGTGCTGGTTCATCTTCAGTATATTAATTGGTCAAATGCTTGTGCTTTGTTGGTTCACACTTTTCATTGTCTATGTCTTTCATGTTTATAAACAGTCAACATTATTATGAATGCCATTTCTTCATTATCTACAAATAGGAGAAAAATATAATTCTCTCCCCTGCAATTGTCAGTTCAGCTCAGCTGCAAAGCAGCAGCCCTGTGTGATGCTAATGTACACAAGTCTTATGTTTTACCCAAAAATCCACATTTTAATGTTTTAGATAATGTTCATTATCTGTGATGTCAGAGAACAGTGTCCTGATCGTAGCTCAGCTAAGAAATCCACCAGTGCATCTCTACTGCCAGGCTGCCAGTGCCCTGCCTCATGCTGTCTTGTACTGCCCTCCATTTCCATGGTCTTACTTCCATCACAGTTAGTTTTGGAGTTCGGTTGTTTTATGTCAGGACACAGTTTGTAAAGTTTACAGCCTGACACACTGTTGCTTCTGTATTGCTCTGTGTACTGTGAGGCAACTAAAAAAACTGTCCAGTTAGTTGACACACAAAATGTGAGTCAACTCAAGGTCCTCTCAACTGAGGCATCTACCCATCAACCTTTGTGGGACATACAACAGTCTTACAAAGGTGCATAAAATTGAGGTATTAGAGGTATTAGAAAGCACTTGCATTGTTACAGAGGTTGGTCACTTGGTTAAACTGTATTGTTTGACAATGTGGATTTGCTTGTTGTTACATGTTGGCTACTGTCACTCAGTAAACCAGAGGTGTGACCAAGGCAACTTCTGAGTCCCAACTGGACACTTGACACACAAATCTCAATCTTGACTTGGTGCATAGACCCAAGACTTTCTTGAGTGTATGCACTAGGTCAAGTTAATTCTGGTATGATTTCATTTCATGAAATTGAAAGGAAATAAAGCTTTTGTGTTTCACATTGTTTTAATGATAAAATTGCTTTAATAGTCACACAAAAGTTCTTATATGTTTCAACAACCCAAATCAAGTAAAGACTCAAAAGTAATTCTGCTCATAAATCAAATAAATAAAGTGATGAGGTAATTGGTCTTGTCTTTCACTTTCATTTCTGCTATACAACACAGTTATAGATTGAGAAGGACCAGCTTAGTCTCCCTTTTTTTTACTAGCTGCCAGTAGGCTCATGTATTAGCAGGACTAATATGCAACACAGAGACTGTGACATATGAGACTGTGTTTAGCTTGCCACAGGGTCAAGTGTTTGATTGTTTTTCTTCTGTGGTCAGCTAACAACAAAAGAATCTTGACAGAAAGTTGACGATGTAAAGTGATCACTTTTGCAAAAACAGTATCTGGTTATAAACCATGTTTACCTTCAAATTTCCTCGAAATTGTGAATCACAATGAAACACAGGCTGCCTGGAAGATACACTGACCTGTTGGTGCAGAGTTTGTCTGATTTCTTTCTCTTTTTCTTTCCTCTCCAGTTTGCTCGTCTGGGCGCCATGCTGACCCACTCCTGCTCTCTGGGTTACAACGGAGCAGTGCTGCAGGCGCTAGCTGTGCACCTCTCCCTGCAGGGAGCGCTAGACTTACCTCAGCAGTTCATCACCAGGCTAATCACAGAGATGGAGGAAGTGGAGGCTGATGAGGCTACACGCAATGATGCCAGAATGTGAGTTCTGCATGATTAAATCCTCAATGTCTGCTTTAGCACAGATCTGATCTAGTGACGTCTGTTGGATCTGATGTTTGGTGTTATTAGTCAGGAGAAAATGTATATCATTTTAAAAGACACTTATAAGGTCTGAAATATCAAATTGCACTTGGAGCATTATTTTTCTACGTCCATCAGTGTAAGTGTTTAACATGTGCGTCTACACAGCCTAAAGGAAGCAGAGAAGCCATTCTGTGAGCGCCTCCACAGAGTTAGAGACCTGATGGACAGGAGCAAGGTCAGCATTGAGGAGGTCATCTCTGAACTGGGTCAGTATTTGTTTCAATATATTTCAGTTTAACTTATTATCTAGCTCTTCATCTGTTATCTATCTCTTTGTAATTGCTTTTCGTACACTCCTCCACTGTGTGTGATTTAGGCTGAGTACCGAGCAGAGAGATTGTAAAAATGTTGCCTATAATATTATATATTTCAATCTTCAGGTCTTTTCAGTCTGTGAATCTATCTTTCCTTCCAGGTAATGGCATTGCGGCACTCCACTCAGTCCCCACTGCTATCTTCTGTGTCCTCCACTGCCTGCAGCCAAGGGAATGCCTTCCAGAGAACTACGGCGGCCTGGAGAGGACAATAGCGTACAGCTTGGCCCTGGGAGGGGACACAGACACCATAGCCTGCATGGCTGGGGCCATCGCCGGGGCACACTACGGCATCGAGGCCATCCCACAGTCATGGATGAAGTGCTGTGAGGGGGCGGAGGATGCAGACATGAACGCAGAGCGGCTTCACATGCTGTACCACCAGTCGTCACAGGGGGGCGGGAGTGGGACGGGGGAGAAAAGCTGTGAATCGGAATCTGAGAGCAAGTCACACACTTCTAACGGGACAGAGAAGAAAGATGAAGCAGAGTGAGGCTTCAGATGGATTTTGATAAAAGGACTGTCACACACAGACATACACAGACACACATTAAACATACACAAGAGACACGTTAACATTTTCCAGTTCAGATTTCTTTGGTTGGAAGAACCTCTTTGGTTCCAGCAGGTATTGAGACCTGCAAGCAAGAAATGGAAAAACTACTTGTTTCAAAATGTCCACAAGTCATTTGTCAAGAAACAGTATATGAAATCTGACCAAACAAAGTCAAATCCTTATTTTGAAAATGTGACAATTTTACATCTGGAGACAAACTAACTCCAGTCAAACAGAACTTACGTTTGCAGATTCATACACAAAACACTATACATGATCTCCCTCCCCTGCTCTTTCCTGTTTTGTGTTGGCCATTTCTTTTTTTATCCTTTTGCTGGATAACAATTATTTAATAAACTTTTTTTTTAAGTTCACGCAATCTGTACGAGTGTTTACTTGTTATTACAAAGGTGTAGGGCCACCATTATTCAGAATTTTAGACTCCAAAAGAACATTTGTTGTAGGAAGGTCGGCTCCTTCAAGATATTATTAATCTTGTAGACCAGTAACCACTCACAGTGGATTAAGATGATAACAAAATATAAAGCATTTAAATTGAATCATGCTCTATACTGAATGTGGCAAGATATGTGGGACAGAGTTAGAAAACAAGAGTAAAAATCCAAGAATCTGCAGCCATGCTAGCAGCTCTGTGAAGTTTTGCTAATGCACAGCAGTGCGTTAAGATAAATGCTATCAACAACACACTACCATGCTCACGACGACAGTACTAACATGCTGATGTTTAGCAGGTATAATTTTTATCTGTTTACCATCTTAGTTCAGCGTATTAGCACTAATCACAAATTAAAGCAACAGCTGATAAGAATGGTGTAGAATGATGTTTCTTGTTATAAACTATATTTGATCTGGAACATTTCACAAATGAACATTTCTAATAAACTAAAACAGAGATTAAACAAACAGAAATGTTCATTCAATTTTTTAATGCTTTTTGGGGAAAATTTTACAAGCAGATTGCAGTTACCATCACTTGTCTTGTAGATGTTAAAATCTGTGTTTGCCCAGTAGAGGGGAGAGATGGGAGGTAATACTACACAGTAAGCGGCTGTTGAATGTTTGTCATAGCAGAAAGGTTGAAAGCAGCATAACAACTGGAAATCACAGGTTTTTCTCTGCTGGTGCGACCTCTAAGAACAACTGCAGGAACACTGTTAACTTGGTCAACAGGCCTGGGCAGAGCTTGTAATGGATGAAGGGGATGTAGATAATGACTCCACTGAAGACAAATAGAGTCACGCAGAGGTATTCAATCTGAGGTTGTCTATGATGGGTGCCAGCACCAGGAATATTGCTGCTATGAGGACCAGGATGGGGAGTATAACCTGTGGAGAGAGGAGGAGACAAGATACAAATCCAGCTGTGATTGTCAGCAGTGTTAAAAATGAGCAAAATGTATGATACTGACCCTGTGAATGGCCTGGGGAGTTCTGGCTTTTTGATCTTGAGATAGATGAGTCCAGACAGGGTGATGGCATAGAAAAACCAGGCAGTGAAACTGACAACAGCAACAAAGATGTCAGACAAACACAAACAGACTCTATGTTTTTTTCTGTGCTGAAATGAAGAAGAAATGCAGACCCAGTCACCTGAAGAAGGATGATATCGAAGTCCCCAGGATCAGCACCACCAGAGAGATGATAGTGGTGAAGATCAGTGCTGGGGATGGAGTCAGTCTGTGGACGTGAGCCATGGCCAAAATATCTGGCTACAAAACAAACACAACTCTGTGACAACAATCTTATACTAAACAATCTAACATATTTCTATAACATAAAGCTACTCTCACCATGTGTCCTTCTCTGGCAGCGACGAAGCACACACGGCCGCCACTGAAGAAGGTCCCGTTCAGTGAGCCGAAAGCAGACAGTGCTGCAGCCATACATGATCCACCCCAGCCCCTAACACCTTATTCCTGTGGGAAAAAGTGAAATTCTCGCCGTTAGAATCAGCTCCAAATTTCAAAAGCCACCTGCTACCAGCAGAAAATCTATCATGGGGTTTGTGTACATTATTAAGATTCTTTTTTTTCACAGATTAACAGGGTATTAGAGATTTCTAAACTAAGGTAAATGAAAAGTTGGATTAAAGCTCCTTTGTTAATTACTTATTTTAACATCAGAAACAACAAATTAAACTATCAGTCTAAACCCATCTACCACAATCTGTGACATCAACATCAGGTGCTGTCTTACCCCCAGGTAACTGCTACTGCGCTGGAGGACATGAGCTCTTTAGGCGTCATTACTGTCAGATAGCTCACATTCACCAGCAGATACAAGCCAGTCACCAGAGAAATGGCTATCACAACTGCCCTGGGAAGATTGACCTGAGACAAAAAGAACAACATTTATAGGTTGATCAGTATCTACAAACTTACATGATGGATAGTCATAACACTGAGGCTGGAATCTGGATTATTTGAATAGAAGAACCTATCAACAACCAAGGTCAAAATTAATATTTAGGATCTGTCAGATAAGAAGTAAATGTTTTATACACAAGCAGTTACTATCATCCCTGGAGTTACCATATCTACTGTATATAAAACTACAATTACCACTAACTAGTCCAGTAGCAGTCAGTTTAGAGTTATGTCCAAAAAAGTGTTTTGTTAGGTCACAGTTACCTTGACCTTTGATCTTTGACCACCAAAATCTTTTCAGGTCATCCTTGAGTCCAAGAGAACATTTGTATCAAATTTGAAGAAATTACAAGGCATTACTGAGATATCACATTCAAAATGGTTTGGCCTTTGAGTCTCTACAATTATTTGTAGTTTTTCATTATCCATTCAAATTGTCATTGTCATACAAAATACAGTCAAGATCTACAGAAGTTTTGTGAATAAAAAAAGCATTATCTACATAACCTCTAACTACCAAGAAAAGTCATCTGAGTTTAACCTGTTTGACCTGCTTGTTTTGCCAAAGAATACTATGCAATATTTTAACTGCTGCTTGTTGCCGTACTCTTATATTGTATATAGGATATACTGCTCATGATAACAACACTGGAGGATGCACACCTTTATCAGAGATAAGAGATTAGATAAGACAAGACAACTGCATCAGGCTTACAATCACATCTTTGAGTGCCTTTATGTAACTTAACACTGACTCCTCTGGCAGTTTGGTCACTGCTCTACACAGAAACATTTAACTGACAATAGACTGATGAATGGATTTTGAAATAAGGATTCAAAGCTAAAGCAAATATTCTTTGACAAGACACCACCTGACAAATGACCTGTTGTATAATGCTACTGTTTACTCACTGATGTACATAATTCAGCTTCTTATAGTCTCACCTCAGGTCTTTTCAACTCCTCAGTGACATAGTTCAAGTTGTACCAGCCTGCATAAGACCAGAGTCCTTGATAAAAAGCCATTCCTAGAGTGCCCAAAGAGTACTGAGTCCCTTTAAACGCATTCTCAACTTTCAAGTTTTCCACAATAACAGTGCTGCTCTGTATGAGCTCCACTATCCCTCCAATTGCTATGAATGTCAGTGTCACCACTTTGGCCACCAAGAAGACCACTTGGATTCTGATAGCAAGGCGGACATTCAGGATATTGACGATGGCAACAACCAGTATAGCCACAGTAGCAGCACACTTCACCAGCAGCTGTGGAGGGTAACAGCCTGGGTAAAATGGTGCTATGGCATACTCTGCAATGCTAATTGCCATTGCTGCAATGCTGAATGGCTTCACAACCATGATAAAAGTGATTGCTGCAAAGAAAGCAGGACATGAACCGTAGATCCTCAGTATGTAGATGAAGTCCCCACCCGATTCAGAAATGATTGTCCCAATTTCAGTATAGGACAACGCTGCGAACATAGATACTACTCCTGAAAGTGCCCAGATCACCAGACTTGCTCCAGGGCTTCCTGCATAGGCCAGTAAAAACTGTGGGGACATGAATATACCAGATCCAATCATTGTTCCTGAAACTAGTGCTACACCACCAATCAACCCAATCTCCCGTTTCATTTTCAGGGCTTCAGGTTCTCTGTCCGCCATGGTCACACAGATCAGAGAGCATACGTTCAAGGCACTTTAGTTGTTAATCACCCTGACGGAGCAGACATCCAAGTAAAAAAGTATTGATACACCTAAGGATTATAATCTGCTCACAAATGACTGACAAAACAATAACTGGTCAGGGTGCAGTAAAAGCTGTTCATTGACTCAAAGTTCTCATCAATCGCTTATCTGTTATTATGGCATGTATGTTATATGGCTTTACTGCCTACACATCTATTATAGACTCTATGCGAAGGCGCATTGAAGCTGTTCTGGCGAGTCATGGTGGCCAAACACCTTGCTAAACCTTTGTAGATGCTTAGTATGTTGAGTTTTCCTTTAACCACTCACCAGTCTTTATACATATGATCATTCTTGCATCAAATTGCAGTAGTAGCTCACATTAACCTCAGCACTTCCACTCACTGTGTAATTTAGTATCAAGCCTTAGTGAAGTTCTTGGGCAATGTGATTTTCTTGTTTTTTTGAATGACTGATTGACAATGAATGACGAAAAACAGATATATGACCTTGATTGTAGATCTACAGTCTTAGTAGACTGCAGAGTCAGTTGCAATTTGATATTTGCCAACAGCATAATTGGATTTTCTGACAAAACTGATGAAAAGTCAACTTTGAAACTCTTACTTCTGGATGTTTCAGTTCCTCAGTTAAATAATTCAGAGTGTCTATCCATCATAGGGCCACAAGCCCTGATAGGAAAGCAGCCACGGAGCTGCTGACACTAACATTTGTTCCCCAAAGAAGTTGTCAGTTCATGTTACCCCAAGCATCACAACACCTCCGAGTACAATCACTGCCAGTGCCAGCACTTTGACTACCATGGAAACCACCTGGATGCCGGTGGCCAAGCGGACGCTCAGACAGTTAACAATGGCCAGCACCATGATACCTCCTGCAGCCACACATTTCACCACCAGTTGTGGAGGGGTGCAGCCATCGTAAAATGGGGCCACAACATATTCAGCAAAACCAAGGGCAATTCCTGTGGCACTGGCAGGCCTCATGACAATGATGAAGCTGAAGACAAACATGAAAGCCACCACTTTCCCCGCTCTGCGCAGCATGTAGATATACTCCGCTCCAGACTCTGGTATGACTGTGCCCAGTTCAGCGTAGCAGAGCCCCCCCACCATGGCTATCAACCCACAGTGCTTCCAGTTATAATAAGGTTGGCTCCAGGACTGCCATACAGTACATACTGGGGAAGATCCCAGATCCAATCATGGTTCCAGCGATGAAGGACACAGCTCCTATTATCCCCACTTCCCTCTTCAGATTAAGTCTCTGTTTGTCACTCTCCATAGTTTGCAAGCTGCTGCTTCCTCAACTACATTCACAATGGACACTGGACATGAACATAAGTAGCTGTACATTAACTGCTAACTGTTGGGTAATGTTAGAGCCATGACCACAATAGGAGGTGAAATCATCCTTCAACACCCACCAAACTGAGGAGTGGCAAGGTGGTTTGTCCTTGACTTTGTCTAGACAGTCAATTTATCATCACAGATGATCTGATATTGGTGGGAATGTGTCCATATCATGTAGGTGCATCTTTAGGAGTCAGTGTTAGCTTGACTGACGCAATCAGCTGACATACCTGGTATTTATTTGCTGTGGTTTCCTGACACCAAAGTAAAGCTGAAAGCTTGAGACTGAGGCACGACCTCTGTCATTTTTAGAGTAACCTCTTTTAAATTTGGGGCACTTGTATGAAAAGTACTATTCAAACCATCTCAACTGGCTCACCTCAGTGTGAAGGAGCAATGGTTCAACGTCTCCTTCTGAATGCCAAATTTCTCGTGCTATAACTAGAGTGAGCCCAACCAAGAAAACTTATTTTGTTGGCGTTCTTTTGGTCACAACCCAAAGCCCATGACCATTGGTGACAATTGGAATGTAAAGTAAATTGAGGATTTCACCTTGTGGTTCAGCTCCCTCATTACCACAACAGTCCAGTATAACACTGGCAGCACTGCTGATGTTATTTCAATTTTCCTGTAAATCTCTAATGTTATCTTCACTCATTCAGAGGATATTAGCTATCTAAACTCCTTTATTCAGGAAGCAACTCTCTCCCAGCTTGCCCTTGTCTAGCAGAACACCATGGCCTCCCACTTGGAGGTGCTGATTATCTTTCCTGCTACTTCACACTTAGCTGCAATCTATCCTATTGTACACTGGAGAACAGATCCTGATGAAGCCACAAGAACTATGTCACCTGAAAAAAGAAGAGATGCAATCCTGATATCATCCTACCTGTAATGATCGGCTGTGCCAGGGTCCATAAAAAACAAACACAACCAGTGATACTGTACAATTGTAGTATCTGAAGGTCCATATATGGTTTTTATTTCCTTGGAATGTCCAAAGTTTCACATGGTTTCTATTTGTTGGGGTCATGCTTAGGTTAATAGTCGTGAACATAAATATGTAAGTGTTAGGGAGTGGGGCTTTCCTCCCCTCTTCTCTGTTTCTTGGAATAAGAGGTCATTCTGTGAGGTCCGGATGTCTCGCTATAGATTATGAAGACAACAAACCTATATATACTGAATTTTAGTGCTATTAGGGAGAGAGATCCATATTGGCTCGGATCCTCTCACAGGCTACTGCAGTGCTTGCTTTGATGCTGAACTTCTTTGTAATAAACTTCTATATACAAGCAAGACAGTGTCAGCGGAGATCTCTTCATCATCTTCACATCATCACCATCCAATATACTACACAATCTTTGTGCAACATCCATAGGGAATGTACTTGACTTCTTGTTGTCGTCGATAATATGGAAACAGGAATCCCTCCAGTTATACGAGGACCAGGACCAGCAAGTAGCAGTGACCCTGGCACTTTGTATTTCAATGGTGCTCCAACAGGACAGCCCAAAGAAAGCAGTTGTAAACCATGTCCAAATCCACAGAGCACATGTTGGATGGGTTAATTCCCATGACATCACTGGTAAGTAGAGAGATAAGTTTGTATAAAGAGCTGGTCCACTAGTCTATTACAAGGACAAAATCAGCATTGGTCCTCCAGGGTCCAAGGTTTTATAATGAGCTGAAGCCTTCTTTTCCAGCATGATGGAATATGGCTTACTGTGCAGACTGTGCAGTGTTATACCTCAATAATCAGAGCACACCCACTGAAAACATGACTGGTAACCCAGGTTAACTAATTTCATGCTAGTCTGAACTCACATTGCACCTCAAGAAAAACAACATTTTTCTTGTGCTTAACGTAAGGAGTTGTCAGCCTGTCTCCCCTGCTGCTGCCCTCCATGTGTGTGGAGAGGCTGGACATGCACACACATAAAACAGGAGGAGAGGAAATAAACACTCCTGTGAGCGACAACAAAATGCGATTCTCACACTGAGCTGAAATGAAACGCATGCACATAAATAAGGTAAATAACATATAAAGTTTTCTTGACAGATTAGCCTGGTTGATGCCATTTTATCACCTGACGGCTGTAGACTCTCTGACACGTTTGGAGAGGGGGAGCTCAGGGGACAGGTGTTCAGTTGACTGCAATATGCATTCTCACCAATAGATGCCACTAAATCCTACACACTGCTCCTTTAAATACAGATTCCCATGACTTGGTCAGTCAACCAACACACAGGTGACCCAAATAACACAGAACAAATCACTCCATGTTCAATAAGAAACAGGTTCTTAGGAATGTCCCTGCAGCACAAACATGGATTGGGTGACTTGACTTCGTCATTTTAGTGTGTTATTTTTTGGGCATCACAGTGGGTGGGTGTAGCAGTTGATTTGATGACACTTTTGCTATTAAAGTTGGTACCCAGCATGTTAGTTTCCTTAGTCATTATGTTCTGTCTATATTTCCCTACAACAGTGAGTTAGTTTTCAGTTTTAATTTTTTCAGTTGAGTCAGATTTTTAATGCTGAATGTGTTTTTTTTTCACCTAATGCCAGTAAGCAGTTCAGTTATACTGTACACTGATCAAATCAGGCATTTTAGCTTTTTCGAATCCCTGGACTGTTTTATTACTTCCTAACTATTATCGGACATATTCCATTAGGAATACCCCTAGGTCTTTGCTCATTGCTGTTTCACTGCCACCCTTTATGACATACTGTATATAGTGTATCAAGTCATGTGGGTAGTGGATAGTTTAAACATTGACTGAACTGAACCTTCAAGACCTTATTCTAGCTTGGGTGTACAATTTTAGGCAATAAAAATTACTGCTGTTCTCCACCAGAGAAAACATTTGTAACTTTTCTATTTAGGGTGATGGTGGGGAGGACAGCGAGTATCAGGGTCTGCTCAACATGGACGGCCCATTGGTCCTACTCAGTAATTTTTTAAATGCAATATACACTTTCCACTGAAACCCTATATTCCCATTTGTTTACTTCTGGATGTTTTAACTCTCCAGTCACATAATTCAGATTTTTCCAGCTATCATAGGATTGTAGTCTTATTTAACATACTGTAAAAGTGTTGCCTATAGGAATGTCTATCTCAATTTTCAAATCTTTCCAGCCTGCATCCTTCTGCACAGGTAATGGCATTGCAGTGCTCTGTTCAAAGAGATCTGAGAACACATCATACACTTCTAAAGGGACTGAGAAGAAAGATGAAGCAGAGTGAGGTGTCAGATGGATTTTGACAAAAGGACTTTCACACACAGTCACACACCAACACACATTAAACATAGAAAGGAGACACTTTGACATTTTTCATTTCATTCATATGTCAAGAAACAGAAAATGTAATCTGACCAAACAAAAAATGTAAAAAATTTAAATCCTTTTTTTTTTCAATGTGACACTTTTACATATGGAGAAAACTTAACTTTAAATTTCAACTTTGAATTTCAAAGTCAAAAAGAACATTTGGTTAGGGAGGGCCGGCTCCATCAAGATTTTTCAGACCACTATCTACTCACAGTGGATTAAGATAAAAAATATACTGCACATAAATTGAGTCATGCTTAATACTGAAGATGGCAGTGAATGTGGGACTGCCAGAATTACACACAGCAGTGCTGTGAGCTAAATGCTAATGACAGCACACTACCATGCTCACAATGACAGTGCTAACATCCTGATGTTTAGCAGGTATCATTTTTATTTGTTTTTATTAGTTTAGCATCTTAGCACTAAACACAAACGACAGTAATGGCTGATTAAAATGTTGTTAGCATTGCAGGTGCACCCTAAAATTGTATGCTTACATATTCGACCGATATAAATTTTTACCTGATGGCACCTTGAAAAGTTAGTTAAAGGATCACCAGAGCTTTATTTCATGTTCTGTTTCTGAACCACAGCCGCTGATGCAAAAAAAATATTGAAATCACAAGTCATATGTACTGAAGATCTTTAAAACTGTAACACATAATATTTAAATCAACAACTGTTCAATGACGAAGGTTACTGCAGTTTTTGTTTTATACACTTGAAGGAGTTGCAATGTTGTGACAAATATTTTTTCCCCACTGCTTTAGTTAAAAAAACATCTTATGGTGCTTTTTCTCACTTTATTATCATTGTAGGTGTTTTCTTCAGCATTTTTATCTTGTACAAGAACAGAGGAAGTCAAGGATACCTCTTTTCACTCTCCCCAAAATCAGAATGTGTTATTGTTCAAGAAAAAACTTGATACTGTACAGAAATGGATGTTTCTTGTTATAAAATATATTCCAAATACATTATTATGGATCCTTTAACTGGAACATTTTACAAATGAACATTTCTAATAAACAACAACAGAAATGTTCACCTGTTTAAGAACATTTTCTGCTTAGCCACTTAGGATGAACTGTTACACAGGCAAACTTTGGAGACTCTTGTAGATGTTAAAATCTGCGTGTGTGCAGTAGAAGAGACAGATGGGAGGTAATACTACACAGTAAGTGGCTGCTGAATTTAAAATGCAATGTTTGAGTGTCAGAAAATACAAGTGTAGTTCAAAAGCAGCATAACAACTGGAAATCACAGGTTTTTCTCTGCTGGTGCGACCTCTAAGAACAGCTGCAGGAACACTGTTAACTTGGTCAACAGGCCTGGGCTGAGCTTGTAATGGATGAAGGATGTAGATAATGACTCCACTGAAGATAAAGAGTCACGTGAGGTATCTTAACCTTGAGGCTTGTCTATGATATGCCAGCACCAGGAATATTGCCATGGCTGAGGACTCAGGATGGGGAGTATAATGGAATCCCAGAGAGGAGGAGACAAGCATGACAACCAGCTGTGATTGTCAGGCAGTGTTAAAAAATGAGCAAAATGTGTATGATACTGACCCTGTACGGCCTGGGGAGTTCTGGCTTTTTGATCTTGAGATAGATGAGTCCAGACAGGGTGATGGCATAGAAAAACCAGGCAGTGAAACTGACAACAGCAACAAAGATGTCAGACAAACACAAACAGACTCTATGTTTTTTCTGAAGAAATGAAGAAGAAATGCAGACCCAGCCTTCACCTGAAGAAGTTGACGATACTCTGGAAGTCCCCAGGGATCAGCAATTCACCAGAGTAGATGATAGTGGTGAAGATCAGTGCTGGGGGATGGTTTAGTCTGTGACGAGCCATGGCCAAACATCTGGCTACAAAACAAACACAACTCTGTGACAACAATCTTATACTAAACAATCTAACATATTTCTATAACATAAAGCTACTCTCACCATGTGTCCTTCCCTGGCAGCGACGAAGCACACACGGCCGCCACTGAAGAAGGTCCCGTTCAGTGAGCCGAAAGCAGACAGTGCTGCAGCCACAGACATGATCCACCCCCAGCTCCCTAACACCTTATTCCTGTGGGAAAAAAGTGGAAATTCTCACACAAGCTGCAACAGAATCAGCTCCAAATTTCAAAAGCCACCTGCTACCAGCAGAAAATCTATCATGGGGTTTGTGTACATTATTAAGATTCTTTTTTTTCACAGATTAACAGGGTATTAGGGAGATTTCTAAACTAAGGTAAATGAAAAGTTGGATTAAAGCTCCTTTGTTAATTACTTATTTTAACATCAGAAACAACAAATTAAACTATCAGTCTAAACCCATCTACCACAATCTGTGACATCAACATCAGGTGCTGTCTTACCCCCAGGTAATCATACTGCGCCTGGAGGACATGAGCTCTTAGGCGCCATTACTGCCGATAGCTCACATTCACCAGCAGATATGCTGTGTCACCAGAGAAATAGCTATCACAACTGCCCTGGGAAGATTGACTGAGGTAAAAGAACATTTATAGTTTGATCAGTATCTACAAACTTTCATATGATGGATAGTCATAACACTGAGGCTGGAATCTGGATAAATAAGGATTTAGGCAGAGGTTAGATCATGAAGCTCTGTAAGCATTTTAGAGTTGGAAACCACAATAAATGCAAGTAGGGTTAGGTTAAAATAGTTAGGGTTAAAAACATATGGCTTAGAATCCATGGTGCTTACTAAATGCCTTCACCTTGGCTTCTGCTACACAGCATGTATGTGCAAACAAATGATTAAAGTAGTTTGACTGAATGACACAATATTTCTATCATTTATTTGATCTACTTGATTAAGAGCAATGATTAAATGCAAAGAACCAACTGCAACCAAGCTCAAAATTAAATATTCAAGTAAATGTTTTATACACAAACATGAACTATCATTCCTGGAGTCGCCCACCTAGTGTGAAAAAGCCACATTGTTCTCCAAACTCTTTTTCGGCAATCTTGAATCTGAAATTAAACTAAAGCATGAATCTCAGTGCTAGAATTTTGAAGATACTACATCAGCAAATTATCTTGGCAGTTGAAGTTAAATTATATTAATCATGTTAAGAATAATGTATAACAGATTCACTTTTGGAGAGCAAAATTCAAGTATTAAAAGAGAGCTCTATAAAATTTCTAGAGCCCTTAAACAGTCTGTAGTCAACTCTTGAAATGTTTTAGTCCTTGTTGCTTTATCCATTCATCTGCCATTGTGAGTTGTTTTGAATTGATATGAACAATGCCGTTTATCAAA
>BRZM01003350.1:41536-62661 GCA_033238685.1 Lates japonicus
ATGGAATACGGTCACCATGTCGTGTTGCCGTTTAGCCCAGCGGTTGGCCGCGCCCTCCTTTCACCGTGACCCGCAACAGAGCCAGCGTATTACAGCAGCCTGTTGCCTTGCCGATCTCCAGCAGTTCAGTCCCACAACACGAACGTCTGCGATCGACGACAGCGGTAAGCCGCACCATTGGTCTGCCGGCCGTCAGCCGGTCATCAAGACGAGCCCAGTGAACGATTTCGTGGGTCGCCCGAGTGATCATGCCTGTTCATCGCGTCCAGCGTTTGCAGAGTTCGCCGCCGAGCAATGCAGACACAACCGCAACGCCATGAGCCGCACGATAATGCCGGCAGTGGTCGATACAATCGTCCGAATCATACGTTGTTTCATCAGTCTCGTTTCCGTTTTAACCAGTTTCGTTGTCGACATGCGCTGTATCGATTGGCTTGGTCAAAACATCTAGGCGATGTGGTTACTTCAGTGAAGAATATTCCGAACGTGTCCTTAAGAGTCATAACTTTTGCCGACGTTTATTTTCTGCATGGGTCTCAATGGAAAAGATTACTGGCTTTTGCGGAAGAACCGTAGCGAGCGCTTGCCGACCATCAAGAACATCCTCGCACCACTCATTTTCGTTCTCGAGTGTTCCCCCACCGCAGTTTTGGCCTGGCGGTCAGGTATAGCCGCGAAAACTGTAATTGTGGGTGGGCAGTGAAAGGAACATTGTCATAAGATCGGTCAATACTGCCTGTTCCTCTGCAATTATTTGTGATACACCACTTGTCTCACCACAGAAAGATTCACCTGAGACTCTTTCCTCCAAAGCCTCTGCTCGCTTGTGCTGAGCAATCAGCCTAAATCATGCAGTTTTGAGCCGTAGTCGAAAAGACACAGGCGATTATAGCAGATGGTGGCGAGCCACCGTGCCATCACACCGTCGAGCAATTTCGTTTACATTTCAATTGGCGTTATACAACGACAAGAGTTATGGTGGGTTTCAGAGGGCAGCATCATCTGCCGTCTTCGCAGATCGATCACGTTATTGTCATCCATTTTGTGTTGGTTTGATAATCACCTTCATCCTCATCATTATTTTAATATACACATTTCGATCCCAAACCAATGATTTGTGTAGCTAACTTTAACAAGTTCATCTTTCTGCGGGTTTCTCCCAATTTTCTCGAAATATTTGACCCACCATAGAACAACGAACAAACACGCCAGCAGATAGAGCCATTAATTTGTTATTTATTTTCCAGGCAGAGAACGAAAAATAACGAAACACCGAGGAATGACGCAAGGTCAATGCGTGTGTGTGTGTGCGTGCCGCGTACCAACATCATTCCGAACAGGCAGAGTCAGGAGCCCGCCGTTGCGTTCAACCGAGCTCAACCGCATGAGCTCACTTCAAAACTATCCTTTTCCTCAGAAGAACACGAACCATAATTTTCCTTTAGTTAAAATATGATCGTTCAAACACAGAAAGGAAGATGTTCACAGCCCTCCGGACCGTAAATTGTTACCCGTCCTTCTAACCGTCAGACCACCGAAAAACATCGCGCGCAGCCGATCATCTCGCTTCAATACATATCGGCTTGACCCGCCGACTATCTCAACCTGGCTCATCCACCCTCCGACAGAGGGTAGACGGCACAGAGCCCAAGAGTGGTTCACGCCGGTTCGTTTCAGTTGCGCAGAGGTCAGACGAAAGCAAGCAGCAGGTCGGTCATCATCCCGATCACTGTTGCTCACCAGGCAACAGCGTCTCGGCACGTCAGCAGCATCAGGTTCAACAGTCAATGTTCGATATCGTTCACCTGTCTCTCGCGGTCGTCTTTGCGTCTCTCGTGAATTTGCAGGCGGTTTTACCTGGCTTTATCCAGAACGGCCGCACAAACACTGCAGATGTGCCTGACTGGTCGATGGCGCGTTTTCGATGCTCTGGTTCGTACAGCCATTGGCGAATTTCAGCGCAGCCGGTGCGAAAGCGAGTTGATTCAACAAACTGACTCAGCGGTCTCTCATCAAAGAGTAGAAACCGGAGGTTCAACGAAGTTCACAGACATCTTTTGAACCGTGGCTACAGCGGATTTTTCGCAATACCACGGCGACCATCGAAATCAGCCAGCAGACATCGTAAAATTACGTCTAACGGTCCACGGTTCGACGCTTCCAGTCCTCATCACGACTGGTCAAAAGAACCTCTGTCTCGACCGGATCTCGAACAGAGCGACGAAGCAATGAAACAACCACTAAACAGACGTGACCGATGTTTCATGTCACAATTAACATCATCAATAACCGTCAGTCACAGTTGAAACGTGCTTGGATTCGAGCCAAACAACGCGCCAACATCAACCGATCGTTTCCTTGAAAACACCACTGAAATTGTGCCAGATTTTAATCGGCATTTCACCATACCAGCGCCATCGAACATACTTTTACCACCACAACAATGTCATTGATTACCTGCGCCTTCCAACCGCGCATTCAAAATCCACATCCCATCATTCAAATTGCAACCACCAGTAGACAATTCATCAGTCAACGAACACTTCTTTCGTTTCTCGACGTTTTCAGCGTTGCTCAATGCACTTGCAGATTTGTTATTTGCACAGTCAGCACCGTTACCACACTGGGCCAGCGATCTAAATCCTCTTCCAATCATCAAATTATAATAATTCGCAGATATCAGTGACAGGTACCGAAGATCGGCGTTTCGGATTAGAATGCCTCATCACCAGTATCGATCGGTCTGCCACCATTTGTTATTCAATCAATTACTTTTAACACAAAATGAAATAACAGAGTGCTCGCCGAATGTGGTCAACCACCGTCAATGCCAGCTTTGCTCCGGATCAACAGTTCAAATATTTACAAAGAAAGTTATCGTCCTTCAGCTTGAGAGAGCTGCAACATCTATTGTCATTATTTGCCTGCAAAGATGGTGCCGCTCGTCGTTATCAACCGACGCCGATTACTGCACTTTCCAGCGTACTCCGACAGCCCTCAGCAGTGTCTGGCCGATTCGGCCTCCGTCAGCAGTTTTAACCGACTGATTTCGCCTGGCTTACCAGCAGCAGTGATGACAAACAAAGCCTGCACACCTCAATGCAATAGCAAGTCTGCTTGAATATCACAGTTCCATCATAACACGCCCGAGAGTAATTTGTAATGAGCACATTTATAGAAACCCGCAGTAGCTTTTCAGAGCCTGGGTCTCAAGGTGATAAATTTCAGACATAAACACACCACACAAACAGAACACTTCACAGCCGATTCATATTTAGCTATTTATTGCGGGTAAAATACACGACACAAACACATTATTAAACACAGTAATAAACATAGCTCAAAGCCAGGCTGGCACCGTTCATTCAGCAGGGCGCGTCCACTATGACGTCGGGAGCAGCAGCGCAGCCGATTACCAGACGAACGGCCGTTGAGCCGAGTAGTAAAGCCGACACCATCGAAACACGAGAGAGAGAATCTCGACTACCGCATGAGAACCACCAGAACAGAAAAACAACCACCGAGGATGAGGACAGAGCGAGAACAAAACGTCGCGATTTCAACAGCCGAGCGGAATGAAAAACACATATCTGTGGTCAGAGGCGCAGGCCGGAACACAAAACGATCATGCAGAACATTTCGCGGCCTGCCGGGACGGTGGTTCGATCACCTGGATTTGACATACAGCACACACAGATATTAAACAAAATTATTAACGTAATCCTTATTGTTTCGTTTAAGGTCAGAGGTTTCGACATTCAAGTCAAATTTGTCAGTTTATGCATAAAGACGGACGACAGTGAGTCATTACCCGATGGAGGGGCGGCCAGGCCAATCATGGCCGAGAGAACGCGCGCCGTTTTCTTTAAAATCATTTCGTCACATCACGAACTTTTCAACACCGTCATCGACAACAGCCTATTAACCTCTTGGGACCGTCGTCAGCCGAGCTACCGGCACCGCATCAGCGGAAATTTCAGGAACTGGCAGATTGTCACGGCGGGCAATTGAAGTCGCCGGAAAAGATCAGCACCGGTCCGGCCCATTTCGATCGTCGACGCAGTTGCAGTTCAGCCGAGACGACGGGTCATCAGCGAGTTACTATCATCCCAAAAGGCAAGAATTCATCTCGCATCTCTGGCACCATCACCGGCTCCGTTGTTCACAAAGCGTTTCAATATAACGCACATTATGTCCCCTTGAATTAACTGAAATGCCCCAACATTACAGCAACATTAACGGGATTGATCCACTGCCGAAAATATCTCACAGCAATGCTTTATTTCTTCCGTTTTTGGATAAAGATCACAGTGAGCAGTTATCAACTGAACCTTTCTCAAAGACCACCAAACATGATGTCTGAATCATTCCAGCCATTGCCATTGTTCATCTGCATTACTACCGGTCATTTGTTGCGTAGCCGAATGCAGTTTGTTGCAACCATCATAACCCTCACTGCCGACCCCTTCGGTCAATCCATCATTGCTCCGGCAGTTGTCCAGTCGATCCGCGTAACAGTTGCGGTCAATCGCCCGCGTTATTTAGTTCAGTGGGCGTGCGTGCGTGTGATATGTTCAGAAAACGAAACCAAAACCAACCGAAGAGAACATGCAACTTCGACAATCAGCATTAAACATCGCTCAGCCAGACCGTCACCCCCTGCCGGTGCACGATGCCTTCAGAAGACTGAGACGTCGCAACCCTCAACTTACGGCTCAAACTTCAGTCTCATCCCCGGTCCACTCTGTCACTGGGAGTCCATCACGTTCATCAAGATTTAGCTGTTACGTTGTTGCTGAACCGTCGCGAGACTTCATTGCTCGTTTCGTCACGACATGACAGGTCAATTCACGTCGGATATAAACTCGCCGTGACAGCGATTTTTTTTGACAGATCCAGAGCCGCGACGCTCGATGATTCCCTTTACCTCGAGTCAATCAGAAAGCCTGACAGCTGGCGAGGCACGCCACATGCATGATGTTGATCAGGCTTTTGGATTGATGCCATGGACTGTGCCGATCACTGATTCGATACTGACGTGATCGATGACAGTTACACCCCCCCTGGCTTTCTTTTCTCATGGCTTTTTCATCTGTCGAAGAAACGGCATGACACTGCGATGCAGTCAGTCTGTAATCTGAGCATCTGAGTTTGTTCAACAGTGCCAGTAACCATTGATGACCGCATTGGATACTTTGGAGCAAAACTCCTGTGGTAACAATGATCAGTCAGTGAGCACCCCTCACAGCTCACACCTCCCGTTTCCACCTATCCGTAATTCACACCCAAAATAGACAGCACCGTAAATGTGTGTGTGTGTCTTACCCCCGCTGGTTGACAGCTGCTAAAGGACTGGTTGCTGACCCTTGCGGAAGTAGTCCCACCACAAACACTGTCTCTCACTCCTGGTTGTCCCTCTCACAGGAGGATATATGAACACTGAGATGCAGAAAGACAAGAGATTTTACTCAAATATCAATGCAGTCATCATTAATCACCTGAAACACTGTTGGACAATCACAACTCCAGGTCTGCTCATGCTCTGAGGCTTTGACTGCATCACATAGTCTTCATCATGCTTTTGTTAAGATTAAAGCCAAGGAAAAGTAGGTGAATAATACATCGATCCACATCGATACATCAATTAGTGATCAACAATTCCATAGCATCAACTAAAACACTGATCAAACATCACATATTGTAACGTACCAAGCAATCAAACTTTTCTGATTGAGCTTAGAACAAAGAAGTCAAATGAATAATCGCTTATTCCTGGATCTAATCAAAATCATATCACAGCAGAGTTTATGATATCTGCAAACATTGGAACTGATATAATATCATATCATGATGAAACTTGAAACCCTAATGAAAAGTCTCAACATTTGAAGTTCCATGATAACGTGAAAAATAAATCTGCCAATGAAGACTGTGTGTAATGTGGTCAAAAGCTCCAGAACAAGTGAAGGTGACTGAGTTGAGACTGAAGTTTTGAGCTATAGAAGTTAAAGGGTTGCAGCATTGTTCAGTGTCTCTGAAAATATCAGTGATTACCCAGCAGGGGTGTTGTAATGAGGTCAAATAAGGTGATGTTTAATGCTGATTGCCTTAGGAGACGGTATGTTCTTCTAGTTTAGTTTTAGTTTCATTTTCTAAACATATCCACACACACACACACACACACACACACACACACCCACAGATTCATGCTGCAGGAGGTTGATTGGTGCCTGGCTGGTTACCTTGGATCAACTGGTTGCTATGACAATGATGTGATTGGTACAGAGAAGGGGGTCGGTTGGTGGGGGCTCAGGGGGGTTATATGATGGTTGCAACTAAAACTACCATTCAGCTTTACACAATAAGAGCATTATTACATGAAAATGCAAGATGAGACAATAAAAACAGTAAATATGATTGGTTCCTACTGAAGACATACATGTTTGAAAAAGGATAATTCTTTGAAAAAGGTTCAGTTATTCCCTAAAACAGCTGCTCACTGTAGTCTTTATCAAAAAAACAGGAGGAAATATATAAAAGCATTTGCTGTGGGACTATTTTCAGCAGTGGATTAATCCACATTGGTGTTGCTGTAATGAGTATTTGGGGCAGCAGGACGGTGTGTGTGGTACTGAGACAAATTCAAAAGGGATTATAATGTACAGTATATTAAACCTTTATGAATAACAGAGCCAGTGGTAAATTGCCAAAGGGGATTGCAGAGATAAGATTCTTACCTTTAGGATGATAGTACTCACTGACCAGCCCATCATCTCTGAAGCTGGGCTGCTAGCTACTGAGATCATCGACAGTCTCAGAAAATGTTGGACCAGTTATAGTCCTTTTCCAACAACATGGTGCCTGTGACTAATCTACACCTGGTTCCACAAATTTCCACTGAGAGAATTCTGGTGCCAGTGCCAAAAAGCTCAAGCAAATTTGTTGGTCCAAAAGTTGTAAATACTATTGTCAGTGGCTTGAGTGGTTTGAAAAGTTCATGATGTAATGACGGAAAAGTAAATTTTAAAAAAGCAAGCAAAGTTCTCTCAGCCATGATTTCTTTCCAATTGAAATTACCTGGCCCGCCCCCTCCATGTTAGTGGATGGCACATGACTCATCCCCTTGTCGTCCATCTTTATACATAAACTGACCAAGTTTGACTTAGATGTCAAAATGGTTATTTTCT
Organism: Lates japonicus; assembly: GCA_033238685.1. NCBI lineage: Eukaryota > Metazoa > Chordata > Actinopteri > Centropomidae > Lates > Lates japonicus. Next base: position 48,724 of record BRZM01003350.1, read on the forward strand.
GACCTTAAAAAATATTAAAACTTAATAAAGGATTACGTTATGAACATGAGCAAAAGTATCTGTAACATTGCTGTATATCCAAATCAAGGTGATCAGCTTTATTCTTAGGAGCCACCGTACAGCTTTGACCTGAAATGTTCTACATATTCGTTTTTGTATTTCAGCCAAACCTGCGCCCTCTGACCACAGATATATGTTTTCATTTCCACTCAGCTGTTTAAGAATCTGACGATTTTCTATTCTCATCTGTCTCATCAAATCCTCAGTGGATTTGTTTTTCTGTCTGATTGGATCTCATGCAGTGCAGATAGGGAGACCACCACTCCCATTCTCTCTCTCTCTCCATCACTCTGTGTTTCAGGTAATTGTCAGCTTTACTACTCAGCTCAGCTCAGCAGCCATTCATCATCTGGCCAATCAAACGCGCCTCCCCGATGACATCATAAGTGGGTTGCCCTGCTGGATGATTGCGGTTGCCATGCCAACAGGCTATGGTTACAATTACTGTGTTTAATGTGTGTGTTTGTGTGTGTGTGTGTGTATTTTACCCCTTAATAAATGGCCTAAATGAGATCAATGTAGAGTGTGTGTACTGACATGTGGTGTGTTTTATGAAACAATGGCCAGCTGCTCTCTGGATGAGACGTCACGCACCGATCAGGACGGAGTTAAGGTCTGAAAACACTGCAGGTTTCTATAAATGTGCACTCATTTAAATTCTACTCTCAGGTGTTGTTGCTGTTAAAGGGTTTCTTGATATTCCAAGCAGGGACACTCTGTTGCATTTAAAGGGGTGTACAGACTTTGTTTGTCAATCCTGCTGCTGTTAAAATGACAGAAATCAATTCAGTTAAAATACTTTGTGGAGGCCAGATCCAGTGAACCTTCTGAGGGAACATATCAGGTACACTAGAGGTGCAATGAATAGTCAATCAATCAATCAGTTGATAACTGACAGGCAACCATCTTTTTTTTTTTTTTTTTTAAGGCAAAATGTAATATAATAGATGTTTGCAGCCTCTCAAATGTGAGGATTTGATGCTTTTCTTTGTCATAAATGACAATTTGGACTGTTGGTCAGACAAAACAAGACATTTGACTTAGTGGTTTGACCACATTTCAACAGGCATTTCTCTCTATTTATTTTCATTTTATTGACAAAGTAATTGATTGGAAAAATAACTAAAATAATTGGCAGATTGATCGATACTGAAAATAATTGTTAGAGGCATTCCTAGTGTCAAAGCCTTGATCTTTTAATTTTCATCACTGATTATCTGCAGATTATTTATAATTGTTTAACAGTGGTGGAAGAGGGATTTAGATCCTTTACTTAAGTATAAGTAGCAGTACTACAGTATACAAATACTCATCTACAAGTGCTACATTGAAAACCTTACTTAAAGTATCAAAAGTAAAAGTATTCATTATTTAGTAAAATTATCCCTACTAGTGATTTACAAGTTTAGATGATGTGAGATTATCATGTTTGTAGGATTTTGGAAATACATGGTTTTTACTAGACAGGAAAGATTTTTAAAATTAATCTGAAAAGTAACTATTGTTGTAGTAGAGTAAAAAGTATATTTCCCTATGAAATGTGGTGGACAAAAAGCATAAAGTAATATAAAACAGAAATACTGATTAAAAATCCTAACTGAAACAATTAATTAATTTTCAAAACAGTCAGTTGATGTTGCTGTTGTTTTAGCTCTAGTCCAAACTTTTTTGTTTCAAACTTCTCTTGACTGAGCGGTTGTGACATTGATAATTAATTGTGAGCATAGGAGCATCAATCACGTCCTGACAGGTGGACGACACAAACACTGTCCGCTCTGTTTGGATCAGTCAAGGACAGAGGTTCTTTGATTAGTCGTAATGAAGCTGGAAGTTTGGAAGCATCAGAGCATGGATGCATTAAAAGACATGGTTACGATGCCGTCACCTGGCCTCGCTGGCAGTTTCAACCGGTGGTCACTAGTGGTATTGCCACGAAAAAATCTGCTGCTGCCCAAACACCCTTTTCCCTGTTGACCACAGTTATGTAAAAGATGTCTGTAAAACTGTTGACAGAAAACCTCCGGTTTCTACTCTTTTTGTGGAGAAGACCTTGAGTCAGTTTGCATTTTGTGAATCAACTCACTGCACTTTTTTTTAGCTGCCTTAAAAAAAATTCGCCCAGTAAACATACAAACCAAAACATAAAAAACTTGCCTCAAAATGACCAAGTCAAAAAACTACATCTGTAGTCTTTTGTACATCGCCATCCGTTTCACAGTTAAAGTACAAAATGATAAAAACCACCACAAAGAGAGGCAAACCATTCACAGAGACACAAGACAACCACAAAGAGACAAAATTAGACAAATATGAACTTATTAACTATTCAGACTGTCTGCTGACATTATCAGAGACAGCTGTTGCCTCATTGTGAATTTTAACAGATGATCAGGATCTTTGTGTGTTTTGTCTTCAGTGACCTGCTGCTGCCTTTCAGTCTGACTCCACCTCTGCACACAGCTAAACAGATTAACATGAGGCCACGTCTGCCCGTCTGTCTGTCTACCTGTCTCTCTCTCTCTATGTGGAGGGTGGATGAACAGGACAGAGATGAATCAGCAGGTCAGCCTGTGCTTATTTAAGCAGATGTGTGTTTGTCCTTCTACCTGAGAAGAGGTTTGAGCTTTGATGTCTTTTTCCCAGTTTAGTCTGACAGTTAGAAGGACGATTAGCAAGGTTACTCTTTTACAGTCAGAGAACATGAACATGTACTTCTAGTAACAGCAAGACGTCACCAATTTTTGCTTCAGGAGAAATTATAGTTCATTGTTTCTTCTGAGAAAAAGAGATGGATTTTTTTTGGGGGGGGGAGTAAGGCATAGTGTGTCCCCGGGGACAGAGGCTCCTGGTTGGGCAGGGAGACACCAACGGCCCCCTAAAGTCCTGGAGCTCCTGAAGCTCTGCCTGATTTCGGTTAATTAGTTTAGGTACGCAGCACACACACACACACACACACACACTCACACACACACATCATTATTGCCTTCGTCATTCCTCAGTGATTTCATTAAGTATTTTTTTCATTCTCTGCCTGGAGAAATACATGCTTTTATAAATTAATAGCTCTATCTGCTGACCTTTTCAGCCCATGTTTTGTGTTGTTGTTGCTGTATTTCTATACAAATTAGGTCCAAATGTCTTCAGGAAAATTAGGAGAAAATCACCCACAGAGATGGACAGTTTAAAAGTTACTTCTACAAATCATTAGTTTGGGATCAGAATTCATTGTTAATATTAAAATAATGGTAAAGGTTAGAGGTGGTTATATTAATACAAAATGGATGTGTGTGTATGTGTCAGTCTGCAGAGGCAGCTGAACAGTGCTGCCCTCTGGTTACCCGCTGCTCTTGTCATTTACATTTATAACATAATTAAGTCATAAACAAGGAAATTACTCGGCGGTGTAATTGGCTGAGTGAAACCACCCACCTGCCTCCATCTCCTCTCTTCCTTCCTCTCTCTTTCTCCTGTCGCTCCCTCTTCCCCTCTCTCACCATGTCACCATTTCACAGCTCAAAACACATGATTTAGAGCTGATTTGCTCTTTAAATGACAGGAAACTGGAGGGAAGGAGTCTCAAATGAATCTGCTCTAATGGGGCAGATAAGTGAGACTTCTTTTGCTCCTTATCACAGAATAGTCAATCTGCAGAGGTTGATATTGGTATTGATCAATACTTATGGCCCAATGATCACTTTTCCTGCCCTTACAATTACAGTTTTCATACAGCTGCCATACGCAGTACCAAGTACAAAGTACAGGAGACACGGGGCAAACACGAGGGGTACTCAGAACAAAATAGAGTGGTGCAGGGATGTTGTATTCTTGTGGGTCAACCCAGAAGTTAGCATCACTCTGGTTCTCTCCACAAAAAGCCAATGAAATCTTTCCATTGGTTTTCGGATTATTGCAGAAAATAAGCCCCGTGATCAACAAAAGTTTATGATACTTAAAGGTTTTGTTCAGCAGGATAATCTTCACAAATGTACATCGCTTCGATGTTTTTGAAGCCAAATACAATCAAATACAACACATATGGTACTTAAATTTAGTTAAAACAAACAAGACCTGGTAAAAACCTAGCATATGGTTGGACGGTGTATGAGCCACTGCCAGCATTGTCAGCTGGTGCTAACATGCCATAACATTTACGATTTAGCAATACACATTCTCAGCTGGCAGAACTCTGCAAACACTGGAGCGCAGTGGGCAAACATAAATGAGTCACACTCCCGATGACATTACAGAAAGTGTTCACTACAAAATCATCTTGAGAGAGCAATGGCCAGTGACACAACTCCAACAGCCAGCCGACCAATGGTGCAACTTTACCACTGTCAGTCAGTCACAGACATTCATGTTTATAGGACTGGGCTTGCTGTGGAGATCCAACCAAAAAAAAAAAACTAACAAACTACTTTATAATACACTTTAATATACTCTGTTACTAGATTATAATCACAGTGAAAAGGAGGGGAGCAACCAACCACTCATTTAAAAAGATAAACAACCTTTACAACTATAAACCATAGTTAAAGCTATATGGTAGTAGAAGTGGTAGAAGTAAAAGTAGTAGTAGTAGTGGTATGGAGGCTGCAAGTTCACTGTGAACTGAGTTGTCAGAATGCATTCTGGGAAATGCAGGAGCTGACCACTTGCTGTTTAAGTACATGATGAAGGTCGAGGAATCACCAAAAGGCAAATGTCATTAGAGTGATGAAACTCAAATGTCCTTTTAAATTATGTACTTTACAACAAATACTTTATCTTTTATCTTTTCCTGACAAAGAATTTTAGAGATTTAAATAGAAGAATAGAAAATGTGTAGCAGTGTGTGGATTCTCACAGTCTATGAAACTTGACTATCCAGCGTTACAGCTCTAAGAACATGTGGAGTAATCCATGATGCTAACGTTCCTCCTGCAGCCAAATCAGCTTTACTTTGTTGTTAAGACTTCAGCGAGGGATTTCAGCACTTATGAAATATGATATGTGATGGACACAAACACACACAGAAATACACACACTGACTCTGTGAAAATATACTGAGAGTAGACACACACACACACACAAACCAGCCCAACCATTTCTAGTTTAATGGCGTCTGCCAAGCCAAGCTAGGCTGGCTACATTAGTCCTTGTGGGTGTGTGTGTGTGAGTTATGTCTATATTTGATAGAAGGCCAGGGGAACATTATGAGCTCAGAGCAATAAACTGCAAACTGGCTCACAGAGAATAGAGAGGAGTACTATAGTAGGATATGGATAAAAAGTAACAGTGTGCTAACTTTGAGCCTGTAATTACATTTAATGTTTCATTTAATATAGAGGAAGACAAACACAAACAGCACTGCACTTTCTAATTCCTAATAATTATAGAAACCTATTTAGAACAATCTGCAACCTACAAGAAATTTATTCAAAACACATGGAGCTTAATACTACATGAAGGTAGTATTTCTGTGCTTAAGAGGTGTTGATTCAACTCAGTGATTATTTTGGAGGATGCAGCTTGTGCTGCTGTTGAATTCTAAGAGTTTCTAATATTTTGTCCACCTAACTTATATCAGTGAGGGTGGGTTAAGCTGAGTGGTGCAGGGATGACGTATTTCTGTAGTCCAACCCGCAAGTTAGCATCACCCTGGTTCTCCTGACAAAAAGTGGGATTCTTTCATTGGTTTTTGGATTATTGCACAAAATGAACTGTGACCAAAAAGTCAGTATACTAAACATTTGAAGGTTCATCAGATAATTCTGATGAATAATGTACTGTTCTATGTTTGGTGCCTAAAATACAACTTCCATTAGTGTTAATGTTAGTCTATAAACCAACTACACCACGGTCACATGACGCCCACCACTAAGCTTCCCAACTTGTCATTTCATTTAGCTCTGACCTCTTCTACAAAAGCCTTCTTCTTAGAAAGTTAGTGATAGTTTGAAAGAGTGTGAGAAACATAATGAGGCTGTAAAGGTGGACTATGAGTAGATCAGTTTTCATGTTAACGTCCCTGGACAACCTCTGTAGTCTCATTTAGACGCTTGTTAGCAAACTCTTTTTAAAACATGTAAAGCTAAAATCACAAGTGGGGTATTTTCTATGTATTTTATGTTGTAGAATCAAATGTAAACATGAAAATGTCTTGAGCTTGTGTTAAAACCACAGACCTTATTTCACACATTTTAACAAAAACACATTGACTTTGGGACGAAGGAACAGAAAGTGCTAAAATACTAACTTACTTCCTGGTGTTAGGACTCATCTCTGCACCACTCTATAACCCTATTAAATGAAAAAATGAATGGAGCGAGGCTGTGAGGCAACCGTGATAACCACTGCATCACCGTACCACACATCTGGGAACGCAAACGTGTTCTTCCCCAGTTTTCAAATAAGTTTGCTGGATTTCATTTTGTCACCTTTACAGATTTAACTGAGTCGAAAGAGAAACAGAAAACAGCTTGCATTCGTATTTGTATAATCTGTTTGTTGTATTTTAATTAAAGCAGCAGGTTTTAGGTGTTATCTGATCAGAAATATCAGCTCATCTGTTTTCGTTTGAAAAGCAGAGTGTGAGGAGGTTCGATGGATGTCTGAAATCAACACACACACACAGCAGCAGCAGCTTGGCAATGTGCAAAAAACCTCTGCTGGTCCATTTATTTTTCCCCTTCCAGCCATTTTCTCTGCTCTTGTCTCCACAGTTAATTTTTGTTCCTACAAAAATGAAATGAACTCCTGACCCCAATAAACGAGAGACGGTTCAGGAAGTGTGTGTATCACTGTGTGTGTATCACTGTGTGTATATCACTGTGTGTATATCACTGCGTATCTTCATAACAACTTTCTGGGGAGGTTATCAAACTGATGCATCGACGTGGCTCAGCCGCTCTGATCCACCCGACCCCGAGGACACATTCTGGTAATATGTGGTTTATTAAAAGACTATCAGACTTAATTTGTTTTTAACATCATGATTTACTAAAATCCCAGCGCTTTATCTCTTCATGCCACACCTAATGACACACAGGTAGTTATGTGTTTTCAATATGGCATTGAAATAGCTCCACACAGTTGTTCAAACCTAAGCTGGAGCTGCTGGAATACCACTGCCTCAATGTGTTATTGTGTGACTCTCAGTGGAGGAAGAAGTATCCAGATCCTTTATATAAGTAAAAGTTCCACACAATAACCCAAACAAATTAACAGATGGAGGCAGTAGTAGACCAGCAGCTCCTGTGTTCTGCTCTGTAAAATTCCTGATTTTGTCAATGAAGTCTGGTAGTGATGTATAGTGATAACTCTGGTGCTCATAAACAGTTATCCTTTAAACAGGTGCGTAGAGTGAAGAGCAAACACTTTAAAACAGATCATGAACAAAATAAGACCCACGTTGTAACAAATCAGAATGATCCTTTGGCACATACAGTATATACATAAAGACAGCTGGTCGGTAACAGTTGAGCTGCTGTAGATCTGAAGTCATGTCAGTCATCTGGTCCATAGGCGGCTCCATTAACTTAATTGCCCCCTATAGACATACAACACCAATAAATTTAACTGCAGGTCTCTTCTCTCGTCATCACATCATTAAAGACACAGCTGCAATTAACTCTCCCAGTCTGCCTGTCGCTCTCAATAGTCATGTTAGTGGGCATCTAGAGCCATGAATGCGATAAACGGACCATTTTAGAGGAAAAATGCTCGTGCCCTTGTTCTTTCATAGTGTTCATGATTCAGAGCAGTTCTGATAACACATTGAGGATGGATGAAAACACACCTGGAGGTAGAATCAATGTCAGAGTCCTAAGGGTGACGGTGTATTTTAAAAGGTTAAACTCATCTTTACACCTTGACTTTCAGTCAGGGTTGGCCCTTTTGATTACATCAGTTACCATTCTCCTCCAGCACTTTGCATCTTCAACTTTGAATTCCATTAAACTTATCGCCCACTGCATCTCTAGCTAGTGTTTCTGAATTGTCTGGGCTGCCTGTGTACCCTTTAACTTTATTTGGTTCATGTGAGCCAGGACACCTCAGCTGTATGCGCTCCAAGTGGACTAGAGGAGAAGTATAGCTACATCTACATTGTCTGTGGGTCTTCATGAGAGTATGATCAGTCCTAACTCTGTTTATTTACTCTTTCAAACACATGGACAGCCCAGCAGGCCTCTCTTTCACTGTTTTCTCCCCTTCCTCTCTTTCTTTCACCCAGACTCCCTGTACACCATTGACTGGTTGCTGGTGTCTCATTTACATGTTTTGGATCTGGATATTTGTCTCTCCAGGACTGGGACCAGACAGGGTGTACCTCACTTCTCGCCTGTTGACAGCTGGGATAGGCTCCAGCCCCTCCGCGACCCAGAATTGATAATGGATGGTGGATATTTTCGCCCAGGAGTCCCAGCCTCCTTGTCTCTCTCTCCCTCTCATGCTTCTCTTGACTTGCCTGGGTTTTGCCTGTGTGTTTGTTGTCTGGTCTGGTCTGGTCTTTCTATGTCCTAATGGTGGGAGACATTGTGTGGCTGAGGTTCTACCTGTTGAAGGCACCTGAGACTGTAAATCCACTGTGTCTACTGTGCCTCTCTGTACATGTCTCTGTCCATCCTGGAAAGAGGGATCCCTCCTCTGTTGCTCAGCCTGTTTTTTTCCTGTTAAAGTTTCTTTGTAGGGGTTTGAGTCGAGGGTCTACAGATGAGGGTGCCCACAGCTGTACAGATCGTTAAACCTCTTGAGACAAATTTGTACCTATGCACTCCTTGTCAGTTTATATAAAATAAATTGACTTGACTCTGTTTGAGGTGTGACGCCTCTGGTCTCATTAGTTATATATATAAAAGGTCACAGAGACCATGAGTGAAGCAGTGACATCTATCCAATATCCAACCTTCCTCCCTCTCTCCAGCTGACATTAAAGGATTTCTGAATGAAGCGTGACTTGCCTCTCTCTCTCCCCTGTCTCTCCACATCATTCCTGTTGCGGTCACCATGGTGACTGAGATAAAACGATGACGCGCTGCCTCCCCTCTACATTTGTACTCTGTCGCTGTGAGCCACCACCCAGACGTACTCAAAGAAGGTTAGCCAGTTGTGTTGAAGTCCCACAGACCAACAGATGGATGGACACGGACTGTACCCCATTCTGGTGTTTTATCTCTGTCACCTCAGGACCCACCTGCCTCCATGGCCAAGTATGTGGACACCTGAATGTTGGGAATTAATGTGTTGCCATAACGGCCTCCACCCTCCCTGGTTTCGTACTTTCCAGATTTAATTACTTAAAAAGCATGGCTGCATTGGTGGCCCAAAGGTTTCCAGGTGGAGTCAAGACAATGAAATATGATCCATAAAATTGATTTTGATAAAGATCATTATGTTTGAAGCTTACTGACCTAAATTATGTTCTTTATGATCGTAAGGTAAACAGTAGAAATAACACATTCAAATCACAAAGTAATCTGCTTTAAATTTGATGTTGGGCCCTACTGACCCCAACTATACGTGATAGTTTCCATGAATCAATCTCAAGCACCCAGAAACTAGTCAGTCTGTACGGTAGAGCTAAATGATTAGTTGGATTAATCAATTAGTGATTGACGGAGGACTAACAACTGATAACAGGTTGATTGTTTGAGCCATTTTTGGGCAAAAATGTTAAAATGCACTGTTACCAGCTTCTGAAATGTGAATATATGCGGGTTTTCCCCAGTTTTTTTTGATAACTCAACATTTTTTCAGCGTTTGCACTTCGATCAGACAAGAGAAAGCACCTGATTTGAGTTTTAAAAAGGCACAAAAGAGAAGTGTGACCCTGTCCACATACTTTTGGCCAGGTCCAAGCTAAAACTGAAGCCACATGGTGTCAGCTGTGATGTGTTTACTGTCAGCCGTTTGTTAATGGCGCTGTAAGTCCTTCATTCACACACTATGTCTTAATGGTGTGTTGTGTCTCACTGGTTCTTATTTTGTTCACCTCTGACTGCAAGCAGATGTAGCACAAAAACTGCTCGAACTGATGTAGCGGATAAAAAAAACAACATGAAATTCAGAAGAATACTGCTGTGCTTCCATTCTCATCTTTGCATGTTTATGTGTTTAACATCTGATTCACATGGTTTTGGTACATCGTGCTGAACCCTCATCCTCAGGAAATCGCCCAGGTACCAGTTCAACACCATGTTTATCTCTTACAAGCAGTATAATTTCACTTACTCAAGGGATTCAACTGTCTAACATTAAAGTTTACAATTAATTGCAAAAATGTATTTCCCACTTACATTTGTTTTCTTCTTTTCTAAGAAATCCACTAATAGCACAGGTTCTGTCCATGTCTTTGTATAAATTTATTAACTCATTTTGTCCTCTATTTCTCCAACAAAGTCATTAGCCATATTCACGGATAGTGATTGTAGTGATTATTTGCAAATGGGACTGATCCAGACCAAGCACTCATGTTATCGGCTGCTGAGGTTTTAAGGTTTGACGGCGAGATGGATTACCAACTTAGAAGCAGGCAACTGCCTGGCCTGATCAGGGAAGTTAGCATAAAAACAAATCAGCCTAACCTTTTGCTTTGTAGCATATTTGCTAACATTAGTAACATGCTAACAGTGTAATTACAGACACAAAACAAAACTGTGAGGCATCGGGTTTGTGGTGTGTAGGGGCGTGATAAGCTTTAGATTAAATGTTTATAAAGGGTCAAACCAGTTCCAGCACCACTCTGAAAGCAGACCTGCTGAAATCTCTAGCTGAACATAGAGCATACAATAACTTAACCGTTGGTGTACATCAACACATAGCAAGTCCATGTCACGATACCCAATGTAGTGTATAGTATAATAGTATAAGCAAATTGTGTGTGTTTGTTGTCTGTGTGTCGTCCTCTAATTGACATTGAAATAATAAAAACTGTTTTATTTTACCTTTGGGTTTGAGGACCAGCTGTTGCTCGTCAAAGGTGTATGAAACCCTATGATTTGATTCAGTTGTTAGCGAAATCTGCAGACGAAAGGGATGAGGGGCGTCCCTTACAGTCTGCACCACATGTAAACTTACGCCGAACATCCTCGGACGCCGAGCAGCACCACCTGAAACAGTGAGACATGAGTAAATACTTACCATCATGAACACAACTTCATGCAGTCGACTTTCATCACCATATAGAATCAGATTGATAAATTGATTGCTGCCATGAATATATTAGTATCAGTGTATGTGTTGTATGTGTGAGTAGATGTTTTATATTAAAACTGAAAACATTAATACAATAATTGAAACTGGACCCTAGATTTTTATGACAGTGCCACAGAATGGAACTGATGGGGTTGGGATAGTGTTGTTGTACACATGTGCACAACCTATTGAGTTTCTAAAATGGTGGCAGGGGCCATGAACAATTAGAGATGCGGACTGCAGTCGCCAAACTGCAGCCTCTTCTACTACTCAGAAAATGCAGCATGAAAATGGTGTCACAAAAGACTTCTCTGAGAGGCTATACTGCTATCAAAACACAAACTACAGCTATGAGTCTGATGAGTATTTGGTCATAAACCAAAGTAATGGATGAATTAAAATGTTGACTTGATGATAGGGGCCAGATGAAAGTCAGAGGATCACCAAAAGTAATTACAGTTCATCCTGGGGGAACATAGATTTCCTAAATGATTCATATACTATAACCATGTCAAGGTATTTCACTCACAGCCACAACTGTCAGCCCCATGGTGGCTCTGGACACTCGAAGTCAAGTATCTTCAAAAGTCGGATGGGTTCATCACTCTGGGGATAGTGAATGTCTGAGCGAAGTATCAATGGCAAACCATCGGGTGGAATTTTTAGACATTCATTTGGACAAAAGCTGTGGACTATTTAAAAGCGTACAAAGCGTGATTTTGTATGACATTACTGTTATAAGCCTCCCTACATGTAAACATCCCCCCGTCTTTGGACACAGAATATTCAGATAATAAGTTTGGATGCTTGAGGCCTGAATATCTGAGTGAAGCGTGACCTGAATGATATTAATATTACATGATAATGAAAAGTGATGGCAGTATTCTCCTGCTCATTCTGAACGAAATAACATCTGCATGAAAAAAATATCTGTGTAGATTTGTTAAAAGTCAGGCGTTCCTTCATCTGTCAAGAGGTCAGGAGGCTACGGTAGAATCCAAATATTGGTTATATTATGTACTGAGCCAGTGGATTAGTGAATGACAGAGTATGCTCTCTCCTGCCATGACTTTGGATTGTGTGATTTAAAAAAACAAAACTTCCACTCTCTAATGCATGAACATTATTTCAGGACAATGCAATGACTAACAACCATTGAAATCAACTGGTATATGGTCATCATCCACAGTAAACAGCGAAATGCGATGCAGGCAAAGCCGCCTGTAATTTATATCTGAAAACTCCCAACTAGCTGAGCGCTGTGCAAATGATTTAATAAACCACAGTGAAAAGTGGCCTTGGCATGAAGGAGCTAAAACAGCGGTGGAAAAATCTGCTTTGTACTGACACCAAAAAGTTAAAATAATGATTAAATGAATGAAGAGCTACAGTGAGCTATATTATCAGTTTTATCAAAACTAAATGTCAGTGGTTTTGTTCTGTTGGGACAGGACAAGATTTTTCCATGTGACAATTTCCTAACATATGGTTGCAGCTATTAGAGACTATTTATGATGTTATGTGTGATTAATTTTGTAGTCTGCTTTTAAGGAAAGTGGGTAGAAACACCTAGGTGGGAGTTGGTAAAACAGAAATACTAAACCACAAAATAAAAGTGAAATTAAGACTACAGGCACGTAAGCAATGATTATTACCTTCATTGATTAATCAATTAATCTTTATTAAAAATTATTAACAATTTACACCATGCCTTGTTTTGTCAACCTTCAGTCTAAAGTTGGGCCTCATCACTTGTGACAAGGAAATCAAATATTCACATTTGAAAGTTAAAAACAGTAAATATTTGACATTTTGTTTTTAAAATGACCAAAACAACTCTTCAATTATCAAAAATAATTATGGTCTATTAACCTAATGGATTACCTCTACAGATCTAAGACTCCAGAGCCAGAATTGAACCGTGCACTGGTGAAAACCACAGTGGTGTATCACTGACAGTTTGACTGATGATTGGCAGCTCAGTGTCAGATGGTGAGCGAACTCATACTTTCTGTCCATCAACATGATGAAAATAAGAAGCCAGTCTGGATCAACAGACTGACATATATCACTGATATGTATCAGTTTAGTCTGGATTATCACAGATCATCTCCACAATCTCAGAAATCCCATGTGGTTTGATTTTTAAAATGATGATAATGTGAAATGCTTTGTTACTGTGGTTCACACAGTATACACTACACTACAAATCACTATCATAACTTTAGTGAGGACATTTTCCAGTGCAGTATATCACAGTACATGGCATTATGCAAGATCAGATATGAAATAATCAAAGTGGTCAGTGGAGGCACTGTCATGCTACATGAGACAAACCCTCGCAGTGTGAAACCGATACTTCAGACACCCTATTTGTGTTAGCTTTTAACTTCTGTTTTTATAGCAAAATTACTTATCAAAAGAAGTTGTAAACGTTAATGCTTGATGAGATTAATGGCGATAGATTATCATCAGGTCTCTACTAATTCCCAGGTTTATATTATCACTATGGCTGCAGCTAATGATTGTTGTAATTATTAATTTGCCTAATCTTTGTTTCAATCCGCTAATTAATCATTTAGTCTGTAAATCAATATCAAATTATCTCAGAGCTACTTTAGGTAGCGTCAAAACCTCCAGAATATTCAGTTTACTGATATAAAACTGCAAACAGCAGCAAATACGCTTCTGTAACTAAATTAA
>BRZM01003350.1:62936-131578 GCA_033238685.1 Lates japonicus
ATCGATAGACAGTTGCACATGGTTTGAATGTGCCAGTATAAGCAACACTGATGGTTATCATAATGTAATGTTATAAAGGATGTCATGACTGGCCAATATTCGTGATCAAATCCATAAAAGAGTTTCAGTTCCCACTCAAATCATTGGTAACTTTAATTTTTTAAATTGCGTCTGTAAATTTCAAATTTTGATGAATATGTAAGTCAATCTCACTGTTGCCCCATATCATGCTCAGTGTTTTGTATAAAGTCTTGAATCAATTGTTTGAAAAGGCTCAGAAGGTATTAAAATCTTAAAATTAATTTCGTCTGAAACATTTTCTGCCTGTTTTCTGAATCTGTTCGTCTCTCTTTTCTCCCACTTGTTTGTGTCCTCTTATCCTCTAACTTAATTTTATCACCAGGAATTACTGTTTTACTGCTGGAGGCATCACTGAAAAACTGGAAAACAATTCAGAGCCATATTCTACTTTCTCTGAGATCTGAACAAGTCTCAAATTAAGTTGCTGAACCTGCAGAAACCCTATTTTTATTCTAAACAACACCAGCCTGTCATGAATGCTGACACCAGTCTGCAGTCAAAGTGCCTGGAGCCATTACCCTCACTAACAGCTGACTCAAACCACTCATTTCATACCTCTGCATTTCTGTAAAATGTAAATTTTGGTATTGTTCACTCATTTTATTGTCCATATGTACATAGTATGTATATTATATACTTATTTATATTAATTTATTGTATTTTATTTTATTTTTCTCTATGATATTACACTAGAGGAGACACCAATCGTTGAAATAAATTCCTTGTGTGTGTCAATATGGCCAATAAAAGTAAATTTGATTCTGCCTGATTCTATAATCATGCAGCTACAGTTTAATGCACAGCCCTGTTCTATACACAGATGTGGAAAAAAATATGCAGTTACACATGGAGGAGACCCAGACTTTTATGTTTCCTGGTAGAGATGGTTTCATCGTCAACACAACATCAGAAATGTAATTTGAGAATAAACATATTTCCTCTCTCTCGCCTCTCTATCTATTGCAGTGCTTTTGGGTTTCACGCGTGGTATGAACAGCAGCAGCACCAGTTAAGTCGGCGGGCCGGAACCAGTTCGCCAGTCATCCTCCAGTCATGCCAGTACACCCAACAGTGGTATAATGCACACGCCCTCACTGGGCAGGTACAATAGACTACGTTCACACTACTGGTTGAGATGAACTCGCTGTGTGTTTGTGTTTGTCCATAAATCATATGTAGACTAAAATTACTTGGAATCTAAACATTGTAATGACCTTAGATATGAAATAAATTTTCATACTAATGGTATCATTCATTTATTTCCGTAGCCTGTTATCACAAGCACACAAAGGGATTACATATGACCAAAAAAAACAACATAAGTAAGGAAATCACATGAGAATCAATCAATAAATTGATCTGTAGTCTGATCTGAATCCCGGGTTCACATGTGGAGAGATGGATAAACAGACAACATCTTCTGTGAAGCTTCGAATGTATGATTAACTGGTTCGATCATATTATTGTGGCCTGGCTCGCCTTTTCAGTTTGAACACTGGTTCAACACGCACCTTCTGTGTCCGTTTTCAGACGAGCAGCTCGCGCCGCCACGCCAGAATTGGTTAAATTTCCGCCTGCAGCTATCTCTGAATTGTTTTTTTCCTTCTGTTGTTTTGTTCGGCAGATATCTCGTCGATGAGGCAGTCGAGTGTGCTGATCCGATGTCAGCAGTAGTCCGACGTCAGGCAGGAGGGATGGAGGAGAGGGGAGGTGGCGTGGAGGGAGGAGCGAAACATGGAAGCCTTGCGTCAGCCGTCACCAGCATCGCTGGCATACCAACAGCAGCAGCACGCCATCAGGTAACACACACAGTTGTTTAACCGAAGACCGACCGCATCATCAAAGTGAGGTTGCGGCCATAATAAAATTCATTTTCATGTTTGTCTGGTGTGTCAGCATGTCAGGTCAACATCCGCGCCCAGCTGAATCATTATATCCGTCACCGCCACGGCAGGCATGAAACATCATTTCCGTCATTATCAATGTTTTTCTTCATCAACAATGACCAGTTTTTGCCTGTGTGTTGCAGACGGCGCGATCGTGATGTTGATCTGTTCGATTTCGCGTTAGCAGATAGGAGTCGGCGGACGGAGGTTTCAACCACCACTGCCACCGCTGGCGTCGTCGGCCTCGCCGCAGCCCATTACAAAACGCCGTTACAGAACACATCTAACGTTAAAGTTCCGTAGTTCGCGTTCACCGCTCACTACTGGCATCATTTTTAGTAAATTTAGTCGCTTAATCGATGTCATCAACTGACACTATTTATTATCATTCAATTGTTATTTACATAAAGTTCAATTTAATTGGTTACAGCTTTAATGAGTTGATTTGTTGCTTTTCAGTCAGACGGACCGAGGGTCAGATAAAACACCTATCATACCTTTGTTCCTGATAATGATAATAATAGGTCTGAACAGTGACATTAATCTCTTTTCCTCCTTTTTCCAGTTACATGAATTGCTTCCAGCGAGCGGCCCAGCACTTCCATCCATAATGAAGATTTCCAGCTCTTCCTGCCAAACTACCAAACAAAAGACCCCACCAGCACCAACGTAAGACAGCAAACGTTAGGATTTACTGCTTTTCCATTTGTCCATTTCTGATACCTTTTTTGCTTATTTTTCTAATTTTTTTGTCCAATCAGAATCTGAACTCATCAGGAAAGTCCAACCTAACTCAGATGGTCCAAAGTTCCCGCGATAAGAGCTCTCATGCCACAACAACAACCAGCAGAAGAAAGGACTGAAAAGCCCTGATGGTGAGAACAACAAGTTTTGTCTGTACATTGTGACATATCTACAGAGCACAGAGAATAAAAAGGACAGATTTGGTCTAAGACGCTGTCCATCCAGGGCGCGTGACCAAATATCCCAGTTGCATGGTAACGGATCGTCGGAATGATCGCTTGCTGACGCTCATCTCGGGCGAGACTGACCCCGCATGGTCTCACCTGGCGCTGGGCCTGACCCTACCCACGCCTTGGCCTCAACCTCGAACCTCACCTGGAGTACCACACACACCAGACACACACATTAATAGGCTCAAAGTTTAAATAATCGTTAACTTGTTACCAGGTTAAAATATTCCAGTTCATTATCTAGTCAATTTGCCTTAATGTTCGTTCATTGATTCACACTGATTGAACTTTGATATCATCAGTATCATGTTGAGAATACAGTGATACGATGGCGATGTTTTAGATTTTTAAGTAAAACACAACCGCTGCACAGATTTTAATGTTGCTTGAGTGCGCCGTTCAGAAACCGCACTGCGATACTGAAACAAAAAACAAACACAGACGTGATGTTTGCTCACGGCTACCTAACCAATCAGCTAACCGAAGTGAAACTCACGGCCGTCCGGAATAAGAACTGATGGTTTGCTTGAAAGTTAGCCATGTCGCATCAGATTAAACCTGTCTCACTCTTTTGTTTGTCTGTCCATCAGGAATCTTATCCCAGCCTGCGCCGCCCCTGGGCATCAGCCCATACCAGGAGCTACAGCGAACTTAACGATTGAGTTTTAAGTTTATTTTGACCTGATGGAGGCAAAAAAAAACCCAGTGGTGATCAACAAGCTCAGCGCACCCATAATAACTGCACCCGATTTAATTTGGTTGCCTGGCGTCATTTTAGTGTTTCCAGTGTTCCCGCCATTCCCCAACATTCCCCGCACGTCTCCCGGTTACAAGAGCTGAGCACCATCCGCGAATCACCGGAGTCCCTCAGCGTGTCAAACGACACCCGCTGAATTACTGAGCCAGAAGAAACGCGAGGAGCCAAACCATGAGCAGATGGGTAGACTACCGATCATCAACTTCAACAGTGTGTCGATCCTCACGAGGTTTGACGGCTCCCGACGATCCCGCAGCTGCCCACGGTGAACTCGACATCATCTGCAGCGGTCACAAACGCGCCACCACGACAGCCAGACCAGCAACAGAATCAACTTTGACGATCACGTGCCGAGTGCAAACAGCAACTGCTCAGTGTTTCATCTCGTTCCCCTGACTCCATGTCCCCCATAATCACCATGGTGGACAGCATGCACCACACACTCTTCCATCCAGACAGCTCACCAGTCTTCCATCCACAGCTTTACTCTTCGAAGCCTCAGCCCTGTTTGTGTTAGCAGCCACTGCTGTTCTGCATATGAAGATCTGTTAGCCTTATCTCATTATATGAACGGAGGAGACCCATTAGCAACTCCCGGCTGCAGTAACTGTGAACAATGACACTGCCAGCCACAGTGGTTTTATAGACACACACCGTGCCACTGTGAATATTTTTTCAGCCCGAGTCTTTAATTCTTGGGATATACATGACAGATGATTCACCCTTTTATTTTCCCATCATGACACACATATCAAACTGTCTCCTGGCACATGCTTGTTAAGGCGGTGTTTTGTTAGGTTTTCTGAACAGAGTCACAGCTTGCTTTCCAGGAAAGAAAGAACAGCATCACTCCAGTTGCAGTGTTTGCTTTGAGACGGTTCATCTTTGAGCTCCCCTCAAACCCATAAATCACCGACACAAACATAAAGTTTTTGTGTGTTTCAGTTAATAGGATTGAGGTCGATAAGAGAGCGGAGTTTGGCTGGCTCAGGAGCGAGCCCACGCTGAAGACCAACTTCATGAGAGGGTCCATTACTTTCGACCGTCTCAACTGAGGAAGGTACAAGGTGAACATTGATATTGTTAATTATCCGAGCGATCATCTCTTTTCGTAACCATTTATTTAGAGGTTTATCAAACGAAGAGTTTTCGAAAACATGGAAGATCGTCGCCTCCGAACCTGCTTCGCTAATAACTGAAAATTCCATTATTGGCTTTTGTGGCTTTCTCGATTCGCAATAAAGGAACAGTTATCAATCACAGCCTGCGGTGTTGTAGCCCCTGTCGATTGAGTTGCCGATCGGCTCACCACTTTGTGGTTCTTCAGCCACCCACAGAGCGACAAACATGGCCCTCAGTTTCATTTCATTCATTATTGCGCAGTCATTGCACCCAGCTTTCAATCGCTGATGAGTCTGGCGTGGCTCACAATCACACCTGGGGCCTTATCTGGTAAACCTCACAGGAGTCCACAGCCATTCACGCCTCCACCTCAACTGGCCAAATCCTGCCTCAGCAGCTCTGATTACCTCCTTCCTCTGCCTGCCTTTCCTGGCTCATCGTCATCACCTCTCCAGGGAAAGCCTCACCCCCACACACCCCAGAGTGAATCCACACATGACTCTGGGACAGGAGAGAGACATCTCTGCCTCTGCCCTGTTAAACACCTCTGAACAGACTTTATAATTTTTAACTTTTCAGATTTTTTCTTTGTGCCTCATTCATTTATTTTCTTTATTTTATTTCATCCACGGGTTTGCCCGCTGGCGTGAGCACAGACTTAATAAACAGATTGCGGTTGCAGCGGTCAAACGCAGATTATTAGCACCGTAACAATCGTTCATTCGATCGAGGATTCATGCTTATTCAGTTCAAGAATTATTTCGTTCATAGCTTTCAAGAAGAACCGATTTACCAGAACACAGATTCATCAGTCGTGATGACAATATTCTCATCATTGCAAACACCTCCGATTCTCGGACAGTGAACTGAAAATACTTCCACATTTTTCATTTTTACCAGGTTTCTCCACGTCATAAATCAGAACACAGCCATATCGCGCACGCGACAGTCGCAGGGCCGCACGTAACATTGCACCATTTCGCTGGTTTAAAAATATCTTTTTTGGTTTGTTTTGCGGTGGCACCGTAGTGTTTGCGCACGCTTCAGCTTCCGAGCTTAACTCATTATGGAAGCCGAAGAACAATGCTGGCATTAACCACGCTACTAGCTCGCATTCCTCATTATTTATTTCGACAGGATTGTAACCGGCCTGAGTTTCATTTTGTTTTCGTTGACAACCTTACGAAACAGGCCTCAACAGTTCCCTGTCACAGCTCAATCAACAGGTGGTCTACGGGAATTGTCGACAAAAGAAAACATAATGGTCAACACCTTCAACCAGATTTTGCTAACAGAAAGTTACAACATGGATTTTTCATTTGCTGAAGTTCAGCGGATAGCAACAGACTGCGTCCGAAATTGGCAACATCTCAAACGATACCGACAGCGTTTATCGCCATCCACAGCTATCGGCTTCGTCGCCTTCATTACAGCGCACCGTTAGCTCAGTCATTTCACTTTCATCATTTTATTCTTTTGCCTTTATTTTATCTTTCTTCAACTGCGCCCACGCCGCATTTGTCAGGTCTCGCCCGGCAACAGTCAACATCGTTCAGCACGTCTCCGCGAACAGCGAGTTACCTGAACAGCCATCTGCTTTCACCGAGTTTCATAATCACCAGCCACGGTAAATGGCGACACGCGTGTCAGCCTGTTTAATCCGAGCTACCCGGCGATCAGAACAGCGAAAATTAGAAATCGTGCTTACAGTGACACTGATTTTTGCCGACTTCTGAAGACACCGCACCCGATCAAGAACAGGCATTCACACTAAATAGCAAATTGTCATTTTAGACAGACAAACAAGATAACATGCCAGCAGGTGATTTGCCCCTCCGGACAGAGTACAGCCTCTGCCTGTCCCCATGCTGTTGTCATCCAGGGTGCTTTCCTCATGCACAGATTCAACCTCAGTAAGAAACAAGTTTCTCATGTCACACAGTTCACTGCAAAATCGGTCTCAAAGTCTTTGATTAAGGCTTTAATTACTGATTTTAATTATATTCACCATTTTACCTTCAGGGAGGCACCACGTTATGCACATATTGTTATTTAAATATATATATGCATACGAACAATGGAGGCAGTACCAAGAAAAGGGGAAACGAAAAGATTTTTTCCTGAAACGAGGAGACGCTCTTCCTATGCTGGCCGCCAGTAAAAACGATGCACAGACTCCCGTTACCACGGAAACCATCATGGAGACGGCTTACAGGACCAATGTCCGACCCAACAACACCAACTACCTCTAGCAACAACATCCGCTGCCGTGACAACCACGAAGATTTTAAGACGGTAAAGGACATCGGCTGCCATGACCAGGGCCAGCTTGTTCACACTGCAGCAGCAAAGCCAAGGACACGCCCACAGACCCCACGTGACCTGTTTGACAAGATTTGATTGAGAATGAGGACTGAGGCACTTGGCCATTGGTTTTATTAAATATGGCTAGTGTTTTAATAGGAAAAGAATAAATAAATATCTGGGTACGAAATTAAAAGATGAGTCCGGGTTGTTTGTTTTGTGTTTACTTTGTAAAAGTTGTAGTGCATGATACCAGGTGACATCTTTCTTGAGATGGTTTTAGGAGGCATAAAAGAAGATAACAGGAGTCCTGAAAATGCTAACTTTACATTTTCCGTAGTAAAACAAAACAACAACCCGGACCATCTTTAATTTCATTACCAGAATATTTATTTTATTCTTTTTCCTATTAAACACTAGCTGCCATATTTAATAAAATAAGCCAATGGCCAAGTGCCTCAGTCCTCAGCCTCCAATCAAATTTTGTCAAACAGGTCACGGGGTCTGTGGGCGTGTCCTTGGTTTGCTGCTGCAGTGTGAAATAAGCTGGCCTCAGTCGCGGTAACCGATGTCGCTGCTACCGTCGCCGCGGTCTTCGTGGTCACGGCAGCGGATGTTGTTGCTAGAGAGTAGTTGGTGTTGTTGGAGCGGACGTGGTCCCTGTAAACCGTCTCCATGATGGTTTCGTGGTAACGGGAAGTCTAGTATTGCATCGTTTTATCAGCATAGGAAGAGTTGCTCGCTTCAGGAAAAACTTTTCGTTTCCCTTTCTTAGAAATACTGCCTGTATTCATGTACATATATATATTTAAATATATATGTAATATTAGCTGTACATTGGTGCTCTCCTCGAAGGAATTAAAACTGCGAATACCAAATTGCAATCAGTAATTTAAAGCCTGTAAATAAAGACTTTTAAGATTTTGTTGTTGGTGGACTGGTAAATAACTTTAAAGGAAAGGCTTGACATTTCTTTTCTACTGGGATAGGTTTAAAGATCACACAAATTTCAGTCTGTACATGAAATACAAAAGCTACCACCAGCAGCTGGTTGGTTTAATAGCATAGTAGAGACAAACGAGGGAAACAGCTACTCAGTCCAGAGGGAACAAACCACCCACCAGCACCTTTAAAAGACTGTTTTTTTGGCATGTTACATCTTGTTTGTCTGTCTAAAATGACAATTTGTTATTTTACAAATTATGAATCATCATTTCTTGATCAGGCAGTGTCTTCTTCAAGTCAACAAGAAGTATGTCACGTAAACCCCTGTAAATGCTTAATTTGTAATTTTTACACTTTAATTTACCTCTAGTCTCCAGCTAAGCTCAGCTAAGTTAAACTGAGCTAATTTTTGCTGTCTAGGTCACATTTACCATGCTACAGGTGAGTGATTATCAAGCCTCTCAAACTCCTGTGTAAGAAAGCAAAAGCAAATCTCCCAAAAATGTCTAACTTTTCCTTAACATCTTGGGAGACGCCACCCAACAGACTGATTATTTTGACTATTGCCGGGCAGAAAAGACCGAAAATAAATGCGAGGATAGAGCATGAAGAAGATAAAAATAAAAATAAAGAATAAAATATTAAAAGTAAGTAACTGTCAGAACAGCAGCCGTAATGTTGGATAAAATAACAGAAAACAGAAATAAAAAGCTGTGGATGAAAAGCTTATATAAAAACCTTTGTCAGTGTTTAAGAGATGTGTGACATTTTCAGTTTTAATATTACTATCCACTGAGCTTTAGCAAAAATGTGAGGAAAAATCATATTTGTCTTTCTGTTAACTTCTATTAAAATCTGAATTTAAAGAGTAGTCTGATTTATTATTATATTTTTCTTTTTGTCAACAATTCCCATGAGCCACCTGTTGGTTGAACATGACAGGACTGTTGGTTTTGATCTTTTCATGGGATTTGTCAACAAAGAAAAACAAAATGTATGACTCAAATGCCAGTTTTATCCTGTAAGAAATAAATAATGAGGAATGCAAACTAAGCAGCGACAATTCAATAAAAGCAATATTTGATTCATATTGTTCCAAACTCCCCATAAATGGATTAAAAACCAAGAAGCTGAGCGTTAAAAATTAAACCTGCAGGTCTTGCCACACCAAAACAAACCAAAAAAAAAGATATTTTTTCTCTTTTTATTATGAAATAGTGCTACAATGTACATTGCATTTCCTCTCCTGACTGTCCACTGTCTGCTGATGTGTGTGTCTGTTCTGATTTGTAATGTTGGAGAAACCTGGTAAAAGTAAAGAAAAATGTAAATATTTTCAATTCCTGTCGAAAAGTCGGAGAGGTGTGACACTGTGTGAAATAATTATCCATCCTGACTGGTGATTGAATCCTGTGTTCTGTGTTAAAATCTGGTTCTTCTTAAAAGCTTCTCTAGACAAAAATAGTCAAATTCTTAAGACTGAATAGAAACATGAATCACTCGATCAGATGGACAGTTATTTACAGTGCTTGTGTCTGCGTTTGTTGTACTGTGCTGTCTGTTGACATTAAGTCTGTGCTCCACATAACAGACTAACTGAACCAAACCCATGGAGGAAGGGTGGGAAATAAAATAAAAAAGAAAAGTAAATGAGGTAAGGAACAAAGAAAAATCTGAAAAGTTAAAATTATAAAGTCTATTCAGAGAGGTGTTTTAACAGGGCAGGAGCCAGGATGTCTCCTCTCCTGTCCCAAGTCCTTAATGGCCAGATTCACTCTGAGTGTGTGGGGGTGGGAAAAAAACCTAGAGGGTGGTGACTGATGAGCCAGGAGGGCCAATGGCAGGCAGGCAGGAGGAGGGAGAGCCAATCAGAAGGCCTGCTGGGCAGGATTGTAGTTGAAGGTGGAGGGAACATGAGGTCGCTCTTCTAGTTTGTCATACTCCAGATGAAACTCCTGAAAACAAAGAGACACAGATAAAGATTTACTTTAGTGTGAGTTGTAATTCCTACATGAGACTCATCAACGATTGAAAATAGGTCTAATGACGTTTCACCAATAAAGTAGATAAATAAAACTGAGGCTATGTTTGCTATACATCTCTGTGGAGTCTCCAACTGAAGAACCACAAAGTGAAGTGAATTGATCAATAACTCAATCAACAGAAATTTCTATCTGCAAATATCTTGATTAATGATAAACTATTTCACTTTATTGCAGAAATGTCAAGAAATGTTTCTAAAAGCTTCTAATAAATAAATTTTCAGTTAATACTTAAACAAATTCAGAGGAGAATGACACAATCTTCCACATGAGCACCAAGAAACTCTTCATTTGATAAACAGAGTTTCTAAATAAATGATTTACAAAGAGAAAAAGTTGTCTATCGGGGGATGTGAATTGTGAATATGTATTTGTGTTCACCTTGGCCACCTTCCTCCAGTTGAGGCAGTCGAAGAAGTAGTAGGTCCCTCTCTCATAGGCGTTGGTCTTCAGCGTGGGCTCCATCCCTGGAGCCCGGGTGATCCAAACCCGCTCCTCTTTATGGTACCTCCAGTCCCTGTTAAAGCTGGGAAACACACACAAAAAAGCTTTATGTTTGTGTCAGTGATTTATAGGTTTGAGGAGCTCAAAAGATGAACCAAATCACAAAGCCAAACCAAAACACCGCTGGAGGTGATGACTGTTCTTTTTTCTTTCCTACAAACTCTGGAAATGTTCCTGTGAGCTCTGCTTATGATTATTCAGAAAACCACAACAGTAACAAAACACCGCCTTAACAAAACGCATGTTACCCAGGGGGAACAGTTTAAATATAATATTGTCATGATAGGAAAATAAAGAACAAAATCATCTGTCATGTATATCCCACAAGAAAATTAAAGACTTCAGGCTGAAAAAAGGAAATATTCACAGTTCTAACAGTTGTGTGTCTATAAAAACCACTGTAGTAAGCAGTGTGTGTTGTTCTCACAGTTCTACTGCAGCCAGGAGTTGTAGTAGGTCTCCTCCGTTCATATAGTAGAGATAAAACAGCAGATCTTCACCATACCGAGACAACTTGATAGCTGCTAACTGCAAACAGGACAGGGAGGGGTTCAGAGGGAAACAAAAACATGGATGGAGGGACTACAAATTTAAACTGTTAATCTGGATGGGAGAGTGTGTGTAACAAAGATTACATACCTTGTCCCTTATGTGGATGTTGGTTAAATACTCTGAGGGGACATGGAAGTCTACAGGGGAGGCAAAGAGATGAAAACACTGAAAACAGTTGCCTATTTACACACTCAGCACATGAGATGCAATCAAAAAGTTGAGAGACTGTTCCTGTTGCGACTGAATGGAGTGCAGTGTGGTAATGCTCATGCAGCAGGTGTGGCGTTTTTGTGACCACTTGCAGATGCACAATTGTGAGTTCACCATGGAGCAGAGGCAGCACCCTACTGAAGGATCTGTCAACAGGCCTGGGATGATCCAAACCTCATATTGAGGATCAACACACTGGTGACAAGAGTTGGTGATCCAGAGTCGTCCCCTACCCATCCTACTCACTGGATTTGGCTCCCTGCGACTTCTTCCTCTCGCTCAAAATGAAATTCAAGCTCAAGGGTCGCCATTTTGACACACTGAAGGAGATCCAGTATGAGTCGCAGATGGTGCTCAATGTACTTACATAACAGGACATGCAGGGAGTGTTAAAGTGTGGCAGGAGCACTGGGAGAAGAGCAACACTTCACAAAATGACTACCTTAAAGGGGATGGCAGCCAAATTTAAATCAGGTACAGTTATTGCTAATTATAGGTGCACTCGCAGAGCATTTTGATCACCACTGGAGTTTTTTTTTTTTTTTTTTTTTTTTTTTTACCTCCATCAAGATTCAAAATAAACTTAAAATAATCTCACATTCGCTGTTTAAACTCACCAATATCCTGTGGTCGACATGGAGCTGATGCCCAGGGCGACGCAAACTTAGGATAAAGATTCCTGATGGACAGACAAACAAGAGTGAGACAGGTTTAGTCTAATTACGACATGAAAACAACTTTCAAAAGCAAACCATCAGTTCTTATTCCAGACAGCCGTGAGTTTCACTTCAGTTCAGCTGATTAAGTTAGATAACTCGTGAGAGCAAACATCACGTCTGTGTTTATTTTTGTTTCAGTATCACTGTGAGGTGATGCAGTTTCTGAACAGCTGCCTCAAACAACATTAAAAAAATCTAATGCAACAAGTTATGTTTACTTAAAAGTCTAAAACATCATACATCATTATCACTTGTATTCTCAACATATTCACTGGTGATATCAAAAGTTTAAGTGATCTGAGTGTGAAGATCAATGTGGAACGAACATTTAAAGACCCAAATTGACTGGATGAGAATGAACTGGAATATTTTAACCTGGTAACAACAAGTTAACCTGAATTATTTAAGCTTTACATGAGCCCTGTGTGTGTGTGTGTGTCTGAGTGTGTGTGTCGTACTCAGGTGAGTTGAGGTTGAGGCCAAGCGTGGTGAGGTCAGAGCCCAGCGCCAGGTGGACCATGCCAGGGTCAGTCTCTGCCGCCCGGATGAACGTCAGCAAGCCGATCATTCCAAACTGATCCGTTACCATGCCAACTGGGATGTTGGTCACGCGCCCTGGGATGAGACATGACGACGTCTTAGACCAAAATCTGTCCTTTTTATTCTCTGTGCTCTGTAGATATATCACAATGTACAGACAAAAACTTGTTGTGTTTCTCACCATCAGGAAGCACCTGAATCCCTTTCTTCTGCTGGTTGTTGTTGCTTGGCGCAGAGCTCTTATCGCCGGGGAACTTTGGACCATCTGAGTTGGAGTTGGACTTTCCTGATGAGTTCAGATTCTGATTGGACAAAAAAATTAGAAAAATAAACAACAAAAAAAAAGGTATCAGAGGAAATGGACAGAATGGAAAAACGAGTAAATCTAACCGTTTTGCTGTCTTCGTTGGTGCTGGTGGGGTCTTTTGTTTGGTAGTTTGGCCCAGGAAGAGCTGGGAAATCTTCATTATGGATGGAGAAGTCTTGCGACTGCTCACTGGACGGCTTGGTTACCATGCCAACTGGAAAAAGGGAGGAAAGAGAAGTTAGTAATGCACTGATTTTCAGTTTTATTATTATCATTATCTCAGAACAAAGTGTGAAGTATTAAAATTCTTGTTTTATCTGACCCTCAGTCCAAAATCTGACTAAGAAAAGCAACAAATCAACTCATTAAAGAAGCTGTAACCAATTAAATTTAGGCTTTTTGTGCTAAAAATTAAATAGCATAGTTGAAGATTAATTAATAAATAATTATCAGTTGATTGACGCATCAATTAAACGACTAAATTTACTAAAAGTGATGCCAGTCACAATAAAGTTGTTGGTGGGCCTTGAGATACAGGACTGGCTTTGTTAAAATTCAATGTTCTGTAACAGCGTTTTATGAGAGTTAAATACAAACACGCTTGTTGCTCTCACCGTAAGGAGCCCGACCGGCCAGCGGGTTGAGCAGTGGGGTTGGATTTGAGCCTCCGTCCCTTCGACTCCTGTCTGCTAACGCCGGGAAATCAGACAGGTCCAACCCTGTCACATTCTCGCTGCCGTCTGCACCAACACACAGAAAAATTTATAAAAACTGAGGTCATTTGACATTTGAAAGAAAAACATTATGATAATGACAAAATGAGTGTTTTTTCATACCTGTGCCATTGAAGATGTTGTTGGATAATGAGTTGTTCAAGCTGAAACCGGGATTCCTGTTCACCCCAAACCCTGACATACTGACACACAGACAAACATAAGAAAAGTAAGATTTTTTAATTACTTGTACAACCTCACTTTTTGATGGTGCGGAATTCTCAGTCTTCCCAGTTAAACTAACCTGTGCGTGTGTGTGTGTGTGTGTTACCTGTTAATGGTGAAAGGCTGCCGTGCTTGCTGATGTTTGGGCATGCCACTGATGCTGGTGACTGCTGACCTCATGCTGCCTCCTCCCTCCCTCCTCCACTGCCGCCACCTCCTCTCCTCCTTCCTCCCATCCCTCCTGCCTGAACCTGGCCGGACCCCCACCTGCTGACTGTGGTTCAGCACACACTCCGGCCGCTCATCGGGCAGGATGCCTCTGCAGACAAAAGGCACAAACAGAGGGAAAAAATAATTCAAAGTTAAAGCTGCAGGTGGAGGTTTGTGGTTCTTGAGCCGTGAGAAAGAGAAGGAGTAGCTGGGTCTGGAAACAGGGACAGAGGTTATGTACAGATTGAGGTTCAACCGCTGAAAAAGGGCTGTGCTGAGGGGCAGGTTGTTCCAGATACACGAAATATGATCCTAACCAGTTTGAGTCATACATTCAGTGAAACTTTTCACAGAAGGAGTGTTTACATCTGTTTATCTATCTCTCCATGTGAACCCGGGATTCAGATCAGACCACAGGATCAATTTATTGATTGATTCTCATGTGATTTCTTTACTTATGTTGTTTTTTAGTCCTTGGTGTAATCCCTTTTTGGCACAAAGCCAGATAACAGGCTACGGAAATAAATGAATGATACAAATGATAGAAAATTTCTGTAATTTCATATCTAAAAGGTCATTTACAGGTTTAGATTCAAGTAATTTAGTCTATATGATTTATGGACAAACACAAACATGACAGCGGATTCAATCCTCAGCCAGTGAGAGTGTGGACATGAGTCTGTTGTACCTGCTTGGTGAGGGAGGCGGCATTGTACCACTGTTGGGGTGTACTGGCATGACTGGGAGAGTTACGTGACTGGTTCAGCCCACTCTCGACTTAACTGGAGGTGTGCTGCACTGTTGTTCATACTCACGATGGGCAAACCCCAAAGCACCTGCAACAATAGATAGAGAGAGAGTTTAGAGAGAGGAAATATGTTTATTCTCAAATTACATTTGATGTTTGTGTGTTAACCGATGAAGCCATCTATCAGAAACATAAAAGTCTGGCTCTCCATGTGTAACTGCATATTTTTTTTTCCACATCTGTGTATAAGAACAGGGCTGTGCATTAAACTGTAGCTGCATGATTATAGAACTGATTTTAATCAGAATTGTTTTTATTGGCCATGTATGTTGACACACACAAGGAATTTGTTTCAGCAGTTGGTGTTCCCTAGTAAATATACATAAGAGAAAAAAATAAATAAAATACAATAAATTAATATAAATAAGTATATAATATACATACTATGTACAATATGGACAATAAATGAGTAGACAATACCAGTATTTACATTTTACAGAATGCAGAGGAGTGTGAAATGAGTGGTTCAGGTCAGCTGTTAGTGAGGGTATCGGCTCAAGATCAAGCTTTGACTGCACAGACTGGAGTGTCTGACATTCATGACAGGCTGGTGTTGTTTTAGAATATTAAAAATAGTTTCTGCAGGTTCAGCAACTTAATTTGAGACTTGTTCAGATCTCAGAGAAAGTAGGTATGGCTCCTTCCGAATTGTTTTCGTTTTTTTTTCAGTACCTCCCAGCAGTAAAACAGTAATTCCTGGTGATATAATTAAGTTAGAGGATAAGGACACAAACAAGTAAGAGAAAAGACGAATAGATTCAAAACAGGCAGAGAAAATGTTTCAGACTGAAATTAATTTTAAGATTTTTTAATACCTCTAAGGCCTTTTCAAACAAAAATTGATTCAAGACTTTATACAAAACACTGTTATTATTATGGGGATCGCAGGATTATTTTGAGCTACATACCATCAAAATTTGAAATTTACAGACTTAATTTTAAAAAATTAAAGTTACCAATGATTTAGGTGGAACTGAAATATTTTTGGTGGATTTGATCACAGATATTAGCTCAGTCATGACATCCTTTGTATAATACATTTACATTTATGACAATAACCATCAGTGTTGCCTTTACTTTTTAAACACATTTCAAAACTATGTACACCAAAGTTTGTCCAGCATGAATTCAGACTATTAGAAACAGATGAGTGTGTGTAAGTGTTTGTCTTTACTCTGGTGGCCATATAACTGGCTCAGCTGTGACAGCTGGACCCATGAGGGCAGAGGAAGACACACCAGCATCTGAAGGAAAGGAAACGCAAAACATGTTATTTTCTAATATGCAGCTCATATAATATGCAGCAACCTGACAACATTATCTTCTGTAACTCACTTACATCTTTGTCAGCCGTGAGGAGGGAACATGACTGCTGGCTGTAGTAGAGGCTGGAGTCATCTGCGAGTCGCCCACACCTCCCTCCATAAACTTTCTTCCCGTTAGCACCAAACATCCCGCCAGGTCACCTGAGTGGCCAGACAAGAAATGGTCAGATTGAACAAGACACGAGCACTGTGGCGACTGAGGTGAATCAGTTCTTCCTGTCATACCTGCAGGGCTTTTCTAAAACCCCTGGTTCATGACACTGCCTCGAAATCCATTTAAGACACTATGAATAAACTTTAGCTGTTGAAAGAATCGATAGCAATTCTGCAGGCATCATTTAACAGTTGGAGAGCTGCAAATGATTAGATGATCAACTGAAACATAATCGGCAATCACTATGTTTGCACATTACTTGCTTTGAACAGTTTTACACAATAACGGTGAGTTATCAGTGCAGCTACAGCTGGATTCAGGTCTAGTTGAACAGCACTTATCACAGATTACACACAATATCAGACCTATATGAACAAATGACCGAAGGCAATAAATGCAGCTAAAACATGGGTTCACCGTCTTCTTCATAACATAACACTGGTGATTTAGCCAATAACTCCTCATTTTAGAAAATATTAGTGGCTGAGACTTATCAGCTATGTAACCTGTCATAATTAAGTGAGATCCTGAGGGTTTGACATTGCAATATAACTACAACATAGCAGAGATAACACTTTATTAAAAATCAATTACAACAAAATAACCCAAATTTCTAGTTACAGCTTCTAATAATGCTTATTAGCGATTTCTAATTGTGAATTGCATGAATCCTGTTGGGGGTTTATGGTCAGTTGACAGAACAATGCACCCAATTCCAAACTGGACTCTAGGAACTTGTGACAGGTTTAACAATTTTGTGTTGTAAAATAAATTGGTCTTAACTATTACTCTGTAAATTGTGGCTACAACTGGAATCATAGGTCCATTCTTAGTTAATGCTGGTGAAGTTGTCCATCAACATTTGCCACTGCACAATGTCATCAGAGCTTGGGCTGCAACAACCTTTATTTACTTACATTACTTTCAGCGTATTTATTCTATTTTTGTCTAACACCCCACAGGTATTCAGTTTACTATCATGTACAAACATCTCCCCTCAATCTCCTCGGTCGGCCCACCATTGATTAACGGAGTACTGTAGGTCTAATCAAGACATCCCGTCACATCATAATATTAAGGGACAACTCAATTCCAAATCTTAATGTTTAAATACCTGTGAAAAGCTGGCTGTTCTGACATCAACGTGAGTGTATGTGTATGTGTGTATGCAATAACCTGTTTCGACAGTGATCAATTAGGATTACTTGTGTTTACTACAGCAGTACAGCCAAACATCCACAGTCCCCAATAGCAAAGACCCAGCAAACAACGGCTAACTGGAGCAACAAGTTTTACAACATTAATAATGCGTGAAACTACCACAATCAAACCCATGTTATAAATTATCCGAAAACCCAGCTGTAAATACCAGTCGAGGGAGCGAAAGCTTAAATGTTTTGTTTCAAAGTTGCGTTAAATGTGCGTAGTGTCGCAAAGGCTAATGTTAGCTAATGTGAGCTAATGTGGAGCATCGATAATCGGTCAGAATAATACCAATTCAAACATAACACTGTCATGAGTTACTTCAGAAACTTAAATGAACCGATATATGCTGCTTTGTTTTCTTTTTTTTGAGTCCAAACCAAATATTGGCTATTATCAGGCGCTGCTCTGGCTGGAAAATGTCAGGTGCAACCAAGCACAACAAGCGCCCAAGCCAACTACACCCTATAGGGAAGGCATGAGGACGTTAGCATGAGAGCTAACGCTCGCTGTCGAGCGAGCTACTCAGCCACATCACCCAAAGAAGGTCGCTACAAGGGCAGTTGTAAGTGACTAAAACACTGTCTGGTAGGTTGGTAAAGTGGGGTTTATGTGCGGTCATGCAGACAAGCTACCGAGCAGAGAGGAGACCGTGAGGAAGGTATGTTTTTGTTCGGGTTTGGACCTGCTGCGCCTCCGTCGGTTACTTCTCCAAAACAACAACTAAAAGAAACGAAGCGGCACCGCTGCGTTTAAAGTCGTAGTTTATCAGTTCCCTTCACAGTCTAGTCCCGTCTTGACCACCACACGATTAGTGTTTCATTAAAATTGGTTTTGAGTGATAATGACTGAGAAAATAAATTAAACGAATAAGAAAGGAGCTCACCGCATCAATCTTTCTTCCCCGCTACAATCCAAGATGGCCGACATCTCTTCGCCAATCAGCGAGGATGCTGGGATACCTTTCGCCTCTGACCTCTTGGCCCCCATCACTCTACCCTACTGCATTGACCACACTGTACTCTACTCTACTCCAGCTACTCAATACTTCTACAGAGTAGAGTAGGTCAGAGGTCCCTTGTCATTCTAAACCTACCTAATTCTACTCTATTCTGACCTGTGAGCCAACCAAGTCTATTTTGATAACCCAGAGGAAACTAGTTAGTATTTTATACTTCTAATAAATCATATTGTAGAGATCTGTTTACACTTTGACAGTGTGTTTTTCTGCTGAGATGTGACAAACAAAAAAGTCTAATTAAATCTATTCTGGTTTAGTGTTGTAAAACAATAAAACATGAAAACTTCCAAGGTTATTAGATTCCATTTTTTCTTACTTTTAAAAGCACACCACAATGCAACTCGTAGAAAAGTGATTAAACTAGCTTCCAGAGCACAGAGAGACAATATCCTCACCCTGAACAGATTTTTTAATTTTTCTGCTCAATATTGTCACTAAAGTATTTCTAGATCTGAAGAACAGTCATCTCTCTGAAATGTATTGTATGTTGGTATTTAGAAAATAAAGTGTAAGTTTTAAGTAATTGGATATTGCTATGTGGGAAGTATTATCATCCCGCATGCTAAGCCTGTGTCGTTAAATTACTAAAAAATATATCCTTTATTGCAGTGATGGAAAGGTAATTCATGTACATTTACCAAATGCTGTACGAATACAATTGACATTATTATATCTCCTACTTACTAGATTTCACTGAGAAATATTATACTGTCTATATTGTTATATTCATTTCATAACTTTAGCTCCTTTTATATTTGAATTAATAATACAACAATAGAAACAAATAAAGATGTATAATTATAGGTAAGATACAATTATTTTGTGATTAAAATTTGTCTCTACCTTTACCAGCTGCAAGTGATGTTGCGCTTTATAATATAATAACAATTTGAATGCAGTCATATAATGTACAGTATCCTGCTAAGAGTATATTTTCATACTAATGTGTAGTGGTGGTAGCAAAAGTATTACTATAATCTTACATTTTACCTGGACTCACTTCGTCTTATTTTGTAGATCCTAATTAACCATGTAGTGTAAGTTTTCATGTTGTTTTTACGTCAATGATTGACAATCAGGCCTTAGTGTTCCATGGGTGACCACAATGAACGACAAGCTAGCGGCCGCATGTGGCTATATAAAGAGGGGAACCGACAGTTGAACAGCATTCAACTCCACAAATCGTATTCCTTAGAAGATGTCTGACGTGGTAAGACCGGTGGTAAGGCAAGAGCTAAGGCCAAGACTCGCTCTCGTGCCGGGCTCCAGTTCCCAGTCGGCCGTGTTCACAGGCTGCTGAGGAAGGGTAACTATGCCGAGCGTGTCGGTGCCGACGCTCCCGTCTACCTGGCGGCTGTGCTGGAGTACCTGACCGCTGAGATCCTGGAGCTGGCTGGAAACGCCGCCCGACAACAAGAGGAAGACTGTATCATCCCCTGCCACCTGCAGCTGGCCGTCCGTAACGACGAGGAGTCGAACAAGCTGCTCGGCGGAGTCACCATCGCTCAGGGCGGCGTGCTGCCCAACATCCAGGCTGTTCTGCTGCCTAAGAAGACAGAGAAGCCCGCCAAGGCCAAGTAAATTCCTGTTCGAAAACCACAACGGCTCTTTTAAGAGCCACCCACCTTTTCTAAAAGAGCTGGTCCCTTATAAAAACTAGAAATACTATTTTTAATATCGTACCATAGTAGAGCCAGACGAGGTTATACGAGGTTCATTTTACTGATCGACCACAAATTCCGTTTGTATATTCACCTTTAACACAGTCAAACAAAATATGCAACCAAAATCAACCCTTTCAACGTAACGTCAAACTATCAATTCACAGACGGAGGAGGGTCCCGAAGACACTAAGCTGTCTAACAGATCTGTGGTGTAATGCTGCCCCCCACAGCCTGTTTTCATTTTATGTTTTAAGGAACAGTTCATCTCATCTCAGATCCATGGTCCAAAGGCCTGATGAATCAAATTGAGTAGTAAATTTTGTGTGTAAGGCAGAGGTGGATGAAGTATTATGACCTCTTAGTTATGTAGTAATACTCAATGATAGGTGAAAGGACATAAGTATATAAGATAAATGCAGTATGTTCCTCCAACATGCCATGGAATAGAGGTATGAAGCAGAAGAAAATGGAAAGACTGTCAGTCAGATTTGTCCAGTACTTCAGTAAATGTACAATTAGTCTTTCACTGATGTAATTTCATAATTAAACTGGGCTTTATCCTTACAAAATCTGCTAATCAGTGATTTACTGAGCACATTTATTATTATCTATTATTATTCAGAGCTGACAAAAATGTGTACTTGGTATATGGTAAATATAGCAGGTGAAAAGTGACCAAAGTATCTTGTTATCAGAATAACACAACAAATCTGCGTTTCATTTTCATGTCAGTAAATCATGCGACATTACTGTTACATTGTGTTGTTACATTACTCAAAGTACAGCTCTCACAGAAAGTCTACCAACAGATAAACCAACAGAAAACTCTGATTCTCTGAGAGGTTTTTATTTTTTATAACCTTTGTTTTATGTTATAATATGAAGAGGCCCAAATCCACAGTATGTAAACCAAGGATTCTGTTTTTTGTTTGTTAGATAGTTAATCCAATGTCTGCATAGATGCTGATGTTGTGAAGTAAAATCTGTCAGTTTGTGATGAGGACCATGATCTGCATTTGTCTCGACTTTTTCTCCGACCCAGAGAGCATTTCAAGAGACAGTGACACAAACACTTACCAAAGGTTCTTTTAACCTGCTACCAATGAATATGAATAACAATTTTTTTAAAAGATGATTTTTCTTAACGAGACGTGTCAGTAATGTGCCTGTGGATGTTGCTGATTTAACCGCCTCTTTTCTTTTGTCTGAGCACAAATTGGCTCCAAACTCGGCGCCAACTTTAACAAAGAAAGTTACCATGAAAACACGACCCTCCATTTGAGGAGTTCGACCAATCACAGAACAGGGACCACACAGTCTTATTTGCATAGAGCCTGTATAAGAGTCTCCTCCGTAGATCGACAGTCAATCGTTTCTGGGAATCAGAAAGTGAACAAAATGCCTGAACCCGCAAAGTCAGCGCCCAAGAAGGGCTCCAAGAAAGCCGTGACTAAGACCGCCGGTAAGGGCGGTAAGAAGAAGAGAAAGACCAGGAGGGAGAGCTACGCCATCTACGTGTACAAGGTCCTGAAACAGGTCCACCCCGACACCGGAATCTCCTCCAAGGCCATGAGCATCATGAACTCGTTCGTCAACGACATCTTTGAGCGCATCGCTGCTGAGGCGTCTCGTCTGGCTCACTACAACAAGCGCTCCACCATCACCTCCAGGGAGATTCAGACCGCCGTGCGTCTCCTGCTGCCCGGTGAGCTGGCCAAGCACGCCGTGTCCGAGGGCACCAAGGCCGTGACCAAGTACACCAGCTCCAAGTAAACCGCTGTGCTGCTTCAGTACAACGAACCAACGGCTCTTTTAAGAGCCACACACACTGTCTGTAAAGGCAAACTTTCCTCACTTCTGTGCTCAGGAATTACATCTGGAAGACTAAAAAGTCACGTGTCCATGTTCGTTGTCTTTGGGTACTTCATGATCATTAAAGATCATTGTTTATAAAGTCTGATTGCTGTTGTAATTTTCCAATGAGCAGTTCATTATTGCACATCAGTAAATGCTGCTATATATATTTAAAGTTTTCACTCATTCATATATTTAACTTAACACTTAACACTCATCTGTGGTTATAAACATATTTGGGACATTTATAAAAAATCATATTATTATTAAAGAGAGAAAACAATAAATGAATACAGAAAGGCTTAAAAAGACAAATGCCACCAGACTCTAGTTTGATTGATTGAAGTCTTTATTTGGTATTTTTTTACTAAACAGAAAAAACAAAGTGAAAAGACAAAAAAACAAAACATTTCTCATTTCCAATAACAAAACCGAAAGGGTGTAGGCTGAAACGGAGGCTTTTTTAACACCTACCCCTCTTACCTTACAAGGACACATATACAGTATATCACTGAATCAGGTTAATGACAACCACAGGCACAAATTATTGATATTATCATTTCTGCTGTTTCTAGTATTGTCACATTTGTTTAATTTCCCTTAATATATTTCACAATCAAACTATTCTTATAAAGTTTTTTGAACCTATTCAGAGTACTACATTTTAAAAAATGTTTTCAGAGCAATCATTCCACAGTTTCACTCCCCTGACTGATTGATTTTTGACAGTTGTTCGTATCTTAGCTTTTTCAAATATGAATGTTCCTCTCAGGTTGTACCGTCTCTCATTTTAAACAACTTCTGGATACTTTGTGGTAACTGTTCATTTTTAGCTTTGTACATGATGATGATGAAGTCTTCAGTATGTTTAACTGAATAATTTTGCAGTAAAAGAAATAGCATCTGTATTAGTTTTATATGTATTCCCCCATACCTATGCACAATATCTTATGTATGGCACTATAAGTGAATAGTATAGTGTGTATAATGATCTTTTACTCACAAAAATCTTGAGCTTTATTCAGTATTGCAATAGATTTTGACATTTTTGCTTTGACATGGTTTATGTGTGATTTCCAACTTAATTTATTGTCACTTATTACTCCTAAAAATTTTGTTTAATATAGTTGTGTCATCAGCAAATAATATATATTTCATTGCCTTGGAGACCAAGCATATGTCATTAATGTATAAAATGAAAAGCAAAGGTCCAAGTACTGAGCCCTGTGGCTCCCCACACGTAACCTTCAGAAGGTTTGAATTCCTGTTATTAATATGGACATACTGTTTTCTATCTTCCAGATAACTTGTTAGCCAATCATGGGCCAGTACCCTACCTCTGTAATTTAGATAATAATAATTCATGATCAATAGTGTCAAACATTTTTTGTAGGAAAAATTCCTACTGTGAATTCATTTCTCTCTGTGGCAATTGTTATCAACAAAATCCATTAGTGCAAGTGAGGTAGTTTGGCTTTTCCTGAATAGATATTGCTGTTCACAGAGTATTTTATGTTTGGATATTAAATCATTTAGCCTTTTAACAAAATTTTCTAAAATTTTTGAGGACTGTGAGATAGGCCTATAATTTGAGAACACATTTGTATACTGGAATGACCATGGGTATTTCCATTTGTTTGGGAAATTTTCCTGCCATCAGGGACTGGTTACAGATGTAATTTAAAGGTTTAACAATACAGTCAATATTTTTTTTTCAATCATAAACATATCATAACCATTCCAGTCTGTTGATTTTTTATTTTCAAATTTGTGTATAATATCAATTATTTCTTTTGGCAGTTTTGTCAGTTTCTCTAATAAACATTGAGTGTGTACTGATGTGAATAATATTGGCATTTACTCCATCTGTGCTACTTGGAGGTTGAATGGAATTTGCTACAAGTTTTCCTACATTGACAAAGTATTCATTAAAACTATCTGCTATCAGTTTATTTTCCCTGATTGCCATGTCACTGTTGTTTTATTTTTTATAATTTCATTTAAAACTCCTCAAGTTTTCTTGATATTTGTCCTCTTTTTTTTGCAGTAGTTTACCATTATACTTTTTTGTTATATCTCGTGAGTCAGAGACTGACAGCACAGCATCTATTTCTAATCACGGACATTTTTTCTCATCCCCCTACACGTCCAACAGCAGCAGCCATATGAAAACACAGATATGTGCTTCAGACTTTACTCTTCATGGTTTATGAACTAAGCTGTGAGTTTGTGCCTCATGAATATTCTGCATGTATGTATGTTAGAAGTAGTATATGCTGATATGTTTTCTATGAGACAGAAGCAGTAAATGAGTGTCTACAGTTTAGATTTTAATGTGTCAAATCTGGTATTTTATTTTAGTAGTGTAAAAGGGAAATTAGATAGAAGGAAAGGTGCTCTAAGATTGTAGTTGTGGCTTCAAGAGCCGTTGTGTGCTGAGTGTAGAGACAGTTTGCTCTCCGCGGATCCGCGGCGAGCCAGCTGGATGTCCTTGGGCATGATGGTGACTCTCTTGGCGTGGATGGCGCACAGGTTGGTGTCCTCGAACAGACCGACCAGGTAAGCCTCGCTGGCCTCCTGCAGAGCCATGACAGCGGAGCTCTGGAAGCGCAGGTCGGTCTTGAAGTCCTGAGCGATTTCTCTGACCAGACGCGAAGGGCAGCTTGTGGATCAGCAGCTCGGTGGATTTCTGGTAGCGACGGATCTCTCAGAGCCATTGTACCGGCCTGTAACGGTGAGGCTTGACGTCAAGCTGCGGTCAAAGCCTTTACGGCAGCCTTAGTGTCAGCTGCTTCCTGGGAGCTTTGTCTCCGGTGGATTTACGAGCGGTCTGCTTGGTTCTTGCCATTATGTGTCTCTTTCTTTACAAAAGAAAAGTGAAGAAGAAGCCAACAACGCGCTGCTCTTAAACTGTGGGAGCGACTGAGAAACGGTGACGCTGCATCAGACATCCGGGTCCTGATTGGTGAGGACTCCTCCTGAGTTTCACTGCCTAGAGCACCCGCCGCCCAACTCGCTGCTGGCTGGCAGAAAGTCGCTAAACACCGCCAAAAACTGAGGGCGGGCTGCCTCCTGCTGCCTCGCCGCTGGGAGCCTCTGGCTGGTCAGGCAGGGAACTATCCTGCGCTCTCGCGACATAAAAATCGAGGGCCAGCTCGTTGGAGCCTGCCAGCCTGAGTCTCATCTCACGAAAACAAACTCTAAAATGTCTGGACGTGGTAAAACCGGTGGTAAGGCAAGAGCCAAGGCCAAGACCCGCTCTTCTCGTGCCGGGCTCCAGTTCCCAGTCGGCCGTGTTCACAGGCTGCGCGTAACTATGCCGAGCGTAAGTCGGTGCCGCGCTCCCGTCTACCTGGCGGCTGTGCTGGAGTACCTGACCGCTGAGATCCTGGAGCTGGCTGGAAACGCCGCCCGCGACAACAAGAAGACTCGTATCATCCCCCGCCACCTGCAGCTGGCCGTCCGTAACGACGAGGAGTTGAACAAGCTGCTCGGCGGAGTCACCACCGCTCAGGCGTGCTGCCCAACATCCAGGCTGTTCTGCTGCCTAAGAAGACAGAGAAGCCCGCCAAGGCCAAGTAAAGCTGGAGACTGGCTGACTGTTGAGACTCATATTCAGCGTTCTTAAGAGTCACACACTCAGTCACATAAAGAGCACTTTTCCATGCACTCAGACCCATAACAACTACACATACGTAACACACGCGTAGTTGTGCTTTGTGGATGCATGAACTGTCTGCACCCTGTTACTTATCACCACAGATTTTAATAAGAACAAATGTTTACCGTCAGGAATCATGACCTGTGTCGATCTCATTAATACTTTTACACTTTTTCTTTTTCTATGTTTCTAATATTTTTCCTGAAAATCTCAACTGTATGATA
This sequence comes from Lates japonicus, assembly GCA_033238685.1. NCBI lineage: Eukaryota > Metazoa > Chordata > Actinopteri > Centropomidae > Lates > Lates japonicus. The sequence goes on from BRZM01003350.1 coordinate 88,942, forward strand.
GTGGTGATAATTACAAGGAGGAAGCAGCTCTTTAGTGAAAGTGTGTGGCCTTAAAAAGAGCTTTTAAATATTTACATGTTTCAGACCCAGAACAGTTCACTTCTTCTTGGCTGTGGGTGCCAAGATGGCAGCTTTCTTGACAGGGGCCTTCAGGCGAATTACTGGAGCTATTCACCTTAACAAAAGTTTTTTGCCATCATCTCTTATTTGTCACTGCAGTCTCCCTCCCATCAACCAGAACTGGATAGTCCCATTCCTTTCTGTCCCCTCTCATCTTTTTTACCATTCTCCACACTTCTCCCACCTGTGTTGTGCTTCCAATTGAGTCACAGTATTTCTTCCAGTGTGTCCTTTTTCTCTGTGATATTATCCTCCTTACTTCTTCCTGGGCTACCTTATACTGAAATTATGACTTTGTTTAACTACTTTAAACGCCTTATTCTGTGGTCATCCCACCACGGAACCATTCTTTTGTACTCTGCCTTTATTACTGTGAATAGCTTCTACTGCAGCTGATATTATACTTTGTTTTATCTTGCTGTTCAGTTCTTCTCTACCCATTTCACTGTTAACCTGACTAAGCTGTTAACTTTGATCTATTTCTCCCAGTTAGCTTTCTCAAAGATCCATCTTCTACCTGGTGCACTGTCCATTCACTCATTACTGCCATGGAGCTTGAGTGTGAGATCAAGGACAGACTCTTGTCCTCTGTTGATATCTATTCTTGTTTTACTGCCCTCAATTCTTCTCATCATGCCATTCATCTTGTATACCCTACTTGACTGGACCCTAAGTTCCTCATTTATTTCTTCCCATTTTAATCCCACACTGACCTGTATCCTCTCAGTTTTAGATTTGATCTCATATGTTGCATTTATCACTCCTGCTATACAGGTAACTGATTTCTTTGTTTTTATTATTTTCTACATTGTAGATTAAAACTGAAAATGTCAAAACTATGAAGGAACACATGTGGAATTATGTAGTGAACAAATGCCAAGTTAAACAAACCAGAATATGTTTTATATCTTAGACTCTTCAGCTAATTTTGCTTTTGATGACAGCTTTGCACACTCTTGGCGTTCATTGCAGATTCATGAGGTAGTCACCTGGAATGGTTTTCAGTCTTGAAGGAGGTGCTGAGCACTTGTTGGCTGCTTTGCCTTCACTCTGCTGTCCAACTCATCCAGTCAGACAGACAGTCACATAATATCACCTGAGTCCCTACATGATATTTTCTCCATCTTGTGAGCACAATACATGTAAGATAGGTCACTGTGGTCAAGATAAAACAATAATAATAATACATAATCTCCATGGGCTCTGTGCACTTCAAAGTTATGTATGTAAGCTTTCTCATTTGTCTTCCTCTCAACTCAACAACACTGATCCACACTGATTATCCCAGTTAAAATGTTAAACATCTGCTGGTTCCAACCTCTCAGCTATCTGAATTTACTCAATACAACAATAAAAAGTTAAATAAGTTACATTTACAGTCAGTAAATGATGCTTTTTCACATTAACCACTGTGTCACTGGTTATGTGCCATCTGTGTCATTTGTATTGTAATAGCATACATCATGATACACACTGATCAGTCACAACATTAAAACCACTGACAGATCAAGTGAATAAAGTGACAATCTTGTTACAGTACAGTCCTGACATTCATCTGAATATTACTTGACACTTTTCTTTACAGACCAAGCACACTCCCTAATGGCAGTGACCTCCCCCAGCAGCCCAACGCACTGGCTCCATGGTGTAATGGTTAACACTCTGGGCTCTGAATCCAGTGATCTCTCTAAATCTCAGTGAAACCAGACTTAAAGTGGTTTGAAGATTTTAGACTGAGATGTCATTGAGTAACAAGGATAGATGCTTTGTTTATTTCCTTTCTTTGGAAACAATTCTTAACAATGATAAAAACAATATCAATATTTTTAAGGGGTTAAACAAATGACATTTATTTTATCCAGAGAGGATTCAAGAACTCCTTGAGAGTTACATCTCATGGCAGAATGAATTTAGCAGATGTACAAATGTAGATGTAACACTTGACGTAACACCTGATGATCTTCAGGACAGCAAAGTGTCTGTGGTGATGCTGCTGCAACAGATGAGGAGGACATGTGGGGCCAGATAAGGAAGAACAAGAGTTAATAACCTCAGCAACACAACAGGTGAAGAATTCAACAATATATGAGTTTTAATGATTGAATGAAATAAATGTAAACTCATCTTTTTAAATGAGAGGGTTCACTCTGCATGCTGTCTCCTTCTCCCTTCAACTCCTCTCCTCTTCTCTCTCTAAAAGACTAATGACACAGATGAGAGGAAACAACTGTTAATAACTTCATCAGAATGATGTCAAAAGAAAATTATATAAAATTCAGATAACAATATATAATAAATGTATACTTATCTTTTTTAATAAGAAGGTTCCCAGTGAATGGTGTCTCCTCTGGCTGTCACTCGTCTCATCTGGTCTCTGACTCGTTTCTCTTCATGTTGTTTCATCTCTTTTCTCTAAAAGACAAGTGGAAGACAAGGGAAGGTGACAGTTCATAAACAACTTCAGCACCAGGAAAAACTTTTCATCTGTGTAGGAACATAAAATAAACATGTACTTATCTTTTTTTAAAAGAGAGTTTACAGAGCTCTGTACTGCATCCTCCCTTCTCTCCTCTAAAAAACAAGTGACAGATAAGAAGAAATAACAGTTAATAACTTTATCAAAATGATGTAAAAAGAAGAATTATTTATCATCATAGAAATGTTGATGAAGACAAATAATAAATGTAAACTTATCTTTTTTAATAAGAGGGTTCACAGTGCATGGTGTCCTGTCTCCTCAGCCCTGGTCTGGTCTGGTCTGGTCTGGTCTGGTCTCCTCTCTTTGTTCCTCATGTTGTTTTGTGTCCTCTCTCTAAAAGACAAATGTCAGATAAGGAAGGTAACAGTTAATAAACAGCTTCAGTACCAGAGGAACTTTTCATCTGAGTAGAAACTCTGATAATAATAATACAACAACAACTACTACTACTACTACTACTACTACTACTACTAATAATAATAATAATAATAATAATAATGATGATAAACTTATCTTTTTTCAGATGAGAGTTTACAGAGCTGTGTCCTCTGTTCTCTGTAAAAGACAGATAAGAAATAACAGTTAATAACTTCATCAAAATGATGTCAAAAGAAGAATTATTTATCATCACATACAATTCTGATAATAATATACATGTAAACTTATCTTTTTTAATAAGAGGGCTCACAGTCCGTGGCATCCTGTCTCCTCGCCCCTGGTCTGGTCTGGTCTGGTCTGGTCTGGTCTGGTCTCTGTTCCTCATGTTGTTGTCTCTCTCTAAAAGACAAAAGACAGATAAGAAAAGTCAAACTTAATAAACAACTTGAGCACCAGAGGAACTTCTCATCTGTGTAGGAATTCTGATGAGATTCAAATTTAAACTTACCATTTTATAATAAGAGGTTTGACAGTGCATGGTGTCTCCTCTGCTGGTCTCATCTGGACTCTTCTTCTCTTTCTAAAAGACAAACAGCAGACAAGAGGAAACAACAGTTAAAACCTCCAGATGTTTCTGATGATTTGATTATTTAGAAACATGTCACTACACTTTAACACAAACTGAAGATTACAGCTTTTATAGCCAACACTCACATGTTGTCCACTCTGTCCACCACTGGCTGGTCTGGTTAGCAGAGAAGTGCAGGTGAGGTGAAGATCTTCACTCTCTGTTGTTGCTGTTCTTGTCTTTTCCTGCTTCTTCTCTCAGCCTGTTCTTCCTCGTCGACCTGGATCAGGAGTGTTTTCAGGCTCTGACTCTGTCCCTGCAGCTGCTGTTACAGGTCTTCTCAGTCCTAGCTCAGACTTGACTCTGAAGCTTGTGATGCTAGTGATGAGTCAGTGCCATTAATGAGGCAATTTAGAGTTTCCAATTCATCCTGTTTGGAAAAAATCAGGTAACAGTCTTTGGAGAGAGCTCCTCTCTCAAGAGTTCCTGGAAGCTCCCTCGTGTTTTGTACAATATCAGACACAGGCCAGCACCAAGAAAGAAAGAAAGGTGCAAGAAGCACCAAAAACACTGACCTGTGTACCACGATGAAATAAACTATATACATATTTACAATAACAGCCCTGACAGACACATTGGTCCTCCAGGAGCTGCTTAATGTCTGGTTGGAGCATGAGAACTGGATGGTGTTAGATCCAATCACACTCTCAAGCGCTTCTTTGGTGGAGAGAAGCTGCTGCTGGTGGTGGAGGTGGAGGTGGAGGTGGTCTCCTCCCTCTCCCTCTTTGACTGAGTCATCGCACACTGTGCCGACTTCTCTGTGAACTGACAGAGGACAGACATGAGAGTGTGTCCGTCTGAGCTGTAGTCGGTCACTCTCCAGCGGTTGGTGAGCTCTGTGCTGTCGGTCCTGAACACAGTGGAGATGACTCTGGTGACGCTGCTGCCGTCAGACTCCACGGTGCAGACACAGTTCCTACGGTCCACCCTCAGCTGCAGCCTCGCCTCGCAAGAGGTGAAACAGTATGTGAAGAGCGGGAGCTGTAGCGCACCATCACACTACAAGTTTCTGTAAGAGGAGATGTTGCATGCTCCCCCTGCCTCTGCCAGGCCTTGGCAAATGGTGTAGCCATGAGGCGTGGGCGGAGAAATCCCTCCAGAGGAACTGAGGGGAAGTCCTTGGAACCTGTAACGAGGCTGTGGTACAGGCCCACTATGGACTTGGACATGGAGTTGATGGTTGATCTGCTGAGAGGACGGTTCCTCAGGTTTGTGACAATCAGCTGAACAACTTGATTGTGCCTCAGCAGATCAGCTGAATGGAAAGAAAAAGGAAAACATGATGTGATCAGACTGATTAAAGCCTGGATTCAAATCTGGAGTCAACTGAGCAGTCATGACTTTAAAACTGTTTCAAACAAACTCTGCTGTTACATTTTGTGCTAATTTACATGACATATGAATAAAACAGGATTGAAACATTTCTCCACATGTTACAGAATGTCCCAACATAATTAAAAATCAAAGTAGCTTTAGGCAAAAATGGATTTACATTGAGAGGGCTTCAGGTCTAAACCACAGGTTAAGTCAGAAATCAATTAATTCATCAATAAATCTCAAGGAAATTTCAATCAAACACAACTGGACTTAGTTATTGTCTAGGAAGACGTTTCACCTCTCATCCAAGAGGCTTCATCAGTTCATGCTCGCATCTGACCAGGCTGGGCCTGGTCCCAGGACCAGCCCTGGTCCCAGCCAAGAGGCTGTTACAGAGAGATGTTACAGAATGTCCCAACATAATTAAAAACTAAAGTAGCTTTAGGCAAAAATGGATTTTCCTGGTGGATTTATGTTGAGAGGGCTTCAGGTCTAAACCACAGGTTAAGTCAGAAATTACCATCTATCAATAAATGCTTTGATATCATGTTTCCACTAGGGTTAGAATAAACTGGTTTGGATTTATGGATTTGATGCTCTAATCCTGCACCTACAGATAAAACACACAAACTCAACCGTCCACATATGAAAACCAAGGCCTCAGGTTGACCACACTGACGTCAGATGATTGCCTCTGACTCGTTCCCATACGTCTCAATGGCGCGTGCAACATATACAACTTTTAGCATCTTTTAAAAAAATGTCCAGTCGCCATCTTTGTCCTATAGTTTTAATGTGAACTCGACGACACTTGTGCACCCTCTCAAAACTGCTGTGTGTCTTGAACACAACATCAATATTCAGACATTTTCCACCTGTTATATGCACACTCATGAAATGTGGTCGTCGATAATAATTGACACTAAAATAACAGGTGTGACTCAGGTGTAACGGTTAATGTTGGTCTTGAATGTGTGGACTATGATTTACCATAGTGGTCATCCAGCACACGGACGATGCCTAAGGTCAGCAGGTGCTTCTCGGAGGAAACCAGTGGAGGGCTTTTTTTTGTGTCAGTTTGACGGTTTGTTTTATCAACGAAGAAGATGTTCGCTTTTACAGTCGAAGAGTTTCAACTTGTGTCGGCGCTCAGGTGTAGAATGATGAAATTAGAATGATTAGCTCTGTTTTTATAGAGACAGCTCAACACGTCATCATCACCATGACTTCATAAAGCAGAAGTTACATTTCATTCTTTAATGCGAAGAGGTGAAAGCATAATATTTATAATAATTATTGAATATCACCGTTATTTCAAACCACACCAACAGAACAATATTTTGATAATCAATCATTTAGTCTTTTATTATTTTGTGACGGTTGTTTGTTGAGAGATTCTCAGGTAAATAACGAATAAATACACAACATAAACAATGAGAGATTTAAATTTTACTGAAGGATTATGTTCTTTGATTTGAATGAATTCATTAACATAGCCTCATTTATGTATTCATTTCACACTTATTTAGTTAATTAAATTATTGAATTAATGATTTAACATCTCATTTCTTCAATATTTATTATGAGTGTTGATTCTTTTGCATTTACTATTTATTGATCTGCATCATCAGTTATCAATAATGTCACTGTTGCACTTCATTACACATTTTTCTACTGTTTCAAATGTCTTTGGCTCTGATAGTTTGGTTAACATGAGAGAAAAACTGATCTGAAATGTGTGAGTTACATTTACAATCAGTAAACTTTGCCTTTTCAACCACACTGGTATGTGCTGTTTCCATGGTGTAATGGTTCCAACTCTGCACTTTGTATCCAGTGATCTGAGTTCAAGTCTTGGTGGAACCTGGTTTAAAGTTTGGATACAGATGGAGACCTTACAAGGCAATGCTGAGCTAATGAAATATCATCCAGGAAATTCAGTCTGAGTAACCTGACCCTGTTTGGCATCTCAGACAACAAACCAGCTTTTTGGTTATTACCATCCTTTTACATTTATAAATGTTCTTTGTAATGTCACAGGACATGTTCCATCTAATGTAATGAGGAGAAGTGGCTTTGACATTTCACCTGGAAATGTCAGCAGTTGGTGAGATAAAAATCTCTCTTTCTTTCTTTTTTTACATGTTTAAATTGAAATAAAATGCATGTGCATGAATATATATATATATTTTAAAAAGTATATTTCTTGCTTAAAGACACATTTTGTTTTCATTTACTTACTAAAGTAGTGTTTTGGTTTTTTTGTTCATTGCCTCAGGGCAACATTATGCAGTTAGACCACTTTTATTAAGGCACTAAAGCAGTGGTTATTAACTGTGGTTCCCTGTCCAACACATCTGATTCAGATGATCAGCTTGTTATCAGCTGCAGCAGATAATACCCAGTTGATCACATGAATCTGGTGTGTTGAAGCAGGAATGGGGGTTCCCAGGACCAGGATTGAGAACCACTATGTTAAAGTTTGGAGAGCGTTGGGTGATGGGCTGTATAATTATGACAGTAGTCAAACCATGTACTAACATTTACAGGAAATGGACACAAGATTTTTTAATGGGAGGAAGGAATGTGATTGGACAGTTAGAGTCATTCCTTCTGACAGAGAGGACAGTGAGCTTGATCAGAGTGACAGTGAGGAACAGTGGACGATCAGATCTGAGAGACAGTTAGGAGGTCAGAGGTTAAGGTCAGGGACGACTAACTGTATCATGACTGGACTAACTATGTAGGTGTGATCGTAAACAGTGTGTGAAGGCTGTTTGCAAATTCAGCTGATCATTAACTAAGCAGCACTCACAGAAAATACACTGTCAGTTGTTCACTGGTCTTTGCTGCTCTCTAGTTATTCTAATTTCACTGAGTAATGCAATGTGTTTGTTTTTTTTTTTTGGTGGAGTGGGGTGAGAGACGGAGTTTAGGGCCAAATTAAGACTTTTTTCCATCCCACTCGCCTAAAATAAACACACTCTTAATGAAATCAGAATAACTCATGAGATTAATCTGCTCCCTTTCACCCTCAGGAAAAGCAGCAGACACAGTCAGGATGGCCGAGCGGTCTAAGGCGCTGCGTTCAGGTCGCAGTCTCCTCTGGAGGCGTGGGTTCGAATCCCACTTCTGACAGCACATCTTTTCATCTCAGCAGTGTCAGTTACAGCTATAAATGGTCCAGGAAGACGTCTGCTCTGCTGCTGTAAAGAATGGTCATTAGATACAGTAAACTGTAACTGTGAACAGTTAGGAAATCGTCTTTCAAAACAATGAAATCATTGTGGCATTTCCCACTCTACACTTGTTTGTGAACGTAGCATGACACGTGTTGAAATGTACAAGTCTCCAAATGTGCTGTTCCTCAGGTTTGTGACAATCAGCTGAACAACTTGATTGTGCCTCAGCAGATCAGCTGAATGGAAAGAAAAAGGGAAACATGACGTGATCAGACTGATTAAGAATTGAAATAATCTTTAAAATGTCTGCTCCTCTTAAATGTTACAGAGAGCTCTCAACATTATTTGTCAGCTGAATTTAAAGTAAAAACTAAAGTAACTTCAAGCAAAAATGTCTTTTTCTAGTGGATTTAAGTCGACTGGTGCACCCTGCAGAAAAAAAGTGATGAAGGTCTGAGCCATATGTTTGAAACAGGTTCTAACAGTTTCATTGACGTCACACGTCTGTCTCTGGCTCATTCCAATATCTGATGTTGTATCCATGGCGCGTGCAACATTCACAACTTTTAGCATCTTTTTAAAAAATGCCCAGTCACCATTTTTCATTACATGAATGTTCATACATCTCCCACTGACCACGTGCACACTCATCACATTCCACTGTGTGTGATAATTTGACACCAGAACAACAGGTGTGACTCAGGTGTAATTGTTAATGGTCGAAAATCCAGTCTACTGTGTTTTACCATAGCGGTCATCCTGCACGGGGACGACGCCAAAGGTCAGCAGGTACTTCTCTCTGTGGAAACCAGTGGAAGGCTTTTTTCTTTTTCTTCTTTGTTTTTTTTTGCAGTTTAGCGGCTGGTTCCTGAAGATCAACTCAACTCAACTCTGTTTGAAATCCTCAGAAAAAGACGAAGATATGAAGATGAAATGAAGATAAATCAGTAGAGATGAATGTAGAGGCTAAACCTATTTCCTGGTGGTGTTCTCCTGTTCTCTTCTCCTGAGCAGCGCTGTGAGGTCTTCGCTGTCCGAGGTGCTGAACTCAAACCAACAGAGATGGTAGCTGCTGTCTGTGTTCAGGGTGCTGAACCTGTGCTGCTGCTGAGCTCTGTGGAGCAGCCGTGAGGCCGTAGCCCTCAAATCATTAATTGACAATATACACAGCTTGAGGTGCACTTTTCTTCTTTCTTTCTTTTCTATGATTGACTCACAGTCACCTGTTTGACAACAGGCAATTCATGTATGGAGTGAAACATGTCGCATAGACATTCAAGCACATGTTACCACAGTCACCACTAGATGAAAAGGTTAATAACTGAGCTTGATTCGTTGATGTTAGTTCCTTTAAAAGAAACTCATACCAAAAATCCAACACGCTTCATATGTTGGTCTTAGGGAGCAGATTCCTAATTTTAATTTTATTTTGTTTGTATTTATTTTTATTTTGTCAAGAAACACAGTGTGTTCATGTGAATTAAGCAAATTTTGTCCTTGTAAATTTGATCAAATTAGTTCCAGTGAAAAGTTGTGTCTGGCAGCAGAAGCTGTGGTTTGGTGTGCAGTGGTTCCATGGTGTAATGGTTAATTTGGACTTGGAACTATGATCCGAGTTCAAATCTCGGTGGAACTCCGCTTTGAAAGGATTAAACTGCCGTGTTAGTGGTTAAGCAATTACCTGATATTGGGCTGAAAACATCTGAATTATGGGAAGTGATGAAATCAATTAAACTTCCTCTTTAACAGTTCTTCAGCTCTGAACTTGTATTTACAGCTGCAGTATAAATGTCTTTGGGATACTTTTTACACAAGCGTGTGATGCATGTTACTGGGCAAGGTAGGTTGGTGATTCAAACCGACACCTCAAGGAAAGACTGTGACCTGAAGAAGACGCCGTAAACCGCCGGCACATCCTGACTGATTTAATCACCTGTTTCTAATCCAAAGCAGCCAGCAGAGACAGACTGAGTATGAGTATAAATACAGTCGATAAAAAGCAGCTGCATCAGCCTCGTCTTTAACCTCCAGGACGCTGTTAGAACTGTGTGGTGTATTAACAATGTGTGTCCTGTTAGTCGAAAACCATACGACTGTAACACAGCTATTCAAAGTCAGGATGGCCGAGCGGTCTAAGGCGCTGCGTTCAGGTCGCAGTCGCCCCTGGAGGCGTGGGTTCGAATCCCACTTCTGACATGAATCTTTTCTCTGTAACAGAACTGTAATCTGTAATCTAACCTGACACCTGAACCTGAGAGACAGTTGTCAGCCTGTGCCTGAGATGTGTTTAGTGTCCTCGTACATGGGTCAGAGTGAGTTGCACCCTCCCCATTTCACTGAGCTGCTCAGCCTGGTGCACTTGGAAGTGGGCTGACCAGACACCATCTATTGTCATATATTACAGGTGATGTTAGCTGCATAATCGTAGCCAATCACATTCACTACTTTGATCTGCTTCAAACACACGACTCTCATGACTGTTCACATACTATACACACATTATTTCTAATTCTGTTCTTTGTATTCACAACTGTGACAGCCACATCATTAAATGACTGATGATACGTGCCTGTAAGTGGAAACTGTCACTGAGACCTTTACTTGTTCATAACGACAATTAGAGTGACTAATTCTCTGACAGTTAATAAGGTGACAGCAGCAGAGGACTTTGCTCTTGAGTGCAGTGAGGTGGCTCTCTAAAAGAGCCGTTGTGTGTTGAGTGGAGATGTTTAAGCTTCTCCGCGGATGCGGCGAGCCAGCTGGATGTCCTGGGCATGATGGTACCTCTTTGGCGTGGATGGCGTACAGGTTGGTACAAGTCCTCGAACAGACCGACCAGGTAAGCCTCGCTGGCCTCCTGCAGAGCCATGACAGCGGAGCTCTGGAAGCGCAGGTCGGTCTTGAAGTCCTGAGCGATCTCTCTGACCAGGCGCTGGAAGGGCAGCTTGCGGATCAGCAGCTCGGTAGATTTCTGGTAGCGACGGATCTCTCGGAGAGCCACGGTACCGGGCCTGTAACGGTGAGGCTTCTTGACGCCGCCGGTGGCCGGGGCGCTTTTACGGGCAGCCTTGGTGGCCAGCTGCTTCCTGGGGGCTTTGCCTCCAGTGGATTTACGAGCTGTCTGCTTGGTTCTTGCCATTGTGAGCTAGTTCCTCTCTCTTCCTCAGAAAAGTTGTAACCCCTCAGTTGAAGTTGCCTGCTTTATATAGCCAGAGCCGGAGCGCTACCAACGCTGATTGGTCCAGTGTGTGCACGTGATCAGCAGTTAGTCTCAAGATCACTCCTCAAGAACTCAAATAGGTTTAAGTAAAGTAACAAAATGTCATGTAATTACAACTATAAAAGTTTATAGAATAAACAATCTTTTAAATATTAGTGACATGTATCAGAAGAAATTTAATAAATTAATAAATAAATTCCTCATTGTTAATTACTGCACATTTTGTATATACATTTAATATTTCTCCATAAGTGTGCATATATTGGATATAATATTTTATGTGAAACTTCATTAATGCTTTATTAATTTAAGACTGAAAATGTATTGCTTGATCCATATTGTCACCAAATATTGGTTACAACAACAACCCCAACCGTACATTATTATGATATGTAAGTGATTATAATAATAATTGTAAAATGATTTGAATAAATGACCATGATTGATACAGCTGTTCAATGTAACTACAGTGGTCCAGTCCAGTTTAGGTAAATGACTGTAAATGTATATGTCATGGCAAGGTAGCCAGATTTACTTGACAGGTATCTAGTTATTTTTCACTTAATTAAACTTACTGTGTGCAAGGATGGCAACGTGAATAAGATAAGTCTTTAATGATCCCCAGAGGAAAAACTGATCAGCAACATATGACCAGAAAGTTCACCCACACAAAAATGATCTAACCTATAGAACAGTACATCCAAATGGGAATATGTATGCTCAGTAAAAATAAACATATACTTCTAATCTGTAAAATTAGCTCCTTAGTAAATTATTAACCAAACATGTAAAGTGAAGTTTATGATGATAGTTTTAATCATATAGTTGAACACATTGTAAAGAGGTGTAAGGTGGATTGTTTTAATCATTTATGTGTGTTTTTAGCTGTATCTTTTGGTAAATCATTCCTGATTTCTGACCTCCTGCAGAGTTCTTTGTGGCCTTTTCCCTCTCACTAATCTTAACTCAATTCATGCAGTTTTGTAATGCTGCTACAGCTCAACTAGACTTCAGATATCCACAGCAGTTTTAGCTTTTTACAGCTACATGCTCTTCAACTGTCTGCACTATGTAAATGCATTACACTGAATTTTCTGTTGTGATGACTGTTACTTACCTATGTGCAATGACAATAAAGTTAACAACAACCATAATGTGAACTAATCTAGGAATTTATTAAATATACAACTGAACAGCTTTGTATATAAATAATGTTCAACTGTAGGCTGCAAAAATGCAGCATCTCATCATCATTAATGTGGAATATGTTGAGGGACTATTAAGGAAGACATGTAGTTTTTATACTCAGCTGGTAGGATGCTATAAAAAGTAAAAATACATATATACAGTATAAACAAACGCATTGAAAGCATTTACTTGCACACAAAGAATGATCTGACCCACCAAACAGACAAATCACATGTTCAAATATAGAAATAGTTCAGTGCAGGTACAATGTAAGAAACTTGTTCTTGAGTGAAATATGTGGGTGGCTCTTAAAAGAGCCTTTTATGGGTTAAGTCTGGCTGGCGATTTACTTCAGCTGGTTTTGGGAGAGCCTTCTTGGCTTTACAGTCTTTGGCTTGGTCGTCTTCTTCGGTAGCTTTGGGCGTGGTTTTTAGCCGCCTCTTCGTCTTCGCTGGGCCTCTTTGCAGTTCCTCTCCTGCACCTTCGGCAGCAGCCAGCGTTTCTTCTTCGGTGATGCAATCTGGCTGCCTTGGCTTCTTCACGGCTGGGCTCTTAGCGGCGGGCTTCTCCGCTGCTGTCATTTTAGCCGGGCGGCGGCTTTTCACCGCCTTCTTTGCCTGGCAACCTTACCGCCTTGAAAGACCCGGGAAGCTCCGGATCCCTATTCGAACCAGGACGCCTTTTCGATCAGGCTCTGATGGCACCGGGTTTGATGTGAGCGTTATGCTCCACGTCGTAGCCTGAGCCCCAAAGCCTCAGCTCACGTAGGACACCCTTCGTCCCGAGGCCACGGTTTTCGCGATGAGTTCGCCGTTAGACTTCTGCTCATTTGGAGGCCTTCTTCTTCTGCGCCTTTGGCTGGGGCAGCTAAAGGTAGTAGCTGGAGCGACTTCTGCCATTGCGATGTCGAGTGATTTCTATCTTCTAGTCCGATTAGACTGATACTCATCTCACTGTACAAAGAGGCACTTAAACACACCATGAGAACCGTGGAGACTCAGTCTTGCTGTGGCTCCTCTGGACAGTCTCAACACCGGGACACTTGTGTTTTCTCTTCGCCGATAAAAGACTCAAATATCAGTGTGGGAGAGCTGCTGAAGGCTGAAAGTGAAGGGCGTCGATAGCGGACTTTGGTCTCTTCATATTCAAGTCACGAAGAGCTCTGATTTTCTCTGTATTTTCTTTGTGCAGCCTCCAAACCTCAGCCTTTCACCGCGGTGACCAGCGCTGCTCAGCGGCTTTTCCTTCTAATTTCCTTCCTAAAGTGATGTCAAATGCATCAGAGCGTTTTCCAGCTGCTCCACGTGTTTGTTCACACACTCCAAGTAAAAACAAGCACCTGCTGATGATCTGTTTGTAATAAACTCCAGTTGTTCTGCTAGCAGCAAACACACTGCTGATGGCCGAGGCTAAAGGTGAAGTCTAACCGGACTTCCTATCAGAGCAGAGGCAGAGGATGCTGGAGCTTATCGGACAGGTTTACAAATACACGTTAGTCCAAAGTGTCAGAACAAAGGAGTGAGTGTCCAGATTTTCTGTGACTTCAAATGGATGCTAAGAATAGTTTACAATAACAATAGAATACAAGTACAAACACAGGAAGTAAAGCAGCTGTGTGTGAGCTTCAGTGTCTTCACTGTGAGCTCTGTACACGATGAAAATAGGACAATATCAGTTCAACAGATACTGCATCAATACATGAACAACACACGGGTATATGAGTGTGAGTCTGTATGTGTTTGGTGTGAACATGACACTGAAATCCAGAGCTGGATTCAAATCACAGATATTGCAGTTATGAGGCATCTTAACCAGCAGACCATCACAGCACAGTGTGACCTCCTTCTTACACTGTATTTCCTCTCATAGTGAGCAGGGCCTTTTTTCACCTCCACTGCAGAAGCTTCAATCAGAAGTTGCTGCTACAAGGTGGAGAGAGGCCTCGATCCACCTGGTGGAGCAGCCCGTGGCATTTTCATTCACTTTTCTTTCTGACAAGAAGGTTATGATTTCATGTGTTTTCATAAAAACTAAATCCTTTACTAATTCTCAGTGTTATAAGTGAGAATAACACTTTGTTATGTAACAATTTGCTTCCCACAACATCTTGTTTTGTACTTTCACTGGTGAGAATTCAACAACGATGAGGAGCAGGGGATAGTGAGGAAACCTGATTTGGTTTTACTTCATCACTTCATAGTGAGCGAGATTTAATGTCCACTCATTTGTATTGTAGTATGGTGAGTTCATGTGTGTGCATTTTAACAGACAACACTGATCAGTGTCAACAAAACTATGTCTACATGTTATTGTGAGACAGAACCAATTTAATTGATCCAGATTAAGGTTTTTTACTGCTAAGAAACTTCATACAGATCTATAAAACATAGAAAACACACTTTCATATGTAACAGTTTCTCAATTTCCTTTCACACATGGATGAAATCTATGTTACTTTAGACTGAAGTGTGTGGGCTCTTAGAGATTAGTTGAGTGGCTAAAAAAAGAACCAAATAAAGATTTCAGTCAATCAAGCTGGAGTCTGGTGGTGTTTTGTCTTTTTCAGCCTAGATTTCTGCATTAATATTATTAAGGAGAGAAAAATTACTGTGATTGTTTATAAATGACCCCAATATGTTTGTAACCACAGATGAAAAAGTTCAATATATATAGCAGCATTTAATGATGTGCAGTAATGAACATCAGACTTTATAAACTATGATCTTTAATGATCATGAAGTACCCAAAGACAACGAACATGGACACGTGACTTTTTAGTCTTCCAGATGTAATTCCTGAGCACAGAAGTGAGGAAAGTTTGCCTTTACAGACAGTGTGTGTGGCTCTTAAAAGAGCCGTTGGTTCGTTGTACTGAAGCAGCACAGCGGTTTACTTGGAGCTGGTGTACTTGGTCACGGCCTTGGTGCCCTCGGACACGGCGTGCTTGGCCAGCTCACCGGGCAGCAGGAGACGCACGGCGGTCTGAATCTCCCTGGAGGTGATGGTGGAGCGCTTGTTGTAGTGAGCCAGACGAGACGCCTCAGCAGCGATGCGCTCAAAGATGTCGTTGACGAACGAGTTCATGATGCTCATGGCCTTGGAGGAGATTCCGGTGTCGGGGTGGACCTGTTTCAGGACCTTGTACACGTAGATGGCGTAGCTCTCCCTCCTGGTCTTTCTCTTCTTCTTGCCGCCCTTACCGGCGGTCTTAGTCACGGCTTTCTTGGAGCCCTTCTTGGGCGCTGACTTTGCGGGTTCAGGCATTTTGTTCACTTTCTGATTCCCAGAAACGATTGACTGTCGATCTACGGAGGAGACTCTTATACAGGCTCTATGCAAATAAGACTGTGTGGTCCCTGTTCTGTGATTGGTCGAACCTTCGTTAAAGTTGGCGCCCAGTTTGGGAGCCAATTTGCAAGAGGCGGAAATAATATCCACAGTCACATTACTGACACGTCTGATGGAAACTCTCATAAAGAAAAATTCATATATTAATTTTTCTGTTAAACAGAAACTGACAATGAATTTGGGGGCAAAACCAGAGAAATGACTAAATGAGAATTCATGTGTGAGACCTGGCAATTCATTTTTGTCCTCTGTGGGGGACATGAGTCTGAGACCTCTAACTCAAACACCATTTGTACAATCTGTCTGAGTCCTACTGTACTGTAAAGAGGACATCCTGGGCTTTCTAGTGATATCAGAGTTGCAGGGGTGTGGTGAACAGAGCACACTGACTTTCTTTTCAAAATGGCAGGGATTTCATGTTCAACATTTTATGGCAGCAGTGGAGATAAGTGATCAATTTTTTGCAGATGTTATGTTTCTGTGGCTAATAATCTAATTATTTCTTTAATATGAGAGTCTTAACTTCAATTTAGGAAGATTTCAGATATGTACAGTAATTTTAACCCTTTCAAAACACAACTTTTATTCAGTGTTCTTTGTAGTGGACAACAGGACTTATTACCTCCTGTTTTTAACCAATTTTATATTTCCATACTTTCCATACTACTACTCTGAAACACGTAAAAACATGTTACATTTAATACACTTAACAAATGTTTTCTCTTTGTATCCTTCTCTCCTGCAACGTGATGCATGTACTGCCTCGACCATCTTTGGTCTCGCCTAAGCAATAGTTTCTTCAGCCACCAGCAGAGACCTGGTGGTCTGACCTGTACTCACTCCAGCTGTTTGAGGCAGCCAGGTCAAAGAAATGCAGGACTGTACACACGGTCCATTTTCTTGTGCGGCTTGACATTGGGTAAAAATTGATCATGTGGTCACGATCAGGTCAAAAAGCTGGATCGAGTACAGGTCAGACCACCAGGTCTCTGGAGGCAGTAAATGCATCACGGTGCAGGAGAGAAGGATGCAAAGGGAAAACTGTGTATTAAATGTAATATGTCTTTATGTATTTCAAAGACAAAAAAATGCTTCCTGTTGTTCCATGCATGATCTGTTGATAGTGCAGTGCATGACATGACCTAACAACCCCACGTTAGTTGACTATCGTGTGCAGGATGCAGTTTAATCAAAAAGCTCCACTGTGACATGTTATTTCTTAAAATGTTTTGTTGTTCAGATGTTTCCTTCATCTAACTGTTTTTAATGTCTTATGAAATTTTAACAGAAGTCCAGACAAAATCACCAAACAAGACCCAATGTCCACCACAGGGGACATATGATAATAAAGAAATGAGTAAAAAAAAAAAAAAAATCTTTTTTTGCTGTTACATGTTTCTTTCAAACACAATACTTGAATTATCTACAGAAAATCTAAATATCAAAAGCTTTTTTTCTGGGTCTCAGGAGGATAAAAGTAAAGAATGTAGTAGTAATGTGCAGTAGATTGGTAGCAGGTTAAAAGAAAAGGTAAGTGTTTGTGTCTCTTGAAATGGTCTCTGGGTTGAAAAAGACGAGACAAATACAGATCATGGTTTTCATTACAAAGTGACATTTGGTGATGTTATTGCTCAACATCATCTATGTAGAGTGGATTAGATGGCACTATTGAGTTTTTATTGCAATGTATTACTTAAATATAACGACCAATAACTATAATAATAATAATAACAACAGCAAAAGAATAAAGTATGCAAGAAAAAAAGAGTAAGCTATTAGATATGACTGGCGGCTGATTTCTGTTGGTAAACTTTTAGTTAGAGCTGGAGTTCAAGGGAGTCATAATGAAACATCGATGTAGACCGGTCACTAACATGACAGTGAAACGTAACAATTAATGGACTGATGCAGTGTGCAGCTATATTATTCTAACATGAGAAGAAATAAGCTCTTAGTGAGTCAGTGTGTGGCTCTTAAAAGAGCCGTTGTGTTGTCGTGAGATCAGGTGACAGATTTAACCTCCGAAGCCGTACAGAGTGCGGCCCTGTCTCTTCAGAGCATACACCACGTCCATGGCGGTCACCGTCTTCCTCTTGGCGTGCTCGGTGTAGGTGACGGCATCACGGATCACGTTCTCCAGGAACACCTTCAACACACCGCGGGTCTCCTCGTAGATCAGACCGGAGATACGCTTCACTCCGCCACGACGAGCCAGACGGCGGATGGCGGGTTTGGTGATTCCCTGGATGTTATCACGGAGAACTTTCCGGTGACGCTTAGCGCCTCCTTTACCGAGACCTTTTCCTCCCTTTCCTCGTCCACTCATTGTGCTTTAGTAGTTGCTCTTACAAACTAATACCAGTAGAAGTAAGACTGGCTACGTATAAACCCTGTCTGCGGACGTGTTTGAAAACAGACAGCGCAACCTCAGCCCGTCAATTCTCACGTTCCTCTTTTCAGGACAGGGAGCCTGTCAGCGGCTGCGTTTCCGTTTAAAATCCTCTCTTCTGGTGGTTCCCCAAACACAGTTCACAGCTATCTTATTAATTTTCGTCATTGTCGTGTCTTTTGTCGCTGGTTTGTTGTGGTTGAGTTTTGCCCCAGATACTTCTTCATATAACTTAAGATGTTCATTTATTATATTTAGTTCATTCTGGCTCTGTTTAATCCCACTGGCAGCAATTGTTGCCAGTCTTTTTTTTTTTTTTTAACTTCTGGAAGCTCTAAAAGTTTTGTTTTGGCTTTGGACAGCTAATGCAAGTCTTAAAATAAAAGAATAGGTTGTCTCCTCTCAATGTCATGTAATGAGTGTGAATGGTCACATGACCAGGCCTCTTTACTTCCTGCCTGCACCTCTGGAAGGAGATGTCTGCCTCAAACTTGTACAAGAGGAAGTAAGGAAAACAGCAACATTTGTTGCTGCTAGCATAACTAGCATAACGCAGTCGTAGTGTTATGCTAGGTGTCAAAGGTTTTGGCTGTTTATCCTGTTCATCGTATGTTTTTTTTTTCTACACAGCTTAAAACTAACAGAGGTTTTGGATGTTCTAGACTTAAAAGAACCCCAAAGCGACGTGTGCTACATCACAGTCATTCCTACAGTTGAAAATGATGCAATTGAAAGCGACTGTGATAGTGAATGTTCAGATAGAGAGTACCAAGGCGAAATAGGCCATTTGCCTGTTAGACTGCTGAATGGTGAAGCGGAGGTGACCTAACGAAGATGTTAACCTGATAAGTCCAGACCTACTCCCAGACCCCCCCCCCCCTCCAAATGCTCCACTCCCTCACCTCTCACTCCTGCAGCATTTGGTGTTGAAGAAAACCCATTGCCGCTACTTGACTCTCCCACAGTGCCAAGCTGAAAAAGAAGGTGCACAGAGGATACTGATACCCCACAATGCAGTGAAAGGAGATGCCCAGATGAAAATGAAACCCTGCAACGCAATAAATAAAAAAAGAAACTTAAAAATTGGCCAAACAGGGACAGGGTTTTTAAAAGATTATGATGACCAGCCATATACAATATACCAGATTTTGTGACCAACTGCAGCAGATTGTGTAAAACAAACTAAACCTGACCCTGCTGATGTATCCTCTTACTCTGAGGGAGCTCACTGTTGAGATGTCAAATACCTATTCAATGCAAACCAAAGGGAAGGAACTTGATCTAAGCATGGATGAGTTGCTGACTTTTTATGGGATTCTGCTCACATCTGGCTACAGTTCATCTGGTTCATCTGGCTACACATGTATTGGTCATATGACCCCGATGTTTACAATGATAACTCAAAGGCCACAGACGACCCTTTCTACAAAGTGCGGCCCATCTTCAGTGCACTGAATGACTCCTACAAGATGATGCCATCACAAAACACCTATCATATTGATGAAAGCATGATACGCTATTATGGCAAGTATGGCTGCAAGCAGTTTATCAGGGGCAAACCAATCTGGTTTGGATAAAAGTTGTTGAACCTTGCTTCACCCACAGGGTACATGTTTCTCATGGAGCCCTATTGTGGAGTCCACACGTATCTGATGCAGACGGTGCCACAACCGCACTGTGTATGGATGCGAGAAGTGTGATGCACCACTTCACACTGAGTGCTTCAAGATTTTTCATGGAGAGTTAAATATAACCAATAAGTCTTTGAGCTGTGCTTTGCTCCTATGTTACGTAAATCAAATTTATTGCAACCAGTTCATGAGCCTGTGAAATAAATATTTAGATTTTTGTCACTAATAGTACCCTACAGTATGCACTGCCCTTTTGCACTGTTTTTGAGGTACAGTAAATACTTGCTTGCACTTTATGTATCTAATAAAGTTCTGAACACACTTGTCACCATGCCTAGTTATAATATGTTACACATGTTAGTGGTATTTTTGTTTTGTATACGTGTAAATAGGTCAAAATGGTTCTAGTGCCACTCAGCCTGTGATCATGTTTAATTCTTTTTAATAATGTATTTATTGCTAAAACATACAGACCAGCGGATAAAAAATATTCTGACTCCATCAGCCAAAAAATAAATACATATTTTTTTTATAAAGTGGTTTATTGGTTTATTATTAAGTCTGTTGCTTCTGGCAGTGAAAACATCCATTCAGTTCTAGTTGAGAAGAGCAACTGTTATCTGTATTATCTGGGAGAGGTAAAAAAATTAAATGCACCTTGAGGTGTATTGTCCATAATTTCACAGTTTTAGACAAGTATTTGAATAAAATCATTAAATGTCTGCAGAATTTTCTGACTTGTTTTTAATGTATGATGAATGTAGGCTATAGACTATCCTGAAAGCTTGTTTCAATCAACAGTATGAGTGCACTTTGTGTTTGATATGTTCAAAGCACAGTTTGTGCCTCACATATGCCTGAAGTTATGTTTTCTAGCTGTAATGTGCATAGAGCAGGATCTACTCATATTTGGCTTGACACTGAGTGACATGTATGGAGGTGTATTATATTTGTTCTTTCATTATGCTATTGTTCTCACTCTTTATATTTGTAATGTCATGTGAGGGCACCTGTTCCTTTATGAAATAAACTACATACCTTCCAATCTCTGCATATTTGACAATATTGTGTAATAAAATCTCCATAGGTCTTATAATACACCCGTGATACAAATAGAGAGGGGGAGGACAGAGGAGCTCGGTGCATCATGGGAAGTCCTCTGACAGTCCAGGCGTCTAGCAGCATAACTAGAGCATGTTAAGGCCTGAGAAAGCCCTAACTATAACCTTTTTCAAAAAGAAAGTAGTAAAAACATGGAGAGGGTGCCTGCCTCCTGGAAGATGATTTAACATCATCACTTCTACAAGGTCTGACGTCCCTCATATTATTATGTGGGGAAGCTTTTAATTCTCCTATGGTCCAATAATGCATTCACCGGGTGAAGTCATTTACTGATCATCAGTGATATGTTGATTAATAATGTATTGATCAGTGTAACAGTTTCACGTGTTACATTGAAGATATGAACCGGTCCTGACAGAAAGTCTGTCTGACCGTCGCCATAAGTCTCGGTCATCACCGGTGTGTTTGCTGCGACCAGATCAGCTTGGGTTTCTTACAAAGAGCTGATCAACAGATGGTTGTTTTTACTCTGAGTCCCTGAACAAACATGTGAGGCAGCGGGGAAACTGGTTTTGATGGAGTTGTTGTGCATTTTAAACCATTTTAGGAGAGAAGTGAGAGGGAAAAGCCGCGGAGCAGCGCTGATCAGCGCGGTGAACAGCTGAGGTTTGGAGGCTCCACAAAGGAAATACAGAGATCATCAGCGCTGTGACCGGCTTCAATATGAAGAGATACGCGGCCGCTGTCGGCTCTCTTCGCTGGCAGCCTGCAACGCTGCTCCCACGGTGATTTCTGAGTGTTTTACCGGTGAGGAGAAAGCACAAGTGTCCCGGTGTTCAGACTGCACGGAGGAGCTCTGAGCTGAGTTGAGTCTATACGGCTCTCATGGTGTGTTTAAGTGCCGCCTCCTGCTGCAGGTTTCTACACACTCTGACTCTCGTCTCACCGTGAGGAGGAACACTACCCAGAAAAGACAACATGGCAGAAGTAGCACCAGCTGCAGCTCCAGCCGCTCCGGCCAAGGCCGCCAAGAAGAAGGCCTCTAAGCCGAAGAAGACCGGCCCCAGCGTCGGGGAGCAGATCGTCAAAGCCGTGGCCGCATCCAAGGAGCGGGGCGGTGTGTCCGCGGCCGCCCTCAAGAAGGCTCTGGCTGCCGGAGGCTACGATGTGGAGAAGAACAAGGCCCGCGTCAAGACCACCATCAGGAGTCTGGTGGCCAAGGTGACTCTGGTCCAGGTTAAGGGGACCGAGGCCTCCGGCTCCTTCAAGATGAGCAAGAAGGCTGACACTAAGGTGAAGAAGGCCAACAGCCGCTCCTAAAGCCAGGAAGCCCGCCGCCAAGAAACCCGCAGCGGACAAGAAGCCAGCAGCCGCCAAGAAGTCCCCGAAGAAGGTCAAGAAACCCGCAGCGGCCAAGAAATCCACCAAGAGCCCTAAGAAGGCCACCAAGAGCCCCAAGAAGGCCCCCGACAAGAAAGCTGCCAAGCCCAAAGTGAAGAAGGCGCCCGCAGCCAAGAAGGCCCCCGTCAAGAAGGTTGCCAAGCCCAAAGCCAAGAAGGCAGCACCCAAGAAGAAGTGAGCTGCTCTGGGTCTGACACGTGGAGATCTACTTTAAAAGGCTCTTTTAAGAGCCACACACACTTTCACTAAAGAGCTCATTCCTGCTGAAGCTTATTTGACATGTTGATTAGCCTATCAATAACCCGATACACCAAACAACTGGTTTGTTTGTTTTTAAAATGTCATATAAAACAGGCCTCTTTTTGGAAATAAAATAATAATATTTAATTAATAATGATTTATTAATAACAATTAATAATTAATCTACAGTAATGTGAAAAGGCCCTGAAAGATTCCTACAGACCACTTAAACAACTAATGGGCCTATTTACTCAGAGTAAGGGCCAGATAACAGGAGTAGTAATAATAATAATGCATGTAATGTCATAGAGCTGACAACTCCTCTCCTTTATTTGAGTTATTATCAATCAATGTGGTGCTGAAGAGAAAATCAACTTAACTAGAGGAACAGATGCAGAGAGCTCCAGACCTCTGACTGGCTGGAAAACTTAGATGTTATATATGTGTCTTTATATATATATATATATATATATATATATATATATGTTGTTAAAACTAGGCTGAAATCATAAAAAGGCTGCCATGAAATGTACTCAATAACCACAGAAACAAAACATGTGTTTCATCTGCATTTTTCACCATCATTCACATTCTCAGTGTAACAAATCTGTCAATACTAATGCATTTAGCATCAATAATCTATTTTGTCTGTTCTGCATCAATTATCTTTGTTGTGCTGGTGTTACTACACTCATGCATTATTATAACGATACTGTACTGCAGGAAACAGTGCTGAATAATGAAACTTCACATTATTATTCTATTTGTAGAATATTGAAAAACCTGAGATATGTGTAATCAGTAATGTTTATTATAGGTTGACTGTGTTTTAATTAATCAATGCTCCTCTTGATAATACAGTTGTAATTTTGTCTTATTTTGTAGATATGTTTTTTGACTCAAAGTCTGTTTCTATACAAACAGTGAGGACCAGTGCTCTTTATGTGACTGAGTGTGTGGCTCTTAAAAGAGCCTTTTTGGGGTGCGGGTCTCAACAGTCAGCCAGTCTCCAGCTTTACTTGGCCTTGGCGGGCTTCTTAGCTTCTTAGGCAGCAGAACAGCCTGGATGTTGGGCAGCACGCCGCCCTGAGCGATGGTGACTCCGCCGAGCAGCTTGTTCAACTCCTCGTCGTTACGGACGGCCAGCTGCAGGTGGCGGGGGATGATACGAGTCTTCTTGTTATCGCGGGCGGCGTTTCCAGCCAGCTCCAGGATCTCAGCGGTCAGGTACTCCAGCACAGCCGCCAGGTAGACGGGAGCGCCGGCACCGACACGCTCGGCATAGTTACCTCTTCCTCAGCAGCCTGTGAACACGGCCGACTGGGAACTGGAGCCCGGCACGAGAAGAGCGAGTCTTGGCCTTGGCTCTTGCCTTACCGCCGGTCTTACCACGTCCAGACAAGTTTTTAGTTTGTTTTCGTGAGATGAGACTCAGAGAAACTGTGACTCCAACGAGCTGAACCCTCAGTTTTATGTCCGCGGAGAGCGCGGGACGGTTCCTGCCTGACCAACCAGAGAGGAGGCTCCCAGCAGAGCAGCAGGAGGCAGCCCGCCCTCAGTTTTGGCGGACATTTTGAAAAGACTTTTCTCCAATAAGCAGCGGAGGTTGAGGCGGTGGGTCGCTCCTGAAGGCGGTGCTGAGCTCCAGGAGGAGTCCCTCACCAATCAGGACCCGGAGGTCTGAAGCAGCGTCACCGTTTCTCAGTCGCTCCCACAGTTTAAGAGCAGCGCGTTGTTGGCTTCTTCTTCACTTTTCTTTTGTAAAGAAAGAGACACATAATGGCAAGAACCAAGCAGACCGCTCGTAAATCCACCGGAGGCAAAGCTCCCAGGAAGCAGCTGGCCACCAAGGCTGCCCGTAAGAGCGCCCCGGCTACCGGCGGCGTCAAGAAGCCTCACTGTTACAGGCCCGGTACCGTGGCCTGGAGAGAGAGATCCGCGTTACCAGAAATCCACCGACAAGCGTTGATCCGCAAGCTGCCCCTTCCAGCGTCTGTCAGAGAAATCGCTCAGGACTTCAAGACCGACCTGCGCTTCCAGAGCCCGCTGTCATGGCCTGGCAGCAGGAGGCCAGCGAGGTTTATCTGGTCGGTCTGTCTGGAGGACACCAACCCGTGCGCCATCCACGCCAAGTAGAGTCACCATCATGCCCAAGGACATCCAGTTGGCTCGACGCATCCGCGGAGAGAGAGCTTAAACTGTCTCTACACTCAACACACAACGGCTCTTTTAAGAGACACAACTTTGTCTTAGAGCACCTTTCCTTCTATCTAATTTCCCTTTTACACTTTTTAAAATAAAATACCAGATTTGACACAATAACAAAAATCTAGAAATCATATCAGCATATACTACTTCTAACATACATACTCATGAGGCACAAACTCACAGTTTAGTTCATAAACCATGAAGAGTAAAGTCTGAAGCACATATCTGTGTTTTCATATGGCTGCTGCTGTTGGAAAAACATGGAAAAGACATGACAATCATTTAATACTGTTACAATCCCACCAGTCATTCCAGTCTGCAGCTGCTAATGATCTGAATGTTTTTAAAAAATGTTTGCTTATGTCAGATTTGATTAATTATTCATTCTTCTTTGACATGACTTTTTATTTATTTAGTCAGTTATGTTATTATGTCCTGCTTATAATTACATGACATTAACTCTCACATGTACAGATATTTGTTTCAGAATGCAAACACTGGAGCCTGAATTGAATTCTCATATACATTAATGAATGAAAATGAAAATGTGTACATGATAAAGAAGACCTCCATCAATTCCAAAACATCCCATGGTTCATTGCAACCAGTACCAAATATATCACAATATCTGCTGCTCTATTGCTTCATAACTAACACAGCAAAGAAATAAAATGGCCACTGTGGGTTTTATCATCTATTAGACAAATCCACACATATTACAGGACACATCCAGTTTATTTAGAGCTCTTTATTAAACAAATGGTTGATTAGCACTCAGCTCTGTCAGCACTGAAACTCAGCCAGACCCTGCCTCATACCAGCAGGTCTTTTATAGTGGCAGTGATTAATGCATGTCTTCAACCAGATGTGTATTTAATATATTTGAGCTTCTGCCTGTTTCAGCTAGAGTCTGATGGTGTTTGTGTTTTTCAGCCCATATTTCTGCATTAATATATTTTTTCTCTCCTTAATAATGAGAATTCTTATAAATGACCCTGATATGTTTGTCTGTGTGATGAGTTTGTAACCACAGATGAAAAATAAGTTAAATATATATATATATAGCAGCATTTAATGATGTGCAATAATGAACCTGTCATTGGAAAAGTAAAACAGCAGTCAAACCTTATAAACTTTTTAATCATCATAAAGCACCCAAAGACAACGAACATGGACACATCACTTCGTCTTGTGAGTGAGGAAAGTTTGCCTTTACAGACAGTGTGTGTGGCTCTTAAAAGAGCCGTTGGTTCGTTGTACTGAAGCAGCACAGCGGTTTACTTGGAGCTGGTGTACTTGGTCACAGCCTTGGTGCCCTCGGACACGGCGTGCTGACACTTTGCTTGTCTTCCTCCCCTGGTCTATTGTCACACCGTCATGTGACTTGTAGGCGCTGAACAGACACAGACACCTGTGAGGGCATGATGGCATGACAGGGACAAAGAGGAGTTTCGTGGAGACATCTGTAAATGAAAACACTGCAAGCTGCGATGTGTGTAGGAAGGCTATCTGCTACTGTGGCAACACCACCAATTTATACAAACACATGAAAAACCACAATAAAGAGAAAACAAAATGAAGAGAGGAGGAAAATCCTTCAGACAGACCCAGACCCCAGTACAGAGACAGAGGTTACTGGCAGAGTCCCTGCAGAGAGGCAAATATCCAGGTAGCTTAAGTGGTGGTATAAGTAATATTTTAGTCACTCATGACAGATTTTAAGCATAAAGTGCAAGTGTTACTATAGAACTTGTTACTATAGAGACTAATTACCTATAGTAACTGACGGTGGAAAGCAAAACTGACAAGATCTTCTAGTGATCATGACAGTGTGTTCAGATTTAGTTTATTGTTGATGCATTCATTTCGTAAATCATGACACACTGCTCTCCCATACTTTAAAGTACATTAACTGATTTTATAAAGTATCGATATCGACGACACTGGTCCTGTATTTACTCTGCATTGGGCCGATTTGAGTGGTTTTAGTAAACAAGAAACACTCAAGACGCTGATGCAGTGAGTTACTTTGTTGTGTTACTCTGTAACATGAGAGGAAATAAGCTCTTAATGAGTCAGTGTGTGGCTCTTAAAAGAGCTGTTGTGTTGTCATGAGATCAGGTGACAGAAGAGAGAGGCGGGCATTCTCTTCTTCTGATAAGAAACTTTTTGGTGCATTAGCGCCACCACCTGAACCAGAGCGGGGCTGCGGTCGAATGGTCATTTTTCTTAGGGAAAGTTCCTAAATGAGTGAAACGACCCGACAGTATCTGAACAGCAGCCATGATAAGAGCTGGGCGAATTCTCTACATGTTAAGGAAAGGAGCTTCAGTGCTTCCTATCTTATCTCCTTAAGCATAGGATTATTTATTTATTTATTTATTTATTATCTATTTGACCGCTGCCTTTTAATCAGGAACAGCAGGACTCCTATAAGACCGAGCCTTAGTTTTATCCAGACATGGAAAGGAAAATATTTGATGTCAGTAAAAGTAGCAGAACAACAATGTAAAAAGTACCAGTCTAAGTTAATATTAAATAAATCAGTAGAGATGAATGTAGTATGATGTCTGCTGCTACTAGTTTTTCTGTGTCTTTGTTTCTTCAGCTCTCTCACTGTGTTTATTTATCTCCATTTATCTTGTAATTGATTATGAAATTGGGAAAACATTTACACACTTGACTGTTCTCATTAAAGAGACTTAAACTATTTCCTGGTGATGGTCTACTGTAAACAGGTGAGCTCCTTGTGTAGTGCAGCAGGGTGATTAGTGATTGGCTGCAGCTGTGTCTCAGCTCTCTCAGGTGAGTGCAGTTGGAGCTTCCTGTTCTCTTCTCCTGAGCAGCGGTGTGAGGCCTTCGCTGTCCGAGGTGCTGAACTCAAACCTGTGCTGCTGCTGAGCTCTGTGGAGCAGCCGTGAGGCCGTGGGCCTCAAATCACACTGACAATATACAGCTTGAGAGGTGCACTTTCTTTCTTTCTTTCTTTCTATGATTGACCTGCTGACAGTCACCTGTTTGACACAACAGGCACCATGTATGGAGGAACATGTCGACAGACACTCACACATGTTACCACAGTCACCACTCAGATGAAAAGTTAATAACTGAGCTTTTGATCTGCTGATGTTGTCTTTAAAAGAAACTTCATACACAAAATCCAACACGTTTCATATGTTGGTCTTAGGGAGCAGATTCCTAATTTTAATTTTATTTTGTTTTGTATTTTATTTTTATTTGTTAAGCAAATTTTGTCCTTGTAAATTTGATCAAATTAGTTCCAGTGAAAAGTTGTGTCTGGCAGCAGAAGCTGTGGTTTGGTGTGCAGTGGTTCCATGGTGTAATGGTTAGCACTCTGGACTCTGAATCCAGCGATCCGAGTTCAAATCTCGGTGGAACCTGGTTTTGAAAGGATTAAACTGCCGTGTTAGTGGTTAAGCACCATTACCTGATATGGGGGCTGAAAACATCTGAATTATGGGAAGTGATGAAATCAATTAAACTTCCTCTTTAACAGTTCTTCAGCTCTGAACTTGTATTTACAGCTGCAGTATAAATGTCTTTGGGATACTTTTTACACAAACGTGTGATGCATGTTACTGGGCAAGGTAGGTTATGGGATTCAAACCGACACCTCAAGGAAAGACTGTGACCTGAAGAAGACGCCGTAAACCGCCGGCACATCCTGACTGATTTAATCACCTGTTTCTAATCCAAAGCAGCCAGCAGAGACAGACTGAGTATGAGTATAAATACAGTCGATAAAAAGCAGCTGCATCAGCCTCGTCTTTAACCTCCAGGACGCTGTTAGAACTGTGTGGTGTATTAACAATGTGTGTCCTGTTAGTCGAAAACCATACGACTGTAACACAGCTATTCAAAGTCAGGATGGCCGAGCGGTCTAAGGCGCTGCGTTCAGGTCGCAGTCTCCCCTGGAGGCGTGGGTTCGAATCCCACTTCTGACATGAATCTTTTCTCTGTAACAGAACTGTAATCTCTAATCTAATCTGACACCTGAACCTGAGAGACAGTTGTCAGCCTGTGCCTGAGATGTGTTTAATGTCCTCGTACATGGGTCAGAGTGCAGTGAGTTGCACCCTGCCCATTTCACTGAGCTGCTCAGCCTGGTGCACTTGGAAGTGGGCTGGGATCAGACACCATCTATTGTCATATATTACAGGTGGATGTGTTAGTTTGTGACAATCGTAGCCAATCACATTCACTACTTTGATCTGCTTCAAACACACGACTCTCATGACTGTTCACATACTATACACACATTATTTCTAATTCTGTTCTTTGTATTCACAACTGTGACAGCCACATCATTAAATGACTGATGATACGTGCCTGTATGTGGAAACTGTCACTGAGACCTTTACTTGTTCATAACGACAATTAGAGTGACTAATTCTCTGACAGTTAATAAGGTGACAGCAGCAGAGGACTTTGCTCTTGAGTGCAGTGAGGTGGCTCTTAAAAGAGCCGTTGTGTGTTGAGAGTGTAGAGACAGTTTAAGCCCTCTCTCCGCGGATACGGCGGGCCAGCTGGATGTCTTTGGGCATGATGGTAACCCTCTTGGCGTGGATGGCGCACAGGTTGGTGTCCTCGAACAGGCCGACCAGGTAAGCCTCGCTAGCCTCCTGCAGAGCCATGACGGCGGAGCTCTGGAAGCGCAGGTCGGTCTTGAAGTCCTGAGCGATCTCTCTGACCAGGCGCTGGAAGGGCAGCTTGCGGATCAGCAGCTCGGTAGATTTCTGGTAGCGACGGATCTCTCGGAGAGCCACGGTACCGGGCCTGTAACGGTGAGGCTTCTTGACGCCGCCGGTGGCCGGGGCGCTCTTACGGGCAGCCTTGGTGGCCAGCTGCTTCCTGGGGGCTTTGCCTCCAGTGGATTTACGAGCTGTCTGCTTGGTTCTTGCCATTGTGAGCTAGTTCCTCTCTCTTCCTCAGAAAAGTTGTAACCCCTCAGTTGAAGTTGCCTGCTTTATATAGCCAGAGCCGGAGCGCTACCAACGCTGATTGGTCCAGTGTGTGCACGTGATCAGCAGTTAGTCTCAAGATCACTCCTCAAGAACTCAAATAGGTTTAAGTAAAGTAACAAAATGTCATGTAATTACAACTATAAAAGTTTATAGAATAAACAATCTTTTAAATATTAGTGACATGTATCAGAAGAAATTTAATAAATTAATAAATAAATTCCTCATTGTTAATTACTGCACATTTTGTATATACATTTAATATTTCTCCATAAGTGTGCATATATTGGATATAATATTTTATGTGAAACTTCATTAATGCTTTATTAATTTAAGACTGAAAATGTATTGCTTGATCCATATTGTCACCAAATATTGGTTACAACAACAACCCCAACCGTACATTATTATGATATGTAAGTGATTATAATAATAATTGTAAAATGATTTGAATAAATGACCATGATTGATACAGCTGTTCAATGTAACTACAGTGGTCCAGTCCAGTTTAGGTAAATGACTGTAAATGTATATGTCATGGCAAGGTAGCCAGATTTACTTGACAGGTATCTAGTTATTTTTCACTTAATTAAACTTACTGTGTGCAAGGATGGCAACGTGAATAAGATAAGTCTTTAATGATCCCCAGAGGAAAAACTGATCAGCAACATATGACCAGAAAGTTCACCCACACAAAAATGATCTAACCTATAGAACAGTACATCCAAATGGGAATATGTATGCTCAGTAAAAATAAACATATACTTCTAATCTGTAAAATTAGCTCCTTAGTAAATTATTAACCAAACATGTAAAGTGAAGTTTATGATGATAGTTTTAATCATATAGTTGAACACATTGTAAAGAGGTGTAAGGTGGATTGTTTTAATCATTTATGTGTGTTTTTAGCTGTATCTTTTGGTAAATCATTCCTGATTTCTGACCTCCTGCAGAGTTCTTTGTGGCCTTTTCCCTCTCACTAATCTTAACTCAATTCATGCAGTTTTGTAATGCTGCTACAGCTCAACTAGACTTCAGATATCCACAGCAGTTTTAGCTTTTTACAGCTACATGCTCTTCAACTGTCTGCACTATGTAAATGCATTACACTGAATTTTCTGTTGTGATGACTGTTACTTACCTATGTGCAATGACAATAAAGTTAACAACAACCATAATGTGAACTAATCTAGGAATTTATTAAATATACAACTGAACAGCTTTGTATATAAATAATGTTCAACTGTAGGCTGCAAAAATGCAGCATCTCATCATCATTAATGTGGAATATGTTGAGGGACTATTAAGGAAGACATGTAGTTTTTATACTCAGCTGGTAGGATGCTATAAAAAGTAAAAATACATATATACAGTATAAACAAACGCATTGAAAGCATTTACTTGCACACAAAGAATGATCTGACCCACCAAACAGACAAATCACATGTTCAAATATAGAAATAGTTCAGTGCAGGTACAATGTAAGAAACTTGTTCTTGAGTGAAATATGTGGGTGGCTCTTAAAAGAGCCTTTTATGGGTTAAGTTCAATACATTTACTTCTTAGCTGGTTTCTTGGGAGCAGCCTGTGTGTGGCCTTAAAAGAGCCTTTTAAAGTAGATCTCCACGTGTCAGACCCAGAGCAGCTCACTTCTTGGGTGCTGCCTTCTGGCTTTGGGCTTGGCAGCCTTCTTGGCGGGGCCTTTGCTGTATGCTCACTTTGGGCTTGGCAGCTTTGACGGGCCTCTTGGGCCTGCAGGCCTCTTAGGGCTCGTATTTTCTAGGCTCTTGTGATTTCTTGGCCGCTGCGGGTTTCTTGACCTTCTTCGGGGACTCCTTGGCTGCTGCTGGCTTCTTGGCCGCTCCGGGTTTCTTGGCGGCGGGCGTCTTGGCTTTAGGAGCGGCTTTCTTGGCCGGCTTCTTCACCTTGGTGTCAGCCTTCTTGCTCATCTTGAAGGAGCCGGAGGCCCCGGTCCCCTTAACCTGGACCAGAGTCCCCTTGGCCACCAGACTCCTGATGGTGGTCTTGACGCGGGCCTTGTTCTTCTCCACATCGTAGCCTCCGGCAGCCAGAGCCTTCTTCAGGGCGGCCGCGGACACACCGCCCCGCTCCTTGGATGCGGCCACGGCTTTGACGATCTGCTCCCCGACGCTGGGGCCGGTCTTCTTCGGCTCAGAGGCCTTCTTCTTGGCGGCCTTGGCCGGAGCGGCTGGAGCTACAGCTGGTGCTACTTCTGCCATGTTGTCTTTTCTGGGTAGTGTTCCTCCTCACGGTGAGACGAGAGTCAGAGTGTGTGGAAACCTGCAGCAGGAGGCGGCACTTAAACACACCATGAGAGCCGTATAGACTCAACTCAGCTCAGAGCTCCTCCGTGCAGTCTGAACACCGGGACACTTGTGCTTTCTCCTCACCGGTAAAACACTCAGAAATCACCGTGGGAGCAGCGTTGCAGGCTGCCAGCGAAGGGAGCCGACAGCGGCCGCATGTCTCTTCATATTGAAGCCGGTCACAGCGCTGATGATCTCTGTATTTCCTTTGTGGAGCCTCCAAACCTCAGCTGTTCACCGCGCTGATCAGCGCTGCTCCGCGGCTTTTCCCTCTCACTTCTCTCCTAAAATGGTTTAAAATGCACAACAACTCCTCCATCAAAACCAGTTTCCCCGCTGCCTCACATGTTTGTTCAGGGACTCAGAGTAAAAACAACCATCTGTTGATCAGCTCTTTGTAATAAACCCAAGCTGATCTGGTCGCAGCAAACACACCGGTGATGACCGAGACTTATGGCGACGGTCAGACAGACTTTCTGTCAGGACCGGTTCATATCTTCAATGTAACACGTGAAACTGTTACACTGATCAATACATTATTAATCAACATATCACTGATGATCTGACTTCGCAGTGAATGCATTATTGGACCATAGGAAATTAAAGCTTCATAATAATATGAGACATTGGGCCTTGTGAAGTGATGTTAAATCATCTTCCAGGCAGGCCTCCATGTTTTACTACTTTCTTTTTGAAAAAGGTTATAGTTAGGGCTTTCTCAGGCCTTAACATGCTCTAGTTATGCTGCTAGACGCCTGGACTGCCAGAGGACTTCCCATGATGCACCGAGCTCCTCTGTCCTCCCCCTCTCTATTTGTATCACGGGTGTATTATAAGACCTATGGAGATTTTATTACACAATATTGTCAAATATGCAGAGATTGGAAGGTATGTAGTTTATTTCATAAAGGAACAGGTGCCCTCCACATGGCTTATTACAAAACTAAAGAGTGAAACAATAGCATAATGAAGAACAAATATAATACACTCATACATGTCCTCAATGTCAAGCCAAATGAGCAGATCCTGCTTTATGCACATTACAGCTAGAAAACATAATTCAGGCATATGTGAGGCATAAACTGTGCTTTGAACATATCAAACATAAAGTGCACTCATACTATTGATTGACACAATCTGAGCTCAGTGAAACTTTGTCTGAAAACAGGTACTGAAGTCCACATTCAGACAGAAAACAAATGAGGATATTCTTTTGACCTGTTCCAGATCACACAGATGACACTTATTCTTCTTTGGAACTGAACTGAAGCTCTCAGTTTCATGTCAAAGGCATCAGACTTCTTCTTTGAGAGGATTAACAGCCAGTTAAAATCGGGGGATTGTAAATATGGGGATTATTTGAATACAGTTGGTTAAAGAAGTGTAAGCAACTAATAACAGTAAAAAAAAGAAAAAAAGTATTACATTGTTAAAATAACAACAGATCTGCAATCACTTTTAAAGAGATGTGAAATGAATCATGTCTGATTTAGATGTCATTCTTACCATCATCTCTTCTTTTGAGAACGTAATTCTTCTGTAACATTTATGTTCTCAAAATGTCATTGTGGACTTTGCACATTATAAATGTACTGATTTCCCATTTTGAGTTCCAGTGAGTAGTTTTCTTCACCTGTCAATCTTCTGACAAAATGATGAGCATAACCTCACAACAGTGAGCCACACGCACACACACACACACACACACACACTACACCCCTCTCGCTTAAACTGTTTGCTAGCAAACACCACAGATATGGAGTGCTGTATGCATGTTTAAAAAAGACAGTGCCAACCTTTACAGACACAGGATGGAAGAAATGTATTAATTCAGTGTTTCTGTGGAAAGACCTTGGTACCAGAGAAGTACTGTGGCAGAAGAGCAGTGGAGATTTAATCGAGGCAAGGTTTGCTGTTGTCATACTGGTGCGTCCTGTTATGTGGACGGCTTGACTGAATATGGAAATTAGCTTTGGCTATATGTTCATTAATTGTCTCTTTATAAATAAGTTAACTTTAAACTTCGGGAATTCCCTGCTTAACTTCCAACAACTTATTTCACACATGAAGTGAATAATGTAATATTAATACAAGAAGAACAGTCACGTTATTGAAATATAGATTCAAGTCTCTTGAGCTTCACGTGCACTTAAATGTGAACTATGCAAATCTGGTCATTTTTCCTGTTTTATTAACCCTCTTCTCAGCTGTGTGCAGCTGTTTTCAACAAAACCGTTGAGAAATTAATCAGTGGAGCAGTGAACGGACTGTCAGTTGAATCAATGACACGTTGTCCAATAACTTACTAGGGAGAAAATACATGTTAACAATTGATAGACTGATGCAGTGTGCAGCTATATTATTCTAACATGAGAGGAAATAAGCTCTTAGTGAGTCAGTGTGTGGCTCTTAAAAGAGCCGTTGTGTTGTCGTGAGATCAGGTGACAGATTTAACCTCCGAAGCCGTACAGAGTGCGGCCCTGTCTCTTCAGAGCATACACCACGTCCATGGCGGTCACCGTCTTCCTCTTGGCGTGCTCGGTGTAGGTGACGGCATCACGGATCGTTCTTCAGGAACCTGTTCAACACACCGCAGATGCTCCTCGTAGATCAGACCGGAGATGCGCTTCACTCCCGCCACGACGAGCCAGGCTTGACGGATGGCGGGTTTGGTGATTCCCTGGATGTTATCACGGAGAACTTTCCGGTGACGCTTAGCGCCTCCTTTACCGAGACCTTTTCCTCCCTTTCCTCGTCCACTCATTGTGCTTTAGTAGTTGCTCTTACAAACTAATACCAGTAGAAGTAAGACTGACTACGTGTAAACCCTAATCTGCTGCGGACGATGTTTTGAAAACGAACAGCGCAACCTCAGCCCGTCAATTCTCACGTTCCTCTTTTCAGGACAGGGAGCCTGTCAGCGGCTGCGTTTCCGTTTAAAATCCGTCAAAAATAAAAGCAAAACATTGAGCTTGGCAATTCTACTGACATCAAATATTTAGTTGGGCACCAACATTAGCTCTAATTGTCTGCTTATAAAATATCAACAATACAGCTGTTACTCATTTCCCTCAGTTCAAGCCCACTAAACCAAATTCATGTTGATGTTTTTATTTTAGTATGATGTCATGCTGTTTGGAGTTGACTCTAGTTATCGCATGGTTTGGAGCTGGTTTATTTATTCTTCTTCTGGATGTGTGGATGTGAAATTCATATTCAAAATAAATAAGATCAAATTAAAACAATGACCTGGCAAATCTACTTACTTCAAATATTTACCTGGGCACCAACAGGGACTTCAGTTCATTCAGCTGTAACATCCACAACTACAGGTGTAGATGTTACAGACAAGATATGTTTCAGAATGATCCCAATGCTTGTCTGATATTTTGTCTTTGATGAAGAACGAATCATTTACAGCAACATTTAATAATGTTATTTAATAATGAGCCTCTCGTGGAAGAGCATAGTTAAGTCTGGACTGTAATATCTTTTGGTCAATCATCAGGATGTCGCAGAAAATCAATTCATAGCAGATAATGTAGATTAATTATAATTGTTAACAGACATGATTCTCTTTTTTTACAGTTACATATATATTGATATGTTACAGTACTGAGGAAAGTTTGCTTTTACAGACAGTGTGTGTGGCTCTTAAAAGAGCCGTTGGTTCGTTGTACTGAAGCAGCACAGCGGTTTACTTGGAGCTGGTGTACTTGGTCACGGCCTTGGTGCCCTCGGACACGGCGTGCTTGGCCAGCTCACCGGGCAGCAGGAGACGCACGGCGGTCTGAATCTCCCTGGAGGTGATGGTGGAGCGCTTGTTGTAGTGAGCCAGACGAGACGCCTCAGCAGCGATGCGCTCAAAGATGTCGTTGACGAACGAGTTCATGATGCTCATGGCCTTGGAGGAGATTCCGGTGTCGGGGTGGACCTGTTTCAGGACCTTGTACACGTAGATGGCGTAGCTCTCCCTCCTGGTCTTTCTCTTCTTCTTGCCGCCCTTACCGGCGGTCTTAGTCACGGCTTTCTTGGAGCCCTTCTTGGGAGCGGTCGGGATGGTGAGCCACCAGCCGCACCAAAGATGCCGATAAACGAGTTCACGAGCTCACGGCCTGGAGATGCGTCGGGTACCCAGCCTCAGACCCAGACGAGATTGGCGTGGCCTCCCGGTCTTCTGTGTTGCCCCGTGTCTGTCAACAGTGCCTTGGAGCCTTTCAGGCGCACCCCTGGCACCAGCTCAACAGATTCAAATGACATGGTTGGGATTGACTGCATTTATAGAGGCTCTATGCAAAAACGACTGTGTGGTCCCCGTCCTGTGATTGGTTGAACTGCTCAAACGTAATTTTCCTTTGTTTAGTTGCCGCCCAGTTTGGAGACAATTTGTGCACAAAGAGGAAGAAAACAGGAGGTTAAATCAGCAACATCTATAGTCGCATCACTGACATGTCTTGGGAACTCACATAAGGAAAAAAATAGATATTAATATTCAAGTTAGACTCGAAAAGACAAACTGGGTTTGATCATTTGTATTTTCATGTGGAAAATACATTACACTTAAAAACATGCAACAACAAAAATACTATTTTATATATATATATATATATATATATATATATATGTGTGTGTGTGTGTGTGTGTGTGTGTGTAATAAAAATGTCCAACTGCCAGTCAGTTATAAAATCATACTATCACAAATCAAGACATTCTGCTGACATTTTTTTAAAAACATCTTTTATTGACATAATTAAAATTGATATCGACAATATAACAAAAAGTGCATTTCATTTTTGTAACTTCTCCCAGATCACGCAGGTGACACTGTATTGTCCTTTGGTATTGAATGGATTGTGGAAGCGTCTAGTTTCCTCTGCCAGAGGTAACAGACGTCTTCTTGGAGTGGATTAACTTTCTTCAAAGAAATCAGGGGATGTTAAATATGGGCAATATTTATGCATAAAAAACGAACTAAATGCTGGAAAACAAAGAGTATAAAATTATAATAGTAATAAAACTCACTATTAGTGATGTCTGGTAGCTGATATCTATACACTTTCTGTAGAGCCGTTTATGATGTAATAAAACAACGTGGTGGCTTAAGAAAACCATTTCCCAAAACTCCAAGCTAACACACAGCATATTAATGAGGACAGTAATCAGAGCTGTTTCCAGCTAATAATATATGACTCAGTTCACTCTGCTGATCACTCTGCTGTTTATTTCATGCATTTTGTTTAGTTTGTATTCACATAGACTACAAATGAAACAAGACTGTGTAAATGCTGTTGCCACCTCATAACTGATTACAAGATAAATGAAGATAAATAAACACAATGAGGGAGCTGAGTAAACAGACATACAAAAACTAGAAGCAGACATGACTGACTGGATTTCATCATCATCATAATAATAATAATAATAATTTTGGCTTTTTAAAATATTGTTGTTCTGCTACTTTTACTGTCAAATATTCTCATGCTTTTTCCTTTCCAACCCTGGATAAAACCATAGAGGATGAGGTTTCATGTTCTGCTTCATGTGGTGGCGCTAATGCACCAAAGACTTCATCAGCTACGGCCATTAAAGCCACAGAGGAAGAAGAAGAACACACCCATATCTGTCTTCTTTCACGTCCGCAGACTGGCAGTAAAGAGTTGCGAGTTTCCTTACCTACACTCATTCACGAAATCTTTCTGAACAGTCAAATGAGTGGTCGTGGCAAGGGAGGAAAGGACTGGTAAAGGAGGCGCTAAGCGTCACCGTAAAGTTCTCCGTGATAACATCTAGGAATCACTAAACCTGGGCTATCCGCCGTCTGTTGCCGTGGCGGAGTGAAGCGTATCTCCGGTCTGATCTTACGAGGAGACCCGCGGTGTGTTGAAGGTGTTCCTGGAGAACGTGATCCGGTGATGCTGTCACCTAAGCACCGAGCACGCTAAGAGGGAAGACGGTGACTGCCATGGACGTGTGCGTTTGAAGAGACAGGGCCACCCTGTAATGGCTTCTCGGAGGTTAAACCTGTCACCTGATGTCACAACAACACAACGGCTCTTTTAAGAGCCACACACTCAGTCATTAAGAGCTCGTTTCCTTTCTTCTTATAGAGTAACTCAATACAACCACACACTGTAACAATTTATCAATTGTGGCGTTTCACTTTAACTTGATTCTTCTTAACATGGTTTCGTTGTGTTAAGCAATAACTGCATCAAACTACAGCTCTCACGGGATTCTCCTGCCTCACACTAAACCATCCAAAGCTCACTTCCTTTGAAGTCACAGAATAACTTGACACAGCTATACTGAGCATCAATTGTTGTGGTTTATTTTTACTTTAGTAAATCATATAAGACATTCTTAAGCCACATGTTGTTCTATTACATCAGAATGTGGCTCTACAGAAAGTGTATAGATATCAGCTACCAGACATCACTAATAGTGAGTGATTTTTCATTATTTTATAATTTTATACTTTGTTTCCAGCATTTAGTTCGTTTTTATGCACAATATTGCCCATATTTAACATCCCCTGATTTCTTTGAAGAAAGTTAATCCATCTAAGAAGACGCCTGTTACCTCTGGCAGAGGAAACTAGACGCTTCCACAATCCATTCAATACCAAAGGACAATACAGTGTCACTCATGCTTGATCTGGGAGAAGTTACAAAAATGAAATGCACTTTTTGGTTATATTGTCGATATCAATTTAATGCTCAATAAAAGATGTTTTAAAAAAATGTCAGCAGAATGTCTTGATTTGTGATAGTATGATTTTATAACTGACTGGCAGTTGGACATTTTTATTACACACACACACACACACACACACACACACACACACACACACACACACACACACACACACACACATAAAATAGTATTTTTGTTGTTGCATGTTTTTAAGTGTAATGTATTTTCCACATGAAAATACAAATGATCAAACCTAGTTTGTCTTTTCTTGATCTAACTTGAATATTAATATCTATTTTTTCCTTATGTGAGTTCCTAAGACATGTCAGTGATGCGACTATAGATGTTGCTGATTTAACCTCCTGTTTTCTTCCTCTTTGTGCACAAATTGTCTCCAAACTGGGCGGCAACTAAACAAAGGAAAATTACGTTTGAGCAGTTCAACCAATCACAGGACGGGGACCACACAGTCGTTTTTGCATAGAGCCTCTATAAATGCAGTCAATCCCAACCATGGCTCCGTATTCGTTTTTGTGAATCACTGAGTGAACAAAATGCCTGAACCCGCCAAGTCCGCGCCTAAGAAAGGCTCCAAAAGGCTGAGACCAAGACCGCCGGCAAGGGCGGCAAGAAGAAGAGAAAGACCAGGAGGGAGAGCTACGCCATCTACGTCCACAAGGTCCTGAAACAGGTCCACCCCGACACCGGTATCTCCTCCAAGGCCATGAGCATCATGAACTCGTTTGTCAACGACATCTTTGAACGCATCGCTGCTGAAGCGTCTCGCCTGGCTCACTACAACAAGCGCTCCACGATCACCTCCAGGGAGATCCAGACCGCTGTGCGTCTCCTGCTGCCCGGTGAGCTGGCCAAGCACGCTGTGTCTGAGGGCACCAAGGCTGTGACCAAGTACACCAGCTCCAAGTAAACTGCTGTGCTGCTCCACCTCAACAACACAACGGCTCTTTTAAGAGCCACACACTCTGTCTGTAATGGCAAACTTTTCTTAAGTGTTTTCCAAATGTACTTTTAAGTCAGTCACCAAGTCGTGAAAAGGTTGAATGTGGGCGATTTTAATTGACTGAGGTGTTAACCTAACCTCTGGTGTGTCTGTCAGAAAAAAGGACATTTCATGCACATGATTTACATTCTACACATAGAACAGTCTGGTCATACATGTGCATGTACTGAGCACATAACTATGATAAACTGAAGGAAAACCATGAAAAAGAAATAGGATGACAACAGATCCCATCCATAGGCTACGAGAGCTCCGTGAGTGGTTTGATGAGTATAAATCAGAATCAGACTTTATTGTCTTACTTCTTTTCCTCACTCAAAACTTTTCTTTTCAACTCTTTTGGCATGGTCAGTAGTTTTTTTTTTATTCCAATTACTTTTGATGTACTACTATCACTGTTTTTGCCATCCAGCTGGTCCTATTGCAAGAGGATAGTGATGACCACAGCAGTGGTTTTTATACTTTTCCTTGTTAAACAAGATTTGGTTCAGGTGATCACCTAATCAATACCTCATTAAGTAGAATGAGATGTGCTTGTGTTGGAATTCAACAGACACTAGAATGGAATGGCTGTCAAACATGTAGAGATGCTGATTTCAGAAAAATCTGAAGTGGTCTCTTAATTTTTTCCAGAGCTGTAGAGACAAACAACCATTCACACTCACATTCACACCTACAGGCAATTTAATCACCAATTAACCTGCATGTGTTTGGACTGTGGGAGGAAGCTGGAGTACTCAGAGAGAGCCCACACCTCGCCTAGTGCTGCTCATGGTGGGATTTGTTGGGTCTCTCTCTGTAAATACCTATTTTAAAGAGTATGGTCTAGACCTGCTCTATATGAAAAGTGCCTTGAGATGACTTTTGTTGTGTTTCGGCACTATATAAATACAATTGAATTGAATTGAATTTTGTGATTTCAGACCTGCACATCTTATTCTTCATAATTCAAGTCTCCATAAGATTTCTGGGTAAAACAACACCAATGTAAAACCATTCAAAAGTTGCATTTACCATCAGTGCAGTATGTTACTGTTTACTGATTTGTGTTCACAGTAATTGTTTAGGGGAAAAACAACAACAACAACAACAAAAACCCTTTAAAAACCAGATTTTGATGACAGACCTTTAATAGAAAATCTCTGGTATGGGTTCCCTCCATCCTCTTCTACAAAAGGTAAGAAAGACAAAAAGCTGAAGATATTAAGTCCTCAGATCTCTCCATTGACTACTAGTACCTAAATTATTGCTTGTCTACAAAAACTAAATACTTCAGTTGCAAAAACTACATCCAAATAGTGTTTGAGCTAGAATTGCAATAAATTCATGAAAACAAACTTGCATGACCTCTTTTGAGAAACTACTCAAATGGGGTAATGTGTTAGGGTAACAGGACTGAGTGAGCCCAGAGACATGACTAAAATGTGTATTTTAACTAAAATATTATGGATTAGCAAAAGGAGGAGTCACACAAAGATGGAAAAAAACAACAACAACAAAAAAAAACAATTTCTTAATGGTTTTAATCATTATACTGTATTTCATGCTAAAGAGTAGTTTTCATTAATGTTTTCAGATTTAAATTTACAATTAGATAAATGTACAGGACACACTTAATAATATGTATTTTACAGTCAATTTTCATGTGCATTTATACATATAATTTCCTGGGGATGATGACACCTATTCGGTAGAATGGCTCTACGACACTTTTCAGGGTATCTAATATGAGGGACCTGGGTAGCATGTTGTGTTACACTGGCCTCCCACACGCCTGGGAGATTATTACGTCAATTACATTTACCAACAGAAAACATTG
Organism: Lates japonicus; assembly: GCA_033238685.1. Classification (NCBI taxonomy): domain Eukaryota; kingdom Metazoa; phylum Chordata; class Actinopteri; family Centropomidae; genus Lates; species Lates japonicus. The sequence continues at coordinate 130,575 of BRZM01003350.1, forward strand.
CTCTTGAGTTCAGGCTGAGCGATCTCTCTGACCAGGCGCTGGAAGGGCAGCTTGCGGATCAGCAGCTCGCTGGATTTCTGGTAACGACGGATCTCTCTCAGAGCCACGGTACCGGGCCTGTAACGGTGAGGTTTCTTTACACCACCGGTGGCCGGGGCGCTCTTACGGGCAGCCTTAGTGGCCAGCTGCTTTCTGGGGGCTTTGCCTCCGGTAGATTTACGAGCGGTTTGCTTGGTTCTTGCCATTTCTTCTTCTTTCTCGAAACAAGAGAAAAGTGTGAGGACCAGAAGAGACCCGCTGCTCTTAAACTGAGACGCGGTGACGCTGCTTCAGACCTCCGGCTCCTGATTGGTGAAGGACTCCTCGTGGAGCTCAGCGCCGCCTTCACGAGCGACCCACCGCCTCAATCTCAGCTTCGTATTGGAGAAAAGTCTTTTCAAAATGTCCGCCAAAATTGAGAGCAGGCCGCTCCCCTGCTGCTCTGCTGGGAGTCTCTTCTCTGGTTGGTCTGGCAGGAACCGTCCCGCGCTCTCTGCGGACATATAACGGAGGGTTTTGGCTGCTTGGCCTCACAGTTTCTCTGAGTTGTGACACAAGAGGAAATCAGTAAACATGAGTGGACGAGGCAAAACCGGCGGAAAAGCCAGAGCTAAGGCCAAGACCCGCTCCTCTCGTGCTGGGCTCCAGTTCCCAGTCGGCCGTGTTCACAGGCTGCTGAGGAAAGGAAACTACGCTGAGCGTGTTGGTGCCGGTGCCCCCGTCTACCTGGCGGCTGTGCTGGAGTACCTGACCGCTGAGATCCTGGAGCTGGCTGGAAACGCCGCCCGTGACAACAAGAAGACCCGTATCATCCCCCGTCATCTGCAGCTGGCCGTCCGCAACGACGAGGAGTTGAACAAGCTGCTCGGCGGAGTCACCATCGCTCAGGGCGGTGTCCTGCCCAACATCCAGGCTGTTCTGCTCCCCAAGAAGACCGAGAAGCCCGCCAAGGCAAAGTAAAGCTG